>CM040467.1:1106745-1155981 GCA_022758105.1 Pangasianodon gigas
AGCTACAAGAGCATTAGTGAGGTCAGGCGCTGATGTTGGGATGTCGAGGAGGTCTGGGGTGCAGTCGGTGTTCCAGTTCATCCCAAAGGTGTTCAGTGGGGTTGAGGTCAGGGCTCTGTGCAGGACACTCGAGTTCTTCCACTCCAACCTTCACACACCATGTCTTCATGGAGCTCGCTTTGTGCACAGGGGCATTGTCGTGCTGGAACAGGTTTGAGTCTCTTAGTTCCAGTGAAGGGAAACTGTAATGCTACAGCATACAGAGACACTCTATACAACTGTGTGCTTCCAACTTTGTGGAGTGTGATGGTTTTCACAAACTTTTGGCCATGTAGTGAACCTAAAAACTAAATTCCAGGGGTGGACTAAGTTCTGAGAAATTATACTTAAGTGAAAATATAGATAACGAGTCACAATCTTACTCAATTAAAAGTGGAAATATCCAAACAAAATAAAATGTACTCGAGTGAAAGTAAAAAATTTGCTACCTTTAAAAGTGCTAAAAATTTTGCTGATGAAATTAAGTTTTCAGGTTTTCAATTAACTTTTATTATGAATCATTTGTAACAGTTCTTTAAAAAAAAGATATTTGTTTTGAAGAAACTGCACTGTTTTGCCTGAAAACATCAATCAATCTGTGCAAGTTTGAGATAATTATATAAGCTACCAAAATCAATGCTAGTCAATGCTAGCAAAGAAAACAGGCTAACATAGTTAAATATAGTAACTTAACGCTTGCAATTTAGCAAAACTTAATGCCTTTTAGAGAGGCGAAGGAGACAACTCATTTTATAGATTATCCATATTCAGATGCACACAGATAGCTAGAGCATTAACTACGTTGTGCAGCATGAGAAGGCCGATGATGAAGTGACATTGTATTTCTACAGTGATGAGCTTGACTGGATGCTAAACTGAAATGATTGGATGCTAAATAGAAATGTAAGAAGTACGAATGCAAGTTTTCTAATTAAGTAAGAGTACAATTATTCAATTTTTTAATAATAATAAACACCCCAAAACTGTACTTAGGTATAGTAACGATGTACGATAAATAAAGTATTTTCTACCATTGTTAAAAGTGCCATACAAATAAACTTTACTTGAATAGAATGAAACAGAGGGCAGAGCAGCACACTGGGAGGAAGTGTCATAGAGGTGTCATAGAACCTGAAAGGACTAGACAGAAAAAATTCCCCACCTTGGTGCATGAAGAAGCACTTTTGGGGATATTTCTTGCACCTTGTTGGAATAAACTCATGGCTAAAGATGCTTCTGGATATTACACTAAAGAGGACTGAATTGTTCAGAATGTTCTCCAAAACTGCTACCATCCTCCTTTCTGTCACTTCCTCCACTGAGTCATAAATCAACTAGCAAATGTAGGAACACTGTAGCAAATGTTCCTCACCGTTCCTCTCTTTTGGGTACCTCAAGGGTCCCACAGGTGATGGGTGATGGGTAATGTGAACAGTCATCAAACAAGTTCTTAGCAGAGAATATCCTAGTTTTAGGTAAGAGACAAGCTATTTGAACAACAGAACCATGAATGCCAATCACTTGCTTAACCCAAACCCAACTCCAATCAACCCAACCATATCAAGTCAAGACAATGGAAAGTTACCTATGTGCTATGGATATGAAATCTCTCAATAATGTTTTTTTCAATGCATAAGCATTAAAACTAGCTGGAAGTGGCTGGAATTGTAACTGCATGTTTAAATTGGATCAGGGCCATTATATTGAGTGAGAGCAAATACTACAACCACCAGTATCCCACACCTTTTTTCAGGAAGATTGATGGAACTATATCCAAGTAGTTCGGAGAGAGGTCTTAAACAAGAGGTGCGATTCAAGATCTGATGCCTTCAGTCTTGCCAATGAAGGCTTGCACAGACAGCTATTAAATGGTGAATTTGTGGTGCTAAATATGACTTTGCAACTGCTGCAAACTGGTTGACAGACTTCCAGGACTGCAGCATTAAGAATTGTGTGCCACTTTTGGCACTATACACTGATAGAACCAGTAACTTCCATCAATATTTCCATCTGTCAAGGCAGTCATTCCGCAATTTTATGAAAGCCGTGGGAAGTGACCGTGACTATGACTGGAGGCCAGCCTTGGAGAGCCTGGAGTATTCCACAGGATTTTGACACAAGTCATGAGTCATTTGCTTGCTACCATTTTGAACAAAAACAGGCTGTAAGTCTATAAAGCTGTCCAGGAGGTGACTCAAAAGATCCAAGCCATTCTGGCACAGATCATCTAACTGCCATCACAGGACAAGGTGCCAGAGTTGGGGTTAGAATCGGACCGACTGCCTGGTTAGTGATGTTTAATACAGTCATTGGCAGGATCAATGAGGGAAGCCGTGTAGCACATGGCCTCATTACTGTAACAGGAAACGTTTTCATTCAATTCAATTCTACACCATCTGTGATCTTAAAGATGAGTTAGTGCGAGATGCCAAAGTGCTAAAACACAGTCCAATTTATTACCAGCAAATAAAGCCAAAATTTAGGAAAATCCTAAAGTGGCTATAACTGTGGTATAATCTTAAAGAGGTTTTACACACACACTTCCAAGGGCCTTTTGTATTAGTGCCTTCAATAAGGAAGAAACAAAGTTGCTGGCATAAAAGTACCTACAAATTTAAATGAATAAAACATAAATGAATAAAACACAATGCTTCACACACCTCTTCATGGTTTATTTTCCTGTAGATTGTTTTATACCTTTTATACCACAGCAATTTGCCAGAATTTACCATTTTTAATTTATTAATGAACAACATGAACATCATGCTTTTAATGGTTTATCCATAAGACAAGTTAGTTCCTATTGCCTCTTACATACATTATAGCAGCTATAAACAGTCATTCCCTCTGTTAATGAGACACAAAACAAGCAGCTTGTCATGTTACCAAGAAACAGGAAGACTTTCCAGATTGTTGCAGATGCTGATGTTTTTCTTTAAAAATCTGTTTATTATTAGTCTTAGATTATAGGCAGTGCGCTCCGTACAAGTCCCTATGAATGAGTTGTTACTATAGGAACGAGATACTATGAAAACGTTATACGAAATTAATCAATACCTACTGACCAGTTAGGTTGAAGACTTCACCAGCGCTGTTGTATAACAACAAATACTGTATTCATCGCAAAATATATGTGTAATGATATAACTCAATGTAACAGCAATAAAAGTTTTTCAACCTTTTTGGCTCAAAGTTTAGTTACAGTCTGGCAAAACGGCCTTGTTTTACCATGGATCATGGATCATGGACCAGTCTTTACCCGGATAATGGTAAGGATGCTTCCTCTTTGCCGGAATGGCCGTAGGGAATCACCATCAAGTTACTACACAATGTCGTTATTATTGAGGCACAGTTATTGCAAAAATGCGTACAAGACACCAACATTGGTGCAAAGGTTGGCTGCACCTGTAAGTGAGATATAATTTTAGATGTTTAACTGATATAGTTATATTCAAATGAGCTTTTTGCATGCTATTTTGATTTGCAGTTGCTTTTCTTAAATGTGTGTTTTGTATGTTATTTGGTAAGTATTGTATTTTTTAATATCTATAGTGACCGAGATAAGCATGAGACTAGAAAATTACCACAATGCAACTTTACTACAGTGCAAACAAAATCCAACAACACAAAGCTAAAATCAACAACACCAGAGTACCACAACATACTAATCAGAGAGCACAACAACAAAATACTACCACAACATACTAATCAAAGAGCACAACAACAAAATACTACAACAACATACTAATCAGAGAGCACAACAAAATTTTGAGACAACAACAGAAACGTTTCTTCACGGTGATTAGACTACAATTAACTACAAAGGCAACTGATGTATTTGTCTTAACAACATACCTTGTTGCTAAACTGCAGCACAGGAGTAGGATTTGAGTCCAGTTCAGGCGAGAAACACCAAAACTGTAATTATTAATAACATGTGTTACCTACGTATAAGATCATATTAATTTTTTTTAAGTTTAAGTGTAAAAGGCACCTTGATTAAAAGCAACAAGCCATTCTATGTGCTTCAAAGGTTTAAAACTTAACACGTCTCACATTTAAACACAACACCCACACACACACATTAAAAAAACTTTAATATGTTTTTAAAGTTGCATGTTATAAGTTATATCTTAAACAAACAAGTAGAACGGAGATGCTTCCACCACCATCAAATCTAGTCCTGCTTGTTACTAATTTATGGGCCAGAAATACCCTTAAAATATACTTCAAACATGAAGGAAAACTATTTCAGACATTTGACCTTGCTGTGACCTTGATCCTGTTTGGATCAATTCCAAAATTTTATCAGTTCTTCTGCTGGTTACTATCATTTTTTTATGTAAATCCTTCAAATATTCAACCACTTGTTCTTGACGAGAATGTCGGACATATGCGTGGATGGACATGTATACGGACGAATGTATGTGTGTAACCTAAAAAAATAATAACAATACATCAGTTCCCTTTGTGGTTCTTCTCTACAGCAGTAGAGATGGAAGATTGCGTATGTAACCATAGTTCTATTGGTTCTACCGTACACTGCGTGGAGAACCACCTGCTCGGTTTCCTTCAGAACTAGTGAAGTTTTCCGGTTTGCTCGTTTCCTTGCCAAGTGCCAATAGCAAAGTTGTCACCTTGTGACCATGAACCCACATGGGTAGTCTATAAAAACCACCACCAGAGCAGATTTCCTTCAAACCTAGTTCGTAACTATCTAGCTATCTTGCTAGCGTGCGGGACTTGCATAGGTTCTGAATTGTCATGTTTTTGAAAAATGAAGAGAAGTTACCTTTCTGTAAACCAGAAAACAAAGAGAAACCAAGAAGAAGAGGAAAATTGTAAGCATAAATGTGGTAAGTGGTGGAGATAATCTAATAAAGTAATAATTAAGGATTAGAAATGCAGGCTAAGCCATAAAGTAACGTAATTCTAGCTGAACACCATTTTGGCAAGCAAGCAGATAGCCAGGAGTTGGCGCTCAGTTTGGAGCTCGTAATGACGGAAACCCTTGCGAACATCCTGGTATGCTGGAGTCGAAAGATGTTATTCAGAATATACTTTTAAATCTGGAACTTTCCATTCGATCTATCTCCTCTGCATGTTATTTCAGCACTAAAGCACTAAAGCCACACAGGTAGGTGTTGAAGAAGCATCAAAGTTCACCAAGGAACAAGATGGAAAGATCCAAATGTATTTATCCTGTCAAAGCAGGCCATATTATTTACACATCCATGTCCCAAGCAAACAGCATTAACAGCAAACAGACTCACCTGAGTCAGTTCCAGCCCTGCTCCAGGACACACTATCTCACCATAGTTCCCGTAGTGTAGTGGTTATCACGTTCGCCTAACACGCGAAAGGTCCTCGGTTCGAAACCGGGCGGGAACATGCCTCCTTTATTTCCATCACTGCTGAAAACACTTTTCATTTCAGACCCTCATTAGAAGTGTTGTATTTCATCTGCACCTGTAAAACATTGAATAAAAAAGAAATGAAAGAAAGAAGACATTATGCATTCTGACCACTAGATGGCGAAGTTACACAAATCCAAGAAAAAAATTACTTTTATTTTTACTCCATAACATTAGAAACAAAGAAGGCACATAATATCATCATACACAATAATGCACTGCACATTAATTATCATTTCTAAATTATCATTAATTAATTATCAAATTAAGTTAATTATCATTTGGGCCAAATACCTTTGTGTTGTTCTTGGTTACCAAGAAGTTCTGAAATGTTTTCTACATTTAATTCTGACTTTTCTCCAAATTCTCATTAGGCTCCTGAGCATTTCATGGATTCCAGACTCCAAGGTTCCACTGTTTCCACTGTTTCCATCTGGCATGTCCATGTTGTCACCACTTTCCCAGTAACACTGTTTCTTGCTTCCTCTTGCATCATATATGAAGATCTCTCCCATTTCTCCTAAAAAGATGTCATTCAGAATCTACACTCCTGGGCAAAAAAATGAGCCCAAAATAGCACAATATGAAGCTTTTAATGGCCTTAAGAAGAAATCATTGGTCAGAAAATGAGCAGGAATGAAACAGATGCACTCCTGAGAGCTCCTGTGCCTCTATTTGCTGGTTTCCTTTTGGAAAAATTTCCAATAATATCTTCTGGGATTTTTTTTTCTTAAAAGATTAGTGATTATTTGGTTATCTGCCACACCTGATGCAGCTCATCAAGAGCCACAAGACTTAAACATTTAAAGAAATCAAAGGGAAAAGCTTCCATACTGAGCTCCTTTATCTATCTGTTTCATTCCTGATCATTTTATAACCAATGATTTGTTGTTAAGATCATTAAAAGATTAATATTTTGCCATTCTGGGCTTGACCCTTTTTTTGGGGGGAGTGTACTCTAATTTACTTTTAAATCTGGAACCTTTTTTTAAAGTTCCCCAGTAGGTGGCAGTAAATCACCAAAGTTCACCAAGCAACAAAATGTAAAGCTCCATACTACACACACATTCAGTCCATTAATCCCTAAAGCCTGCCATATTATTTGTGCCCAAATAAATGATTAATGTATTCGCTTGTAGAATATGGTTGCAGCCCTGCTCCAGGACACACTATCTCACCACAGTTCCCGTAGTGTAGTGGTTATCACGTTCGCCTAACACGCGAAAGGTCCTCGGTTCGAAACCGGGCGGGAACATGCCTCGTTTATTTCCATCACTGCTGAAACACTTTTCATTTCAGACCCTCATTAGAAGTATGATAAATCATCTGCACCTGTAAAACATTGAATAAAAAAGAAATGCAAGAAAGAAGACATTATGCATTCTGACCACTAGATGGCGAAGTTACACAATTCTAAGAAAAAATTCCACTTTTATTTTTACTCCATAAGAACATTAGACAAAAAAAAAGAACACCTATTATTTAACTTATAAACATACCTAAAGCAGTGAGAGAAATTACACACAATAACGCATTATATGTTACACAATATTCTGTATATTCTACACAACAACCTTTATGGTGTTCTTGATTACCAAGAAGTTTTGAAATTTTGCCTCTACATCAGACTGATTTCTCCAAGTTCTGGTTATTAAACATTTTATAGATTCCATTTAAGATAGGAAAAATCCCAAGTTCATCATGTATCAATTAAAAAATAAAACCTCTGTCAGTATAATAGACAATATATTACACATCAGAAGCATAGTAGCTGTTATTCTGTGCACCGATTGTTAATTTTCAAGTCAAGTCCAGAGTATGCTTTACGCAGATTTAATATTGTTTCACTGGCATTACATTGTTACACACATGAAACAGTGACAGAGTAAATGCAAAGACAATGTGTTCAATAAATAGAGAAAATAAATAAACCATACAGTAAACAATACAGTAAACCTGGAATTAGAAATGCTACAGAGAATGAAAACAAAAAAGGAGAAAAAATTGCGTTGGACATAATCAAAAACACGAACAAAATCTCCCTAAATTGTTCCTGAGTCAAAATGCTATACTATGATTTAACCTGTATGTTGCATTTATGTGCTGTTTCGAACAAACCAAACTGAAAAGTAAATCATTTCTAATCCCTGCACTAAACAGTACACAACAATCTGTGTGCACAATAAGTATTCCTGAAGATATAAAGTGTGTAAATAGTCAGAACAGCAGTTCGAACAAAGCAATTTGTGTGTATTGAAGGGTATAATGCAGAGTGACTGAGTGCAGTGTGGATTTAAATTATACAACATAATTCATAAATGATGACATTGAATTTTTATTGGAATGCTGCATTGGTTCAGGAATAGTTCTTTCAGGCTCTGTGAATTTGATTCCTATTCTACTGTATTGTGTGAGGTGTTAATGTAATCCATAACCCATCTCTACAACCATCCATCTAGGACTAATATGTCTGAATATGTCTGTTTTTAAGTACATAAATACTATGAGAAGTTTAATATAAAATTATTGAGCAAAATTAATTCTTCAGTAACCGCATTATCATGGTCAGGGCCATTGGTGGATCTGGAGTCTACGCCAGGAATGCTGGGCATGAAGCAGGAATACACCCTGGATGGGACACCATGGTAAATAATAAGTAATATTATAATAAAAGATAAAAGTAATAAATGTGAAAAATTGCTATACACTTGTAGCCATTCTCAGTTTCCATCAATTCATTTTCCCATCAAAGTATCCGTCTGCATTTGTCGTGTTTATCATTGGGGAGTTACAGACAAATATAATCAGTTCTCAAAACCTAGTCTAGGTAATTTGAGTCTAAAATGAAACTTGAGTCCATGAAACACAGAACACTTTCCAAAACATTTTTCTTTCAATGCTGAGATAAAACCATGTTGCTACAAAAAAATAAAGATAAAAACATAATTATTGTTAAACTGTGAATGTATAGGTAAGTGTCAGTGTACATATGTGCATTTGTGTGTGTTTCTGTGTGTGTGTATCTGTTTGTGTGTCTGTGTGTGTATGCATGTGCCGTATGCATAGGACTCAGTCAGCTGAAAATGATGCAATGAATATTTAACTAGACACACTTTGCTAACACAGTCATAGTGAGGGCCAGAAATAGCCTAATCCTCCTTCCTCAACTCTAAAGCTGGTGCACAGGAATGACACATTTCTTTTTCCGAAGATTAGGGCTGAAATAAGATAGTCCAGCACAGCAGTTTCTTTTGGTTCAAACACACATATTGTGCACTACACAGACACAACACACACACACACACACACACACGTGTGAATGTGTATGCTACAAAAAAAAAAAGTAATATGTGGTTAGCTTCATAAAAAGGTGAAACAACAATATTACAGACAAAATCTTTTTTTTTAAATAATTTCAGAGACATGTATTATACTCTAACCAAGTCTACTTCAGAAAATCATTTAAACTAACTAAATTATGCATGTCCATAAAACAGGGTCTGTTTTAAACATGGTTCATTCTACGAAATATAGTTTTAAGTTAAATATTATTGTTATAATTCTTAATAGATTATATTCTTTTAAACTGATCAAATAGACTTATTTATCCCAGAACTTATATTGTACATAAAGCTATACATATTTGCAATAGAATATATAGATATAGATAGATACCTGTTAGAAGAGGCAGGATTCAAAAAGACTTAAAATGGGCATGTTCTTCCTTTTTGAATCCAGGAATCATGGTAATTTAACATAGCAGGGGTTGAGGTACAGGCAGACAGGTTAATCACAGTCCTACCTATAATCATAAACAGTAACACAAGTAAACTGAAACAAAGGAGTATGAGAGTATATAAAGACAAACTAATCAAGGGATGAACTCGTAACAGGTGCACACATTAGGTAAAAGAGTATTGACATAGACTTGAGCAAAGACTAGCCAGAAAGTTAACTCATAAAATGCAAGCTAATGGAAGGTTATGTATATACAGTAACTGTGGTTCTAAGTGGAGAACCACAAGGGCAGATTACTTAAAAGTTAGTGGAGTCTTTCCATGTACTCGTTTCCTTGTTGTGTACAAATAACAAAATTGTCACCTCGTGATCATGACCTCATGTGGTTAAAGCTCCCCCTTACAACACGGCCAACTTCTGGACCTTCTCGGTCAAGCCAAGTGTCCTGGCAGTCCTCCACTCTATCCCTGGTCATAGAACCAGGGATACATGTGCAATTTTCAATTCTATTTAATCAATTTTCTACAGCGCTTTAAACGATGGACATTGTCACAAAGCAGCTTTACTCCCTGAGACTACATGATGAAACCTTGAGAGGAGTCAGACTGAACCCATCCTTTGCTGGGTGACACCAGGTAGTGGGTCTATAAATCATTACTCTTCTTGAACACTATGAAGTCACACAGTACAAAGTGTGTTGAAATAATGCTCAGTGTGATCATAGTTCTTTGTAACAAATCTATAGTATCCAGGTGAGATTATCCACTAAAGCGTCACAAGTGCAGAATCTATAGTATCCAGGTGAGATTATCCACTAAAGCGTCACAAGTGCAGAATCTCGAGGAGTGGAAGTGAAGCAGGAAGCAGGCCACTCGAAATTTCCAATTTCCATTAAGATGGCTCACATACCAATGAACTGAAGAGTCTGCAAATGAGTCATGTGGCTCTTTTCATCTGCCGTTGGTGGTGCAGTGATTCTGAGGCAGCTCTCACACTTTCTGAACACCCTGGTTTCTAGAGCTAACTCAAAGGGAGGAGCCGCCAAATGTACATGTATGTAATGAGCCATGAACTTGTATGTCACTCTTCTGGCGTGGATCTCACACCTTTATGGGGCAGGGGAAAACCAGGCCATCATCAACTGTGTCATTTCATAAGATTCCAACCCCCAGGATGAATCATGCCCTGTAATTGAGGTGATTCCCTGTTTAGGCATAAAACTATTTTAGTGTACTGGGATGGAGTGGCAGCAATCACATGGCCCCAGTGGTATCTTTTTCAACTTTATCCATCAACTGTTGCAGTTTCTGAAACCCAGACACATGCATGCTGCTGCCTCAAACATAGCAGACAGAATGAGGCAACAATCTAGTGCCTCATGGACCATTGTGCCAAAAACCTGTCTAGGTTCTAGTGTTTTTCCCCAGGCTCTGACAATGGCATTTGAGTCAGCCAAACTTACTTCTTATCTGAGTTAACAATCCCAGTCGAATCTCCATTTTGCTTTCTACTAATAGACACCCTCAAGATCCAAGGTTAATGGTCTGTGAAACACTAGTGAGTTTCTCAGTGTGTGGGCTTTGGAACAAAAGACAGTAAGGAGTCCTGGGGGAGAGCACAAAAATCTGTACAGTTATGCCCTGGCATTGTTTGAGTCAACAACCAAACCTCTTTCTTTTCCTTAAGTCAGTGGCACAAAACACATTTCCAGATATATTTTGGGCAATCCAGGAATCATAGTCAGAATACATAGCAGGGATCAAAACACAGGCAGAAAGACTTAATATAAAGCAAACAATGATCATACTTGAAGAAAATAGGCAAGGGTCTAAGCTGTGAACGCAGAAAACAAAGCCATCAATGCACAATAAGGCTACGTGCCCAAAATAAAGAAACAGCAGTATATATACATAGACAAACTGATCAAGGAGTAACACAGAACAGGTGCACGCATTTGGGGAACAAACCAATGGCAGGACAAGGGGGCGGAGGCAGGACAAAATCATAATCCAAACCTTAAGTACAAGGCGCTTGTTGCTATGGGAGCTGTGACACGAATCGAGAATCTGTGACAATAAGCCATTAATTGCAAATGTAATTTAGAAGAAGGTAACTTGGAGAGCAGGAAATGGCTGAGAGACTGAATAATTAATTAGGGTTTAAAAGTAACAGACACAGTTTGTCCTATACACTCAACTCTGCTGCCTCCCTTCTTCTAATGTAAAAATGTGTTGGTCACATGGTTGAGAACAAGCCTACAGTAGGAACTCGATTGAAGAAAGAACATTACTAAGGCTTCTGCTCTCACTTGTGCACTTGTCATCGAGATCCCATAATTACTGCTACTGCTAAGTACCATTTATATTGTCTCTGAGACCTTCATTTTGGTTTCCTTCAACAGGAACTGGAATCCTGTAAAAAAAAGGATGACAAATTAAAGGAAAAAACATAACGTGTCTTAGTAGGTGTTGGGCCACTACAACTGTTTTGAGCTTGTGCTTTGTCATTGATTCTACAAGTCTCTGGAACTGTACTAGAGGGATGAACGCTCGTTCTTCTAAAAGATATTCCCTCACTTGGTGTTTTGATGATGATGGTGGAGAGCACTCTCTAATCCCTTGGTTGGGTTCTGGTGACTGTGAAGGCCGTAGCATATGATTTACATCATTTTCATCCTCATAAAACCATCCAGTGATCCCTTGTGCCCTGTGGATGTGGGCGGGGTCATCCTGGAAGAGACCACTCCCACCAGGATAGAAATGTTTCATCATGAAGGATGAAGGTTATGCAGTAAATCAGAAGAACTTTCTATTGATTTTCAGTGACACTTCGTACTAAGTGTTCCCAAACCCTGCCAGCAAAAATAAATTAAGTAAAAAGATAAATAAATAAATGCCCCCCACAGCATTACAGAGCCATTTATTTCCTTTTATTTGTCACCTGTTTGTATTATGCACATGCACGTGTGTTCACAAAGTGCAGTTAATGTTGCAATGGCATCATCCTGACTATTTCTTCCTCTATATGCTGAGCAAATAAGCAGGCGAAATGTCAACAGGCTTTGTAAGAAATCAGACAGAGAAAACACACTTATGCTTTCTTTCATATGCACCATATGTCTCTGAAGAGCCAATTAGTGTTCAGCGTGCGTGATTACACACACTGCCACCCCCAACCCACACAAACACACACACCTACACACACACAGAGCTGTGGTTGTTTTTAGTACTTCCTTTCGAATTACTGGCTCATTTCATGTAGGCAGTTTGTGCACTCTGACAGTCTCTATCACTGCAGATAGTAAGCGATGAGGGAATAATTAGTTTATGAGTAGATGTAAATTTGGTAAGTCTTTGAAATTATAGCAGAGCCCACACACTAGACAGTTTCCTAGAAGGCTGTTAATACACAAGTGGTGTTCAGAGGTTTGATGCCAGTGTTAAATAAAACCATTTTTATTTTGTCAGATAATAATGGACTTGATCTGGATGCAAATATGAGGAAGTAAAACCTAGATGAAGCAAAGTCCTGTCATTACTTCACTTTAACCACTTCATTCAGCTTCATTGGCTACGGTGGTCTAGACAGTGTGTACAGTATCTCCACTCCTGTAAGTACCAAATAGCAAATGACAGCATGAAGACTTATTCAAATGATATAAACCTTTGCAGAACTTATAACCTGCTCACTCTCAGATCCTAATGTGACTCTAAATGAGTGCTTTATTAAAGGTAGGAACATGTTTTATGGAGAAAATTCCTTACCAGATAGGAGTTGTGTTTTCAAATTTCTTTAAAATCTTAGGTTCTGCTGTGAGCTGTTTTTTTTAGTCGTCAAGTTTTAGTAGTAATTCTGAAACGCTTCATGACTAAGGGTTCAGTGCAGTACTAATGAAGAAACAATGAGCCTATAAAGGGCTTTCCTTTATAGGGATGGTAAGGCCTCATGGAAAAATAATGCTTGAAGTTATTTTTCTGATTACAAGCACACCCCAGGTATGGTGACTGAATAGTGATTCATTTCTGTGCGGTATGAATGCAACACACTGATGAAAGGAAATGCAGTCCTACAAGGAATTAGATTCACTTCTGACACGTAGTCAGCATTTAATTCTTTTTTTAAAAAAAGTTCTAGCAATGAAATGAAGGTTTTTCTTTTCAGTGTGGTACGTTGTCCTCACAACAATGTGGTTTGTGTAGTGCATTTCGTTTCTTTCCTCTTTGTATACTGGCATGAAAATCTTCTCTATATTATTAAGCCTATAGATAAAAGACTCACAGACAGTACTAGTATAAACTTTATAACCAAAATAAGTGGTGTGCTACAAATGCATTTTTCAATTTAATAATTGAAAATATAATACTAAACATTTCTCAACTCACTTGTACCTATTCCTTGGTTAGATTTGTTTATATGCACAAGAAGGTATCCTGTCAGTTAGTAGGGGTTGAAATAGAACGTCATTTTCTTTACACAAGGGAGACACTGCAGTTATGCTCAGTTCTTCTGGAGGTGTGTGTGTTTTTGTGTGTGTTTTAAGAATTTCCAGGAAGTGGATGTCACCCAGGTCTATTCCATTCCTCGTTTTCTGTGTGTCTCTGGACCTCGGTCACGTTTACTACATCGTTCTGATTTGATGATGGACAAGTAATCCTCACTGCCAACCTAAAAGTCCAGGGGGTGGACTCGGACCTGATCTAGCCCCTCCTATGTGGGCAGCGCTGACTTCATTTTGTGCCTCCATTTTTGAGTTGAATGACTTTTTGACTTTGGAATTTTGTAATATTTTATAATTACTTGCATGTTTTTGTTTAGTACCACTAAAGCAGGATATGACTGCCATTGGTGGTGGGGGTTGGTGTTGGGGTTTGGGGTTGTTTTTGGGGTAGTTAGGGAGAAATCTTTTGGATTTTTTTTTTATAAGAAGATAGACAGTTTCTGACAAAGTTAGTCTGTATTATTCTGGCTTTGGTTACACCTGAAGTTCTACCTTATTATTGTAGCTCAGACCCTGTTTGTCCAATACCTTTTGTATTTAGATTTGTTTGTCCATGCACTGCTTCCTTTCCTTTTAGAACAGACTCATACTACAGCTCCATCTGTTGTAGCCCTAGACAGGGTCATAACATTGTGGAACACCAAAGCACATCCACATGGGGCTCATTTGCATTTTTGGAAAGACCTCACTGTGGGCATCATAGCAAAACGCTGCTGGGGATGTACAATGACTGCACACTCAGGGTTGCCAGGTCTTCAGCCCAAGTACGTCACAAAAAACACACAGAAAAGATCTGAGACTAGCCCAAAAAAAACACTATATGCACTTACACTTTCCCTTTATTTGCCATAGCCTGTGTATGCAGAAATTGATTTAATAGATTTAATTCAGATTATTTGCTTTAAAATAATACCTTAGTGGCTCGTGACTATTTTTCAACTAAAAAAAACCCCACAATATGCAGACTTTCTTTTCTCACCTGTGGCCTTGTTGCAAAACTCACCCAATCTGGTGTAAAAACTGCAAGCCTGAGCACACCGTGGTCTAACGTCTGCTGCAATACTGTATTAATGCTTTATTTGATCATTTTGGTGTAGTCAAGTGTGGTTCATTTTAAATCCTGAAATCAAAGGGCTTCCACAAATTATGGGTAAAAAGCATAATAAAAAAAGCTGTTATAAATAAACCACAGACAAGAATCTGATGCTGGCTTTAGTGGTTGTTCAAGAACAATAAAATTCCTATCTTGCTGTCTCATGTATCGTGTATCGTTCCCATTACTATCTAGTCTAAAACAGTAGTGTAGTGTTTGGGGAACGTTTCTAAAGCAGAAACTTCCCTTGTGGTTATTACAGTGTGGATAGACTCATGATTCCACCGATTCATGCTGTGATCACTGAAAATGCCACGATAAATATAAAAACACCAGGGGAAGATTTTCTCTTTTTTTCTCTTCTTTCTTCAGCTTTTCTTCTCCAGCATGATATTGTCCTTGCACTGTTCCCCAGAGTGGGTTAAATGCCAAATGCACTTTGTTGTTGTCTTCTTCACATGTTGTCCTTCAGATATTGTTGTCTCCTTCAAATGAAATGTGTGTGTGTGTGTGTTTGTGTGTGTGTTAAACACTTTTTAAAGAGATTGAGTTTCTGTGCTATGATGGTATAGTGATGGGACAAGAACTGCACTAATCACCTTTATTTATGTTGTGTGTGTGTGTGTGTGTGTGTGTGAATCCCTTACATGGTGTTTCATAAGCATTCATTCTTTGTTTCTTTCCCTGTAGTCTGTTTTTTATTCTGCAGCTAGAAGATGCAATCTCACATCTCTATTCAACTTGTAATGCCACAGAAAGCTCAACACAAAAGAGACAGTGCCGTGTGTGTGTGTGTGTCAATATGCAACAGCAAGTAAATGTTTTTTCAAATGTCCCAGGTTTTGTGTGTGTGTGTGTGTGTGTGTGTGATAGAGTTCAAGGGGAGAAAACTGATGATGTCATGTGGCAAAGAGTGATTGATGCACAAAGTGCTTCAGTTAGACACAGACAACCCCCCCTCCCCCCAACACACACACACACACACACACACACACACACACACACACACACACACACACACACACACTGGATGTTTTGAAAGACTAAAGCAGAGAACACACACACTGTCCAAAAGGGTTTAAATAAATGAGACTGTATTTCACTATACCAGCTGGCATGTTAATAGCTGTGTGTGTGTGTGTGTGTGTGTGTGTGTAGGTGTGTGCGCGTGCCTGTCTCAGCAAAGGGTTTAATGGTGTGGAGAGAAAAACAAAACAGTTTAGGCATTATCTCAGGTACACACACCCACACACACACACCCACGCACACACACGCAGAGCCTCAGACTGGATGCCTGTAAAGTATTTTGTCAGCAGACGGAGCTGAGTGTGGTTGCTGTGGCAATGACGTGCAAAATAAGGTCACACCCCTGGGAGAGAGTCAAGAGTCGCTCTCTCTTTCTCTATCTCTCTCTTTCTCTCTACACACACACACACACACATACACACACACACACACACAAGTATAATCCCTCATCCTCTCTATGCTCCCTCTGCACCACCTTCTGTCAGTTTTTAACCTTTCCACCTCTCACTCAACCTCACACTGTTCTCTCATAGCTGTCCATGAGATAGAGAGAGTGTGTGAGAGAGCAAGAGAGGGAGAGCGAGATACAGAGATAGAGATAGAGGGATAGAGAGTGAGGGAGAGAGAAAGAGAGAGCACAAGAGAAAGAGAAATATACAGAGATAGAGAGAGAACAAGAGAGATACAGAGAGATGGAATCGAGAAAGACAGTGACAGAGGAAAAGAAGAAGAGGGATAGAGATTATAAAGACAGAGCGTGAGAAACAGAGGGTGAGAGAGAAAGAGAGGGACAGAAAGAGTATTAGTGAGAAAGAGAGACAGAGAGAGCAAGGGGGGATACAGAGAATAAGAGAGAAAGCATGAGAAAGACAGATAAGGAGAGAGAAATAAAGAGAGAGAGAGGCACAAAGAGAGAGAGAGAGCAACACAGAAAGATAGAGACAGTGATGCAGAGAGAGAGAGAGAGAGAGAGAGAGAGAGAGAGAGAGAACAAGACAGAAAGATAGAGACAGACAGAGAGAGAGAGAGAGAGAGAGAGAGAATACCCTACAGGATCAGTAGCGTAAGCAAGTGAGAGGGGGGTGGATCAGAGTGAGACAGAGGAAGAGAGAGATAGAGGGAGGGTAAGAGGGATGTCAGCAGAAGCAGTAGCCAATGAGAGGGAGAGAAAAGAAGGATGAGATTTCCATTAGACACTGACAAGAAGGGAAAAGATTGCTATTGTCTTTTTTAAACAAGCCATAATCTGCTGCATCTAGACAGAGAGAGAGAGAGAGAGAGAGAGAGAGATGCAGTAACCGGTCTTCCTCGTGTGGGGGTGTGTGTGAGTGTGTGACAAAAAAACAGCAGCATCAGGGAGGGAAGAATCCGAGCAACAGCAGTGGATAGCTGCAGCCGGTACACCGGCGTCTCCCACACACACACACACACACACACATGTAAGAAGGTGTGTGTAGGACGAGCAGATGAGAGGTGTGGATGGTTCCAGAGCTGCGTGCTGATGGGGAGGGGGCCGACGAGCATCAATAAGCAGAGCAAGTCGTTTCTTCTTTTCATCCAGGATACCAAAGATGGACATCTTCCTCTCTCCAGTCATCCTCCTCTTCCTCACCCATGTGTGTGATGCCTCTGGGCTGCACAGTCACCGCCGCGCAGCCGTCAGCGTGTGTGTGGAGGAAGATCACGCTGTACGGTGCTGAGAAGAGGTCGTGTGCACACAACACACACATATATACACACACTCACACACACAGGCTCAACCGACTACGAACAGGTCTTTGGGAAACGAATCACCGACAGTAAGTATGAACCTCTGTGTTTTTGTGTGTGTGCTCGAGTGCGTGTGTGTGTGTGTGTATAAAAACCTCATCTCACCTGGGTGTAAGGTGTTCCAGCCATGTTCCATTTTCTGATGAATAATTCCTTCAGTTTATGTTTCTACATGTTAACCTGTGTGTGTGTGTGTGTGTGTGTGTGTGTAAAAACCTCTTGTCACCTGAGTGTAATGTGTTGAGCCATGTTCCATTTTCTGATGAATAACTGCTTCAGTTTATGTTTCTACATGATAACCTGTGTGTGTTTGTGTGTGTGCGCGTTTGCGCATGTGCATGTGTGTGTGTGTGTGTGTGTGTGTAAAAACCTCATGTCACCTGAGTGTAAGGTGTTCCAGCCATGTTCCATTTTCTGATGAATAACTGCTTCAGTTTATGTTTCTACATGATAACTTGTGTCTGTGTGTGTGTGTGTGTGTGTGTGTGAGTGTGTGTGTGTGCGTGTGCACATATTCTCTCTTTTCTTTACACATCTTACTGTTTGCACTATTTATTCAGTTTTAAGGAAGCCCCGAACCAAGTAGTGAAAAAAATTAAATAAAAAAAAGGTTACTTGAAGATATTATATCGTTTTTTCAAGTTATCTCATTATTATCTTATTTTAGTGTTATTTTATTTAATAACTCATTATTTCAAGATGTTATGTCGGTATTTTGAGATCTCATTATTTCAACATATCTCATTATGTTGACTTAATAACTTGTTATGTCAAGACATGTTGATAGTTTTATTTATTATCTCATTCAACATATTATCTTGTTATTTTGATTTAACACATTATTGCAAGATATGATGTTATTTTGAGTAATTATCTGGTTATTTTGACTTTATAACTTGATATTTCAAGACACTATGTCAATATTTCAAGGTATTATCTCTATTTCAATATATTATCTTGTTCAACTTGAAAACTTATTTCAATAGCGACTTAAATTATGTTGCTATTTTGAGCTATCATCTCATTATTATCTCGTTATCTTGTTATTTCTATTTATCTTGTTATTTTGACACCTCACAATTAATAAGACTACTTTAGTGAATTAGGCAAATATTATTGAACATGTCAAAATAATGTCATAATATTTTGAAATGAGGAGTAATTAAGTCAAAATAATGAGATATTATGTAATAACAAGATAATACGTCAAAGTAACTAGTTAAAATTTACGAGATATTACTTTATCATAACAACATAGCACTTCAACTTTTTTTTTCACGACTTGCGGTTCAGGGTTTCCATTCAGAGAGAGAGAGAGAGAGAGAGAGAGAGAGACAGAGAGAGACAGAGACAGAGAGAGACAGAAAGAGAGACTCTCTCTGCATATTAGAAATGAACTTGACTTAATAAGTTCAGATTTTAATTGCTATTGTAAATATTGTGAATGGTTTAGGCCTGCTATGCAGTTAGCTGCTAGTTTTATGTCCTGTTCTATTTAAACCGACTAGCATCTAACAGATTTCTCAGAATTTCCCAGCCTTGGTGTGTGTGTGTGTGTGTGTGGGTGGGTGTGGGTGTGTGTGTTTTGCTGTCTGACTGAACCAGGCGCTATTTGTTGTCGCTAATCCTATGATGTTGGTGATGTGACGACGTCTAACACAGGTGATACAATGATAGCTGTTAAAAATTCCGGCAAAAATTAAGCATCAAGTTCATATTTCTTTCACGAGCAAGCAGCCATGTGACCCAATTCCAGTGTGTGTGTGTGTGTGAGTGTAACACAGTGGCACTGTCTGCATCTCTATCTGTTTAGTGCTCCAAATAGCCGTATCTGTTTCTGGAATTAAACACAAAGTGGGTGTGGCCTAAACCAGAACGGTTTCTTGTTTTTGTTTATTTTTGGATTTTGTTTTGGATTTTTTCCCTATTTTTCTTTGAAAAATTTGGTCACCTGCCAATTCCCGCCACCAACCAGATGACAGCTACCAATCCATGAGCGTGAACACTAACACGTGCTTCCTCCAAGATACCTGATGCTAGCTAAACCGAATATTATGGCAGCGTAACACACTTCGAGGAAATCTGCCCTCTTCCGCATACAGGAGCTCACAGACGCCTGCGACTGGCTAGTGTCACTGTGATTGACAGGGGAGAGGAAGTATGCCCCTCCCATCCAGACAGCATGCCTAATTTTGATTCAAATTTGCTATCTCCTGATAATAGAGTTCTTTTTTGTTGTTTTTTGAATCTGACTGCAACACTTTCTAATGAATTTAGTTGGTTCTATTTCCCTAAATATAAACCACCATGACATTGACCAGGCAGTTACTAAAGATGAATGAATGAAGGCTGTAAATGCATTGATCACATTCACATTAATGAACTCGGTCTTTCTTTTTCCCCTCGAGCTTCATATCTGACTGTTCATCCACATGAAAGTAGTAAAAAGCATCACTTTTTAGGTGCGTCTCATGGGATCCCAGTCCCGATGCACACCTCTATTCTCAACCCGATGGCCTGTGAACCTTTCTGACAAGCTTTCTAAAAAAATATATAAATAAATAAATAATGGTGCGCATCTTATTCATGTCTCTATTTATCTTCATTTAGAACACATTATCTGTTCGTGCCAATAATGCATTCATATTCAGTTACATCCTTCGTGTCTCCGTGAGTGTGTGTGTGTGTGTGTGTGTATTAGGCTTGGGGCATCCTGTCATTCCCTAACGCTGCACAAAGAGGAATTAAACACCGTTTAACACATTAAACACTCTCTCACACACACACACACACAGAAATGAGATCAAATTCTTGTCCATGTGCCTCTAAGCTGCACACACAGGAATGGGATATCACATTTCCTCTCTTAGATAACACACACACACACACACACACACAGGGGTTTTGCACTTACTAGTGTGAGGCAGAACAAGTGTGTGATCATCACTGAATTAGGATCTCCGCTTAATCCATAATGTCACCCCATGCTCTAGGATATGGTTGCCTGGATACGCAGAACTCGCTCGTGTTATGTTCCATTTATAGTGTACAGCTGTGTGTGTGTGTGTGTGTGTGTGTGTGTGTGTAGAGGGAAAAGGGATTACAAGGATCCACAGGAGGAGTGGGAAGGTTGCTAGATGATGAGATAGCAAAGAATTCATTGTGGTGGGAGAGAGAGAGAGAGAGAGAGAGAGAGAGAATGAGATCAAAGATTATATTAGGACATACTGTTAAATAAAACATTGACCTGACTCAGCTGAAAAAAAAAAATCAAATAACACACTCGCACATATAAATGTACTAGTGTTTTTTTTTAATCCTTCTTTTTTCTAATGCATTTTAAATTCATTACTAAAAGAGGAACAATTTCTCAAATGGAAATTATGTTTAGGTCATTGATCTGAGAATGATAAAGTGAAATAAAATTATAAAATTTCACTAGTCTGTGTAAATATGAAGCATTTAAAAGGCAGGTTCACAGATTTTGCTATCGTGGGCAAAAATCTCACATCGTAAAAGAATCTTTCGTTGAGATCGATGGTTTTAAAACACATGTGACGTGATGATGAAGTTCTTGCAGTGTCAGACATTTTTTTATTAAAATCTCAGTGTTTGCATTGCTATGACACTCATCTAAAAGCCACCAATAGGAGGACGACATAGGATTACGCAAAACTTAAGGAACAGCTACACATACGCTAGTGGTGAAACATAAACAATTCATGCTAATGGATATAAAAATTATCCTAGCCTGGATGGTAGTGATTGTTGATGTAAGCATTTTGACGTAATCATACAGTTCGAGGATCTTCATCGTATAATCTGACACGGAGAACACGTTATAGAATTCAGCTGTGATTTTATTTTCAAAAGATCGTGTAAACCAGTTTTCGTTGCTGTCACATTCCCTCAGTCTCTTATTCACACTCATACTCATTCACATGCACATGTGCCATCTGGAGGATTAGGTTTCAGAGACTCTGTTTCCATCATTACTGTTTCATTATCATTGAAATGAAGATGAGATATAGTCCTATTGGGTATTTAACAAATAATTGTTCCCATTGTTGTCCTTTAAAATTAAAACAGAGCAGTAGGATTAACTGTTTGCGCAACTCTCTCACAAGTAGTGTGTACCCAGATACACTGAGATGTATATTTATGTATAAATACTGACCACAGGCTGCCGTTTTTCGGAAACTCGGAAACAGTGTGTACTGTATAAACACAAGTGTTTAGTGGTACACAGTAGTTTCCTAACTTCAGACATTATAGCTAGGTTTTCACAGAAACACACATGACATTTGTCTAATACTATTTAGCTAAGACCACCACTAATATCAGCATTTAAATTTAGACTATATGGTCAAAAGACTGTGGACTCCTGCCTCCAAAATCTAATGGAAAGCCTTCCCAGAAGAGTGGAACTTATTATATCAGTAAAGGCTAATAAATCTGGATATATACGTGTGCACAAACTTTTGTCCATATAGTGTATATTAGGAAGGTCAATTTGTTGAGGAATAGCTGGAACAGCTTATTAAACTCGTTAGTGTTCTGAGTTCTCAGATGGTTTTATTATTGGTAAGTTGTATATCATATAAGACAGACTAGGTACTTAAGGAACCAGACAGTGTGTTAGTAGGTACATACAGGTAAAGTAGGCGTAGGCCTGAAGCTATTATGCATACACACAGGAACACACACACTCACTGAACAACAGATATGCAGCACTGTTCCTGCTTCCTATTTTGTAAGACATGTTTTCATGCTCATTTGATTGTGCCATGATGCTTCATCTGAAAAGCAATCACAGTAAACAGAAAATCTGCGCTCGCCTTAGCCGGCTCTTTCATTCAAACCAGCGAACAAATAACGTACATTTCTGTAGTTACATTGTGTAATTTGTGCTTTGATTGGACATGCTTAGTGTATTTACTTCTAGGCAAAGACTTACAAAAACCTTGTTCGTGTTTATTATCGAAGCGTCAGCAAAGCAGGTTTAAGTAATTTGCAGCAATGGACATGAGATTTTACTGCTGAAAAGTCTGGGCCTGAAAGAAATTAGCCCCAGCCCTTATTATGGTTATGACTCAAGAACAAGGATTGGGAAGGATAGATAATGACACAAGCTTTATACACATGTAACTAAAAGGTGAAAATGTAGAGAGAGAAGATTGAGAGGCAAATAGACATAGGTAAGGATGTGGTCTCTTTTAGATAAAGGAAATTTTTAACACTATCTCGTTTTTTTTTAATGTTAAGTGAAGTGGAAGTCAAAGCCAATCTGGTCCACTGGTAGATCTGTACTATTGAACCTGAATGTGTGAGGTATTGAATCTGAATGTGTGCGCTTGGGAATACCAGAGAATTTGAGAGAGTGAGCTATCATGTGAGAAGATAAGGGTATTGTACATTCTCAAATCTCCTGCAGACTGGAACGGGTTCTCTTCTACGAGTGGCCTGCATTTGGCTCTATCCATCTTGCCCTCAACTTTGACCAGTTCTCCAGTCCCTTCTGGTGAAAAACATCCTCACAGCATGATGCTACCACCACCACGCTTCACTGTAGGGATGGTGCTGTCAGGATGATGAGCAGTATTGAGTTTTTGCCAAATGTAACACTTTGTACCAACGCCAAAAGTTTTCAGTTTTGGTCTCATCAGACCAAAGAACCGGTTTCCATGTTTGCTGAGTCTCCAATATGCTTTTTGTCAAGCTTCAAATGGGACTTCATATGGCTCTCCATATCACTCTTCCATAAAGCCCACTTCTTGGTTGCTTCTTTGACTAATGCCCTCCTTAGCTGGTCACTGGCTTTTGGTGGATGAACCTCTTTAAGCAGACTAAAGTTGCAAAACAATACAAAATGTGGAAAAGCTCAAACAGAGGTAAATACTTGGGTGAGGCACTGTATGATTAGTCCTGATTTTTGAAAAACCTTTGCAGAGTTCCAAATGGTTATGCCTTTAAAACTAAACTTTTTGCTTTTGTAAAGATAATTCAAATTGACCTGAATGTAAAATACCTTTACACAAGGACACATACATGCTTTTGTTGTCTATATATCATACATTTGTCTAATAAATACACAACAGCAATCTTTAGTGCTGTAGTGAACAAATGCATGCACACACACAATCAGAACACATGCAAATACACACTCCTGGGCTGTCAGATGTGGGCGTATGGTATTCAGGTCTGGTGGCTCGTATTGTTGTCACGACTTGCATGACAAATCCAGGTGTCAGTGTGTATGTGAGCATGTGACTACCCGTTCCTCCTCTGTGGTCAATCTTTCCCCCTCTGTGTTAAAGCTTATTTGATTACCAGAAGGAGTGTCCGTTGTTGTTATGCTGTGTCTATAGTTTTAAAAATTGATGTTAAAAAATAAGAATGTTTTTACTGTTTATTCTCTCACACTTTATATGCAGGTGATCCCTCTGTCTGTACTCAAAGATGGATGGCAGTGAGGACGAGTGTGTGCGCTTTTTGCAATATGTAGAGGACATTGGCTTGAGGGCCTATGATGAGCTGGTGATCCAGAATGCGTCAGACATTGCACGCGAGAGTGACCGAGTGCGCAACCGCCAGCACTGGGCATACCTCCAGGACCAGAGCCAGAAGAAAAGACGTCAGGAGGAGGCTATGAAGAGGTAACCACCTTCTAACATTTCAGATGCTATGTTCTTCCATGTAGCCATATAACAACAATCTATTGAAACATGCAATTTGCTAGTGAATTTGGCTAGCTAATGCAGTATATTTACTGTAAATAGATACTATTGGAAAGATAACACTTAGCTAATATACTACTTCGATGGCTAGTGTTAGCACAGTTTTATGTTTTCAGTAGGTGGCTAGCTATCAGGTCCCTGTGCCAAATGGCACCCTGAGACAGGGCTTCCATCTTGTTCCCCAGTGTTGACTGTGGTGTTTAGCGCAGTGCTTTCACAATGATTTGCCGTCAGCAGAGAGTTATGAAAGTGTTACCAGTCTAATGCTTGCCTGGAATGTTTCTATGAGCTACAACTAAAGTACTATTAAAAATAATTGGTTGTGCTGGCCAGTGAAAAATGAAACTGTTTCCTGTTAAAATAAGCTCCACTCTTCTGGGAAGCTTTCCACTAGATGTTGGAGCGTGGCTGTGGGAATTTGTGTTCATTCAGCTCCAAGAGCATTAGTGAGATCAGGCGCTGATGTTGGGATGTCGAGGAGGTCTGGGGTGCAGTCGGTGTTCCAGTTCATCCCAAAGGTGTTCAGTGGGGTTGAGGTCAGGGCTCTGTGCAGGACACTCGAGTTCTTCCACTCCAACCTTCACACACCATGTCTTCATGGAGTTCGCTTTGAGCACAGAGGCCACATAGTTCCAGTGAAGGGAAACTGTAATGCTACAGCATACAATTTTGTGCTTCCAACTTTGTGGAAACAGTTTGAGGAAGACCCACATATGGCTGTGATGTTTAGGATTGCACGTACTTTTGCCCATAAAGTGTATCATTTCTTTAATCACAGTGACAAATTCAAAAACAGCAAAAACAGCTGTATGCACGCAGCAGTCATTCATACATTCATGGTCGCCGTATCCTCATCACAGACACGGTGGATCCGGAAACCTATTCCAGGAACACTGGGTGTAAGGCGGGAATACACCCTGGATGAGACACCATCGCATGGCTCCATGCAGTCCATCGCACGGCTCCATGCACAGACACATTCACATACTCGATTGCACCTAGGGGCACTTTAGCGCAGCCAGTCCACATACTCAAGATAGAACTGGTTTCCCATCACACAAGACTTCCATCACATTCTCCAGTGGTGACTGTGGTGGACCCGTGCTAGGGTTAGCCTAGGTAATTAGGTAATATGTAATTGATCATATAAATATAACAAAAATTTATGCGTATTTATGCACGTATATATTTTATTATATTATTTTTTGTTTTCCATAACCTTACTGCCCATGCTGACTGACCAGTTCAGTTCATAGGGAAGGATCCTTTAGGACTTTCTTTTAAGATCTCTTTCTCTTGTTTAATGCATCTTGTTGTTTCCTGCTCATGTGTTGTGACTGCTCATAATCGCAATGGGGTTTGGGTAAGAGGTGTTCCTCTGAGTCTGCTTCGATGCAGGATTTAAGGGTGTACAGAGGGCGCTTGTGAGCATCCACTTGCAACTCCAAATGAGAAATGGACCACAAGTGAGTGATTTGGAACAAGGCCCCTGTTACGAATGTGTACTTCTCTTCTGATATTTCTGTTTTTGTGCTCGAGGATACAAATGGCTCAACTGTTACTATTGGCTCTTGCAATATGCACCTGGAACAGACACTCTATTATTTTTCAATTTTCTAAAAAAGGATCAAATATTATAGATAGCTAGTTAACAATTTCCAACACACACACACACACACACGCACACTTACAGTAGCCTGTAGCTCTTTTTCTGTGGCTGAATTTCAAAAGCCATCCAAATAAATAGCTAAGATTCAGTGCAATCAAATAATCACCATTTTGCAATTGTGAAGGTGAACAAGTAGACCGATTCTGAATTTTTCTTGACTTATTCTGCACTGTGATGATTTTCATCAGACTCTGGCTAATAAAAAGCAGCAGCTTTATATAATTATGTTTCAAGGTGATTTCATGCAGAACACTTTCCACTGCACCAGGCAAAGCACTGCGTATGAGCATGTGTGGATGTGTGCATGTGTCAGTGCAGTGCATTTGTTTGCGTGCGTGTGTGCGTGCGTGTGTGTGTGCGTGCGTGTGTGTGTAATAGTTTCAGCAATAGAGATCGATAAGGACATGGCTGGATACCAGAAATGCGGGTGTCATTGCACCACTGAAACCTTGCACTCTTGAATCCGTGAATAATGACAGATGAGTGTGTGTGTGTGTGTGTGTGTGTGTGTATGAGGCATTCTAAAGACATTATAAATAAGAGTGTTCGGCATGGATTATAATGCAAATGCATGGAAATAATATGCAAATGATTTGTTATTCTATTAAATAAATACACACACACACATACATACATACATACATATACACACACACACACACACACACACACACAAACTTCCAGAGTATTTGTCCCGGTCTTTAATATCATTCTTTCATCTCAGGTTACAGTCTGCAGTTCTTCCTGCTTTCACAAATAGCCTATCGTATGTTCTTCTGAATTCCTTCTCATGCTCTTCTCTCTTTCATCTCAACACTCTAGCCATCCTCTTCCAGTTTTCTGTGCTGATCTTCTTCTTCTTCTTCTTCTTCTTCTACCTCATCCCTTGATTCTTCCTGTTTCTTTCCCGACCTTCCAATCTCTTTCCCTCTCTTTCCCTCATTGGTAAAATGATCTACCCTTCCTCTCTCTTTCTTTCTCATATGGAGATGACACCACTTATCCCCCATTACACTGTGAAGAGTCTCTACAGCTGTGTGAAGAAGAGGGCTTCTTCAAACACACACACACACACACACACACAGAGACAGGGAGGGGGTTGGAGGAGACGTTACATCACTACTATTACTATTACTACTGCTATGACTGTGGGATTTATCCAAAACAGAGGTGCGTCTTTGTTTTCTGTAATTTCCGGTGCCAGATCCTGAAACACTTCTACTGCTGTGGCTCCTCTCTGCCTCTGGATCTGCCTGATTCATCCACATGCTTGGAAATTTCTGCACTTATGACTCATGTTCTGCTGCTGTGGATGGTTCCACATGCATGCCCTAAAGATTTGCACTTTCCAAAAACTGTTTATTCCCAGATCTCACCCTTGCTTCATTGAATAATGTCTCCAGGATACTGTAGATTTGTACCTAAGAACTGCTGCTGTAATAATAAACACTTTCCCGTGCCAATGCCAGGACTTAAGTTCAAAAGTTATGTCAATATTTACGTAGGGAAAGTTACTCGTATTCTGGGTCGGGGTAAGCACGCACTTAAGTCAATTTCCTTCTGATTATGAAAATTATCTTCATGTAGTTCACACCTCCAAGGTTGCCAGATTTGTTTTTATCCGAGACTGGGTTTATCAAGAGCATCTAGATCACTGCCTTTAAGTACGAGCACTTGCCTTTAAGCCTGAAAACATTCGGGGATAGAAAATGCGGACTGAAAAAGGAAAAATAACATTAAAGCCAGAAACAATTTAAAAAAAGAAAAATAAAGAAAGACTAATGATAGATGAATTAGAAAATGGCAAGCATGGAAATAAACATCTAATAGTAGTCTAGTATATTGCTAAAATATTGTCTGATAAATACCGTAATGCTTAATCCTGGAAAACACATAAATAAATGTAGAAGGTTATTTGAAGGCAATATAAAATATTTAAGGAATAAAACCTGCAGGCATTCTGTTATAGAAAAATCATAAACAATAGAGTTGTGTTATGTAGTTTGATGAGAAGTAGCTTTACCTGTCCTGTGGTGTTTTCGTGTTCTTGTATAACAGAACAATTTTAAATTTATTAATTAACAAGACATTGTACATTTATTACATTTTTAATTAACAAGACATTGTACGAAACAATGTAGCTCCTGTTATGACTTATGTTATAGCAGCTATAAACATTCGGTTAATCTCTGAAAACTTGTCAAAAAAACTTAAAAGTTACAGCTTTACCTCTGACTTTTACAAAGCACTGACACTGGAGACTCCTTCCATAAATGGACTCCTCACAGAATGCTTCACTTTATCAATGATTACTCATGTTTGTTAATCCGTTTACATGGAGCGTCATTATATTAATAGAAATAACTTATTAGAATTAATATAAACTTCTGATTTTTACTGTAGGCACTGGCAGAGCTGCTATTATAGAAAACTAATCAACACCTTTTCTTCAGTCAGAACTGAGAATTCAGCAGCGGTGTAAAATGTGTATAAGGCATTATATTATAAATAATTATATGAATCATCCACACTTCTGCTGCAACGACCAAAAGCAGTCAGTGATTTTTTTTCTCTAACTTTCATGCCTCCCGTATGGTGTTTAAAATAGCATCTTTTAATAGAGCGCCGTGAATTGCGCCCACAAAATGGCATCCAGGAGCGTGATAATACGTCGTACTGCAGACCATCATGTGAATATGTGAGATTCTTTTGTTTGGCCTCTTCCCATTATTATTAGAGTCTGCTGTAAACTAGTGTGAAATTAAGTGCTATTTTATAGGCAGGCAGCCAAGTAATGTGAATAGATCCAAGATTGCTATATTGAGAAAAATGTGGAAAATTGTGGCAACTTAACATGATTATAATGACTATTCATGACCAGGGGCGATTCTAGGGTTTATTCATCAGGGGGGTTTCACCCCCAGTGAGAATGTATGATGAAAATAGAAATACTTCTGGAGCTGAATGTAGATATAACAAAAAAACATGACAGTGCTAGTTTCTAAACAGTGACTCTCCAGTGTTTAGCAATAAAAAAAGAGAGTCAAAGGGATACTTCTCAGACTATTTACAAGCTCCATCTTAAGGGGCGGTCACACTAAACTTTCAGCATGCGAAATTTCTTCGGAGATTGCAACCGGATATGACATCACGTGCCAAGGCGTTGGGTTTTTTTTATCCACACATCATGGATTCTGACGTGCTTGCACTGTTACACCAGTAAATATTTCAGAGCACCCTTGAAGCAATTAGAAAATAATCCTGCAATCCTGGCAGCTTCTCTTTTGATGTTGATTTTATAATCTTTTAAAGTTGTGTTGTATAAAACGGGATGGTGCAACACTGCTATAATCAGTGCTTCCTCCATCTTGGATTTTCTGAAGAGATCATGACATGAAGTGTCGATCTTGTTTTGGTCACACGTCTTCACGTGATATGAAACTTCACCAAACTTTGGAATACAGAGAAATGCAGAACTTCTTCGTATTGAGCTTGCATTTCCAGTCTCCAGCATTCGTATGCGTATGAATGGAAGACAGTGGAAGGAAAAATGTAGTGTGACTGCGTTTTTAGGCTTTCGCTATTTTGTCTTGACTACCTCTCACCTGGTGCTTGGGTTTTTTTCTCCTCTCCCTTCATGTGTGGTGTCTCTATCCTGCCCTGTCTCTGTCTCTCTGTGTAACACTTCAAGGAATACATGTCAAAAAAAAAATTCAACATCCATATATAACCTAATTGCTTACTGCTGTTTATATACTGAAACTTGTTAGTAGTTAAAGTCGTAGACCAGATCTGTCATGACGGCATGTTACAGGATAGTAATAAATTATAAACATATCACACTGCATACCTTTTGCTCTTGTTTTGATGTCCTCTTCATTTTCTTACAACACAACACTAGCCTCCGAGCTAAAGTTAATGCACATTTGACTAAGTAGTGATAACGGTAGCTAAGTTGCACAGTGGACTGAATGACTGATATCTCTTTAAACCTGTTGCAGTATAGAAATAAATTCTGCATTATCAATTAACACTTATTCTTTCACTTTCTTTAACTAGAGAACACTTCTCCAGATGTTTACTGGCTAGCTTGTAATACATCCACATGCCTTTTAGTTCAGACTTCTGCCAGAGATCATCTGGCTCGTATGTGGCATTAAAAGTTCACATGAACACAAATTTGTGTAGCCAATCAGACGAAGACTTCAGGAACTTTTAATTCGCCACAAGTATATCCTTGTAAATGTCATAGTAACATCCACAAGCAGCCAGAGATCAAACAGCAGCATGCTGCGAGTGGACTTGTGGTGTGAGCAAAGGAAAATGTCATTACTGAAGAGGAAGAAATGCATGAAATATCTTCTTTATTTGTCACATATACAGTATATGAGGTCAGAGCAAAGAGTCAGCCATGATACGTTGCCCCTGGAGCATTGAAAAGATACGATTTATTATTTTGGGGCAACTGGGATGCGGAGGTGATTTTAGGAACTCTAGGACTCCTGGCACTTTTCACCTGGCATATTGCCATTATGTTACCCATATACCTTTATAAAGAAACAGAAATCCATGAAAAAAGCCTTATAGAATATAATTTTAAAATATAAAATTAAAAGAGAGTGAATTATAAGCTTTAACTCTGAATTCACTACAATTCAAACTGTATACAACTATACAGTATATCCTTTAAATAAATACATATATATTGTAATTACTATAAGAAGCACATATTTTAATTTATCTCTAGTCAAGGATTATACAAGGGGCAATACCAAAGCATTAGCTTTACAATGAAAAAGATAATAATTTCCCTAATCCAAACTGTAGACATATAGGTTTATATTAAGCTTCAATACTATGGGCCAGCTATAGGACAACTGTCTAAAAGTGTTAGTGCTAAAAGCATTATATTCTGCATGCTACTGTAGATGTAGAGCTAGGTCAAGGTCTTTCCAGTTAGATAAGCCATCGTTACATCATTTAGGCTACAACAGAACATCTTTGGTCAAGTGTTGCCTTTTATATTCTGTATATTTAAAAGGCTAAGCTACAAAGAAAGCTAGCTAATAGTTAACGTTACGTGTTCCAGAAGCAAGCGCCAACTCCTAGCTAGCTAGCTATGATTCCGGGGTAGAGTTTTTTTTTTTATTTTGCGTTATGCATTAGCCTACAGTTGACATTCTTATTGTTTCTTGTTTTTTTTTCGGGCTTCCAGACAGGTAAGATCTCTTCCTTGTGAAAAAAACATGACAATAAACCTGCGCAAGTCCCACATGTTGGCAACATGGGGAACTTGAGGGAGGTTCCTGGTGTAGCGTTGTACATGGGTGTACATGTACATCAGAGGTTTTGGTGGAGTTGTGCAAAAAGCACCATACAAATAACATTCAATTGAAATTGAACAAGAGTCTGAGAAGAGTCAGGTTTTGGCATCGTACCTCATGATGGTAGTGTCACACACTCAGAGATATAATGATTGGGCTTAAACACAGGCCTTGATTTTAGAATTAAAGTAAATTTCCTTTCTTTATACACAAGTGGCAGGGACTTCAACTCGATGTGAGCAGTTACAGAGCGAGGGAAATGGCGTGTGCATGTTTTGCCTGATTGAAGACCAGACATACTGTCGCATTTTTGAACATCTGTGATGTAGCCTGTAGAGAATTGTAAACAATTGAACAAAAAACATTTGCATCAGGATGAAATGATGACTAACAAACATGTTCTTTACTGTACTGACAAACTCGGACAATTCAGGAGGCTGTGTGTCAGGCTGGAAGAGCAGATCTGGGATCAGTGATTGCATGTCACATTTTATGAAATGCATCTTTAAGAATATTTTGAAGATGATCCCAGATCAGTGCTTAATCACTGAAGAGCTGTGTGTGTATCCTGACAGCACACATGCAGTTTCATACACACACACACACACACACACACACACACACACGTAAGCACTGGCAGTGAGAGGGTCAAAGTCACACCTCATCAGGCTTGGAAGGGGTGCGTTACTATAGAGACAGAGGGCTGAGTTTCCATGGCAACAGTGGGCTTGGTCTTCAGCCTCTCCTCTCTATATTTAGCTTGCTCCACACCCCCATTAGGGTATACACACACACACACACACACATTCTTTCATTCCCGCCACCTTTTTCCTCTTTCGTCATAAATCTTACATTTATTGAATAGTACTAGGTCAGAGCACCTTGTTCTCTCCTCTTCACACACACGCACACACACACACACACACACACGCACACTAATGCACAATGTGGTTGATGGATTCTGAAAATTGGACAAGTAGAAGCAAATAAATTAAATAACCTTTCTAAAACCTGATGAAAAGCATTAAAAAAAAAAGTACACACACACACACACACACACACAGGTGTGTGTCTCATTCTCACACTTAGCCTCATTCTTTTCCTGCTTCTTTTCTCCTTCAATTTCACAGTTCATTCCTCATTTTAGTGCAACAGCATGGTAAAACACACACACACACACACACACACACACACACATACAAAATCATATGTCACATGACTCAGTGTCAGAAATTAAAGAGAAGAGAAATAAATCAGTGCTCTCTTTTGTTCTTTCTTTTTTTTAAACGACAAAAATGATAAGTGATCTCATACGAACATGGCATTTTAAAAGAAAAGAAAAAGAAAAACTGTCAAATCTTTCAAACTTGTACTTGTGTGTACAGCTTCTGTGTAGTAACAGAGTGAGTGTGAGACAGCTTGACAGATAATAAACGAAAATTACGGCTTTCATTTTAATTAAGATAAGTTGCAGGCATTAATGGGCCGTAAGGGCAGCTGCTGAATGGGCTTGAATGAGAATATACACAATATTATTATTATTATTATTAATATTATTATTATTATTATTATTCCTCAATCTAAAGACGGCGCATTCTGGCTCTTGACCTTGTCGACAGCCTGTCAGGTTTCAAACAGCACAGGAACACCAGTAAAGCACACCCAGACACATAAACTGCATGATCTCATGCTTTCTCATAATCTTTCTTACCAGTACTGTGTCAGGATTGTGGACTGCAGTGTGTGCATTTTCACACCACAGCAGGGTTACCAAGTCTCAGCAAAATCTCCAGGCCAACTATGCGTCACCAATTGCACAAAAAGACTTCAAACTAGCCCCAAATGTTCAGGCATTGGAAAAGGGAGACGCATTTTTTTAAAATATGTTTCTCAATATTTTTATTCATAGTCTATTTTGCTTGCTGATGGTAACTCAGAAGAAACAAACAGAAGGAATGATCACTATCCTCGCTATTCCATTCGAACTTCGGTTCGGTTTCATGATGTGACAAGGTAGCTAGCCTACATACGCAAAAAGCACTCCGACTTGAATTACTGTAACTCAGCAATATCGCACAAGCAAGAGTGCTAATGTAGTGAATATCACCACGGCTGGTAATCAGAGCGATGCTGATATTCAGTACAACAACACGATTGCAAGCATTTTGTATATTTTTGCTCCGACGACGAAAATGGTTGCCAAAGAAGCTGCAGCCTGATAGTGTTGCGTGTTGCCATGCCAACGCACAGACTGACTGACAGTTTCAGTGTAACAAAGTATTGCTGGAAACCTGTATAATTCCCACTACAACAGAAATGGCTCTGTACATCTGAGACTGTTTACACTTACAGTTTTGCTTTGATTGTTTCAGACTACTTTTGCAAGAAAATGATTAGATCAAATTCCGATTATTTGTTTTAAAATGAGCAGATTAAACTAGCCATAAAAAAAAAAAAAAACATCCACCACCTACGGACTTGCTTTCCCCCCCTGCAACATTGTTCCAAATCTACCCCAATCATGTGTAAAAACCGCAAACCTGGCAACCATTCACCACTGCCCTCTAATCATGATCAAATCAGGAATTAAATTAACTCAGAATTAAATATTTGCTTGATATTACATGCATACTTATTATCTATGTTATGTTATCTATGTAACTCCGGGTGGAGGGTCACAGATCTAGCTGCAGGTTTCAGCTCCTCCTGGGGGATCCCCAGATGTTCCCATGCCAGCTGTGAGATATAATCTCTCCAGCAGGTTCTGAGTCTGCCCCAGGGTCTCCATCCAGTTGGACATGTCTCCTTGTAAGTTACCCAAACCACCTCAAATGAGTCCTCTCAATTCGGAGGAGCCATGACTCTACTCCGAGGCTCTTCCAGATTCCGAGGCTCTTCCAGATCACCCTATCAGCCATGCGGAGGAACCTCATTTCCACTCCCTGTACTCGCACCCTTATTCTTTCAGTCATTCTCCTTTAATTATCCCAATTAATTTCAGTTCTATTCCAGTCCAAGGGGTGAATGCTTACGCATGGCACTGTAACTACATATCACGAGTTTGAAATATTTATAAAGATGCATGAGGGATAGCAACTCAGTGATGCTATGGTTTGGACCATGCTATTAGCGTAAACAATCAAGCCTAATGTTGCTCTTGAAAGATGTGATAATGTACATAGCAGCACATGAAAATGTAAATGTATTTAATGATCAGCTGAGGAACAGACTCATATCACACACTAAAGAGTACTGATGATAGTAATGGAGGGATGAATAGATGCTTTGGGGATTGATGCTTTGCTTTACCAGAGGGAAGCTGTGGTTACATCAGCAGCAATTCCTCCATGAATAATATCAATACCTTACCCACAATCCATATCACTGAGAGCGCAGGCAGCAACCGTTGCAATCCCAGTATGTACACGTTTTAAAATATTCAACACACTCTTATCTCACATGCTAAGTTCACCAACATGCAAGAGGTGAAGAGTAATCCGAGTCAGATTCTATATTAAAATTACATTTGCAATGTGTTGTGCTGAGAATAAGCAAAGCCCTGTTGCACCAGTTGGATGTAAGTTTCATCAAAGCCTAGAAGGATCATAAATTGAACATAAACCTGAACTTATATACATCAGGGATGGACATGTGATCAATTTATCAGCTAATCCACAATTCTAAGCTCCAGTGCATGCCTAGCTAAAAAGTGGTAGCTAAAGTAATGTGATAATATATCACCAGCTACATAGCTAGTTAAGTTATAGATAGCTAGCATCTTTATTTTCTCTCTTAATTGTGAGGTGACGTTTTGTGCGTATTGTGCTAGCAGGAGTTGTAAATGAAGGCTTTGCACTGAAATTTATTTTGCTCTGTTTCGTCAATGTTTCCACATACCTCCTGATTCTGAAAAGATTGTTAATTAATTAATCACAAAGTAAAAATTAGCTCTATCACCAAACCTCGGCTGATGCATGTAGTGTAGCATGTGGTGGGATTTGGAAGCATGTGCTATAGGTACAACATTGACGTGTGTCACAACACAGTTAAGCCCATTATGTTAAAACCTACACCACGACAAACACCCTGTGCTCATGTTTGTTTTGGTTTCTGTTCTAGTCCTGTTTCCACCTCTGTCCTGTTTTTGGTTTGTTGCCTGACTGTGTTCACCTGTTTTGTGTTAGTTCTGGATTAGCTTGCCTTTGTGTGTCATTGTTCACTGCAAAGTCCTATCCAAGCCTTGTTTTTGAAGTTCTATGTTGCATTGTACTTCCTGGTTTTGACCCTCTTCTGATTATAGACTGCCCTGAATTAAGCCCGTCTGTCTGTTCTGAGTCCTGAGTGTTGCTATGGACTCTGATTACGATTCTTGGATTCACCCCAGTAAAAGCACTTCTGGGTTTTTGCATCCTGCGGCAATTTTTACTCACTACACTCTACTCAGTATTGCTGTGGAAAAGGAAAGGAATGAAGGACATGAAGGAAGAATGAGAATGAGAGATGGGTGAAATGTGAAAAACGACATGACATTTGCTGACAATAAAATGACACCTCAGTCTTCCTTTATTGGATGAGACTCACACTCAATTAATTAGTTTGCGTGTTCATGTGGGTTTGTGTAGGTGTGATTTACTTAGTGCCAGGGTGAATAAATCCTGTCTGCCCTTTAGGATGAGAGAGGGAGAGAGCAAGAGAGAGAGAGAGAGACAGACAGAGAAAGAGAGAGAAAGAGAGATTGTGTGTTCCAGAGCTTCGGACATAATTTTTCTGTGGGTTTATAGTCTTCTTTGTTTTTCTGCTGTCTGTTGATTCTACACCTGTCTCTCTCTCTCTCTCTCTCTCTTTCCTCCCTTTCTTTCTCTATAAACCCCAAAATGGTGCTAACACCATTTCTGATGGGACAGTCAGTAAAATGCTTTTGTTACCGACAAAAAGCTCAGAGTTTTTATTATTGAATAATGGAGTGATGGATAGATGGATAGATGAATGGGTGGCAGAAAAAAAACACTTGAGTGGAGAATAGATTTCGAGAATAGATTGCCTCTGGTTTCATCTCTTTGTTTCACTTGCTTACATTCTCTGTCACTTTGTACTACAGCAGGAACAAGATATCGAGTTTAAAGCACTAACACGTGAAATGACATTTTCTTTATTATTCATTAATCATATCCATTCAGACACTTAATTTTTACATTCATGTTCATTTCCTTAACATTCTAATGGCTAAGTCAGCAATAAAACATGATGGGACATGCTGTTATAATGACGTTGGTTATTTTCCATTCATACCACAGCAATTTGACACATATCATTTTTTTAAATTAATTAAAGAATGACACATAGGTTTAATGTTGTGGAACGTCCCCAGAACAGTTAGCAAGAAACCTTTATGGATGCTAGAGGAAATAATTCACCTCATTCACGTTCATTGCACCTTCTCAATCCATGCTGATGATGTGTTATAGATGTATGAGTGAAGCAGGATGAAAAATATCAGCCCAAGTGGAGATCAAATGCACGAATCTACAGCCTGGGCTAGGAAGAAATCAGCCTCGCTTCTTCATACCATTCAGTGTATTTTTACTTTGGTGGTGCCGTTGCACTTAGTTCCACAAAAAATCCAATATAATTCTTTGTAAAATGTTTGTCTTAAGCTTATATTGATGTTTTTTTTAATCTTTGAAAGACAGGGGGCTAAGCCTGATGGCCCATTTAGACCAGCCGCCCCTGCTCTATGATGAAGTCAACGATCATTAAAAGACACATTAAGAGAGAAATTGTTCCACACCACTCCATCACCTCTCTTTGTGTTGACTCATCACCACTACAGTTGTGTCATCAGCAAAGTTAATGAGGTGATTTGAGCCGCACTTGGCAACACAGTCAAGTGTTAATGTGGCTCTTTGGAGATGACGCTGCATTTCAGTCGAAGCAGCAAAATATGCTGCAGCTGCATAAGCCGCAGTACGTTTTCGCCCAAGTATTTTAATATTTTAAACAAATGCGGGTTCTGACATGACGAGCCTTTGCTTTCAACAGAGAAACATGTCGTATTATTGGTATATTTTTTCTGCCAATAATATTTCTGCCATCGGCTCTCTGCGAATTGGTGACAGTCAGTGGATTCACAAAAGTGTTATTTCGCTCGTAAAACACAGTATTCAGAGTTGAGTTAAACGCTATTTCCTTCTTCAATCTGATTTCCTATCCATGATTTTTTTTCAGGGTTAAAGGCAAGTGCTTGTGTTTAAAGGCAAAGATCTAGACCAGAAGTTCTCAAATAATCTGGCTACTTATTGGAGCCACAGAGGTTTTTGTTCTTGATCTTTCCACTGATATAAAACATTAGATCCAATCTGACATTGACTATGACTTGGATAATGGTGGGTTGTGATTTCCACCAATGTTACAAAATTAAATAAATAAATAAATCACGAACCTCTTAGTTATGCTTCATGGATCTCTGGGGCCCCTGGACCCCACTTTAAGAGAGAACTCATCTCTGACACTTCAACATAATAAAATCCTCTCAACCTCAGAGGCATGAACTACACACAGGTAATTTGCGTACTCTGAATGGCTTAAGTACCTGCATAACCAGTCTCTGAATATTTGCAAATTTTCCTGCATGAATATTGATGTAACCTTTGGTCGTTTGGACTCGCTGACTCTGAATATGGGAATAATATTGTTTTATCTTAGGATCCTTGCAAATTCAATGTTAAACACTGATTATAAATTATTTAAATCTTCTTCCCATATTTCATGAGTCAAATATATTTCTTGTTCCTCTCTCACTAACATTCTCTTTGTTTACATATGTCTCTATAGGATGGGCGAGGAGGTGGCTGGGGTGGCAGATGGAGGGGCTTATGCGGGTAAACACTTCCGCATGGGCTTCATGACGATGCCCGCTCCCCAGGACCGGCTTGCGGCGCCGAGCGGGCCAGGTTTCACCGTACGCTCCCAGTCTCTGCACTCAGTGGGAGGCAGCGAGGAGGAGGGGGGCAGCCCGACCCTACGTAAACAACCCCCGCCCAAACCCAAACGAGACCCCAACACCAAACTGAGCACCTCGTCTGAGACGGTCAACACCACCCTCACCACAGGCAAGGAAGCGAGGGAGATGGATAAGGGTGATGGTAAGTGTCCTTTCAGATGAATGTAGATGTAAAACACCTATAGTGTGAAAACTGACATATTAACCCAGACTGTGTGATTTTAAACAATTACAAAATGATTCTTTAGAATAATAAATTGTTATAAGTCAGTAAGTTGACTTTCTCATGTTGGAAATCTGTTACAAAGTGCTGACATTGGAGACTCCTTCCAAAAATTTTAAATAAATTGCTACTAAAAAACAATATCAACATTTGCCCCAATATTTTTAATATCCCTTACAAGTCCCTGTGTTTAGTACCACAAGTTTAGTAACACAGAAATGTGTGCGTTTTACAGAAGGTTAAACAGGGCATGTAGAATTGCTTCTTCAAACACATAATCTTTTATACCATATCTGACCAGAATTATGCATGTGAACATCATAGAGCTAAACCCACACACACAGACACACACACACACACACAAGGAATGCTAAATTTCTTATCAATATTTCACCAGAATATCTGGCCATGTTTCCAAGAACAAGGTCACATCAGCTGTTTGTCCAGCTCTGATTGGTCACCCTGGTGTCTCCAGGAGATCTTACTGGTCAGTTGATATTGATATGAATAGGGGTATCTGTTGGTGTGAGCAACTTTCTGGATCAGTGTGTTGTTCTGGGAACTGACCGCTGACAGAATCACAGCATAACACGGATCATGAGTCATGAGTTATGGGCACCGTTTCTAGGAGAAGGCAGAGCAGAACTCAGTCTCTGTCTCTCTCTCTCTCTCACACACACAGAGAGAGAGAGAGAGAGAGAGAGAGAGAGAGAGAGAGAGAGAGAGAGACACCTTTTGGCTTTTTTAGTTTTAGTTAAATCTGAAGTTTTGGTAAAAAAAAAAAAAAAAAACTGTCAGATATTACTACCCCTGTGAAGACATTTGTTCTGCAACAAGAAATCAAAGCCTACACACACACACACACACACACATACACACACACACACACATAGCCTCAGAACATTAAAAATCTATGAATTTCTCCCTAAAAGTGTTCTGTAAGCGGTTTGGCTGAATCCACTGGGTCCTGTATCGGATTAGTGTTTCACTGGACTCCATCCAGAGTGCAGAGCTATTTAAAGCACTTCAACCTTTCATTCTTACGCTTCTGTTCACCCACGCATACACACGCAGACACTACGGCACACGTTAATTCTCAAATACGCACACTTTAACTCTCACTCAAAACTATACCCTTGATTTTAAACAATATAGATAAAGCAAGATTCAAATACCTAAATATCTGCATAATATCTCTGAAGTAACTGTTTTTGTTGACATGGCAAGAGGACCACACTATTTATAGGGGGTGCCAACATTTATGGATTAGCCATAGCATATGGCTATGACATCCGAAAATGACATTGTGCTTTTGAAGCAGTGATCTGGTGGTTTTGAGATCAAAGGATGAATATGAGACAATAGAAGATCAGAACTGTGACGTCTGCCACCAAATCTGGATGTAAATATGAGGAAATGAAAGCTGAAATTCTGATCTATCATCTCATTTCATCTTTTGATCTCAAACCCAAATGTCTTTAGTGTAGCAATAAATAAATAAATAAATAAATCCGTTCCAATACTTTTGGAGGGGACTATATATTTATATACTGATTTGCCTCAGGCTGATTTCTTGCTTCTTTATCTTAGATGCAAGCTGTGAAGCTCTTATGCAGCTGAGAGCTCACTTCGGAGTGAATTAGCCAGAGGAAATGTACTCTTTTTTCCCATCACACATGGTATTTCTGAGAGAGAGACAGAGAGAGAGAGAATTAGGACCAAACCTTCCCTATGTATCTACGCAAATGCAAATGACAACACCCATCCAAACCTTTGCTAACACGCATTCCTGTAATACATACTCAATGTGCATTCTTACTCTACAGGTACGTTACTGTGGCTGTCATAATGCTCAGTACTCAAGGGGGAGATAGAGAGTGTGTTTAAATCTTTGAAACGTTTTCAGTAACATTACTGATTCATGAAATGGTGGTACACTTGGTAGTACACTGCTTTTTAAAGTCAGAGAAAACGCATCCACGCTACTTGCAGCATCCTCACTACAGACATCTTTTCACCTCTTCTTGGTTCGAACAAATCTGTCCCGAACCTGTTTCTATTTTCTATTGACGGTTTCTTTGTCAGAGCTAACAGAACACGCTGTTTGAGCAATTGCTGTTTGATCGGAGTGCAGAGCTGATGGCGTATCATATGTACGTTTATGTGAATGAACCAGCACTGCAAGAGACTGGTCAAACTGCTGGTCTGCTTTGACAGTTGACGGGGAGAAATTAGCCTCTGTGCTTGCTGTGCATGCATTATAAATTTGGCCATGACCCTTTTGCTAACGCAACGATGCATGAAATCGTTGAGTAGCTCGAAGCTTATGAGTATGCATAGATACATAGGGTATGTTTTGGCCCTTAGTCTAATAGTACGTAATTTGCTCTGCCTTTGGGCTTTCTGGCATTTTTGTTTGCACAGAGGCCAACATCTTATACTTCTCTCTATCTCTCTCTTTCCCTGTTCCCTCTCCTTCCTTCTTCCTCCTCCTCCCAGTTTGTAATTCCCCGCCTACAACCGGTAAAAGTCACAACAACTTGATATTTCAACTCGTTAACACGGGGTAGTCTTCTCTGTTTACAGCATGACGTCAAATCAACATGGCCGCTCACACTGTGAACAGTGTAAAGTTCCCACTTCTGCTTCATGAATATCATTTCCTAGAATCTGTCTTTGCAGCTGTTCTGTCCAACTAGTACAGCGAAACTTGGATTGCAAGTCCCAGTAGTATAGAAAAGTCCTGAATACACAAAAATAGCAACAGAAATCTGGGTAAACTATATATACACATATTAAAAATAGACACTCACCAACTGTACACCTGTTCATTCATGCAATTATCCAGTTAGGTCTTTTTCCAATCTTCAGTTTCAGTTTCAGTGAGCCTCTGCTCACTGTAGCCTCTGATTCCTAATCTCAGCTTACAGGAGTGGAATATGATGTAGTCTTCTGCTGTTGTAGCCTACCCGCCTCAAGGTTTGGCATGTTGTGCATCATGAGCTGCTTTTCTGCTCACCACGGTTGTACAGAGTGGTTATTCGAGTTACCGTTGCCTTCCTGTCAGCTTGAACCAGTTTGGCCATTCTCCTCTGACCTCTCGCATCATCAAGAACTCTCAGCACCGCAGAACTGCCACTCACTGGGTGTTTTTGTGTGGACTTTGTGAGGCAAGGTTCTAGTTCAGCGAGGGTTAATGAAAGACTGATTCAGCAGAGTGATGGCCCTGGGGGAAAAGCTGTTCTTGAGTCTGAAGGTGTAGGCACAAATGGTCCTGTAATGCCTGCCAGATGGCAGAAGTGCAAACAGATGATGACAGGAGTGAGTGCGAGCTTTGAAGATGCTGGTAGCTTTGCTCAGACAGCAGGCATCGTAGAGCTCCTCCAGGGCTGGAAGCTGGAGCCCAATGATTTTCTGTGTGCTGCAGGATGACCCGCTGTGGAGCTTTCTTGTCTGCCAGTTTGCTACCGGCATACCACAGTGCATTGCAGGACGTTAGCGTGCTCTCCGTGGGAAATGGTGTTGGTAACACATTAGAGGTTCCCTGAGATGTGGACACCCCCGCTGGTCACTCTCTCCACCATGTCTCCATTAGTAAAGACTGGAGCATACTCAATACATCCAAACTTTCTGATGAGCTCAGGAAAGTCGAGGGCCAGATTTTTACCCAAGCACCACCACTCTTTAAGGTTCTGTACCTCGTCTCTGTAAGCTGTGACATGATTATCTGAGACAAGATGAGCAATCTAATGACTAACAGTAAATAAGGACTTGGAATTGAGCACTGGGTGATCTCAGTGTACCCTAAGCATTTTCAGAGACCAGTTTATAAGAAAAATTATGCAATCAAAACTGTCAAAACAAAGGGAAATCTTTCTAGCAATTAGTTGCTGACAGCACGCACATACACATACACACACACAAATAGCATCTATCAAGCCAGTGATATTACAGATGCATAAACAGCTGCTCAGAGCCTCCCCGAGAAGTAGAATAAACAGACAAATGTATGTCATGACCTCGTTTCTGGACTGAGAGAGTAAGAAAGAGACAGAGGGAATGAGTTATCAGGTCTTTTTAGGAACTTATTACCCTATCTATCACACATACATATACAGCACACGATGGATCTGTGATGAAAGAATGCTAATAAGACATGTGTCATAGCTGTAAATTAGAGAACTCTTCAGGATGTGTGTGAGACTGGGAGATTTGAGAGTGCAGGCTACTTTGGCTTTATTTTGGGTGCGGCACTGCAGTCCTTCTCTTCAATCCTTCCTGTCTTGGGGATTAATAAAAGCATGTTGTCATGTCTACTTCAATCTACAATCTGTGTGTCACTGAGGTCCAGCGCTCAGCTGACGCACATCCCTGCGGTCCATGTGATTACATAACACACACACACACACACACACACTGAATTGCCAGTCCCTAAAGAGAGAGGTTAGTCAGGGTGTCCTCGACTGGGAGTATGAGCAGAGCATCTCTCTGGAGATGAGCAGAGAGTGAGAGAGCGAGAGACAGAGAGAGAGAGAGAGAGAGAGAGAGAGAGAGTGAGCTTGCTTATATGTCTGCCAGCTGATAAAATCACAGCTGAATTCATTGACAAATGACCTACTTTCTACACTCTATTCATATTCTGTCTCATATGACTTTGTGTTTTTGCTGTAGGCATTCTGCCCCCCCCATACACACACACACACACACACACATTTGTCTTACTATCCTTGTGAAGACCTTCCACTGACATGATTATTAATGCAGCTAATTAATGCGATGCTGCACCTATATCTAACCCTAACCTTAACCTAAGTAACCTAAGCAACTTTTTTTTTTTTTTTTAAATAAAAGCCGTTATTTTTTTTTTTTCATTTAGCTGGCTCCCACAAGGTCAAAACTGTCAGAAAATCCTTTTCTTTTGGGGGCATTTGGTCCACACACACACACACACACACACACAATAACCATTTCACTTCACATTAAAATTAACACAATTAGTTTATACATACACATGACTATATTACAATATATATATATATTGTATATACTCATATATTACTACTCATATATACTATTATAACACAGGGCTGGTGATTTCTCAATTCTGATTGGTCAGAAGGTGTTGATTAATTTTCTATAACAGCAGCTCTGACAGGAGTTCCAGCTGCAAGGTTTATATTACTGTGCTCAGTCTAATACGTTATTGTTTCTACAGTAACAACCACAGATTTATTTAGCATTTTTGGAAGGAGTCTCCAGTGTCAGTGTTTTGTACTAATCAGGGTTATCTTTAATCGGTACAAGGCTGTAACTTTGTGCTGTAACTTGACAAGCTGCATGTTTTGTCTTAATAACTTCAAGAGAGAAAAAGAGAGACTCGTGAAGGAGTGACTGTTTATAACAAAAGTGATAAGAGGAACTAACTTGCTTCACAGGTGTTAAACAACAATAAATGTAACTATAAATGGATAAAAAGTATGATGTGTCTTTCTTTTATAAATAAAAATGGGTAGCATTGACATATAGTATAAGAGGAATGCAACACATCAAGATTACTGGAAAATAATCAACATTAGGGTGATAACAGTAACTCTGCTTCACTGATTATTTTCCTGTAACAGCATGCCCCATTGTGTTTTATTCCTTACATAAATAAAATGATAACACAGTACCTTTCAGCTTGGGCCACAGCTATAAATTATCAGGCTGCAGTGTTTCAAAGGAGTAACACTATATGCTAATGTCATTGCCAGACATTTTGTATGACATAAACAGTATACAATAACACACAAAGTACTACAAATATATTTGCTTAATCCAAATTGGAAACACCTTCAAAAATATGAACTCTGCTGTGCTTACTAAAGCTCTAACATACTCAGACATAGAAATGATTTATAAAGAATTTAGGATGTAGACAAATCATTATGTTGCTCATTGAAGTGACGTGTTCTATACTGATTCTGCAGCTTTATTTTCTGCAGCATCCAAGAGTCGTCCATGTAGTGAGGAATATCGTCGCATGCCTCCTCCCAAACCTAAGCGCAACCCCAACACTCAGCTCAGCACCTCTTTCGATGAGTCCTACATCCAAAACCATGGCACCAAATTCAAGTCCGCTTCTTTGCCACGACGACAGAAGAAGAAGTCAATGTCACAGAATCAAAGCCCTGCCTTGGACACTGATGAGGAAGCAGAGCCTGTCTACATAGAGATGGTGGGAAACATCCTACGTGACTTTAGCCACTATACTGGAGGCAATGCTGATGAAGAGGACGATCAGGGAGAAAGCGTGTATGAGGAGATGAAATACCCCACCTACGAAGAAGCTGCGCTATCAACTGAGCATGTCCATGCACGCTGGGAGCCAAGCCTAGCTCCTGCGGTTTCAGATATAGACCTAACGCGATCATCAATCCCTCGTGGCTCACTTTGTGACATACCTGCCCCATTTCCTAACTTACTGACTCACAGGCCTCCCCTGTTGGTGTTCCCCCCTGCACCTGCTCAATGCTCCCCAAATTCAGATGAATCCCCCCTTACTCCTCTGGATGTCACCAAACTCCCTATGATAGAGAACGTTGGCTATGGCAAACCTGGTTCTTCCCCAACAACTGGTGATTCTGGACAACCCTTGCCACCACAACAGTCTTTGGGGCAACACCACCATCACCATCATCACCATCATAAGAAGTCACTGGACAGTAAAGAATCTTCAGCCACCCATACAATCACAGTATCTGGACGTTCCTCGGCTCCACCTCTACCATCAGCACTATACAAGAGTGGTGGTTCTTCAGCGGCTCATGGTTACCCTCGCAGCCACTCTGCCTGCCCATCCCCTATCAGCATGGGCCGCTCTTTGACCCCCCTCAGCCTCAAACGTCCACCACCATATGACGCTCTGCTGACTGGCACGATTCCCCGCAGTGCCTCCGGAGTGTCGCACAGCTCCCATGAGAGCGGACGTCTTTCAAACTCCTCCAGCATCCATGGTGGATCCATGCAAAATGTTTCCACTGCATCAGGTGGATCAGGGGGGTCTAGTTCAGGGTCAGGAGGCCGTGGATGTCGAACACCAACCAGTCCACTGGACGAGCTCAGCAACTTGTTTTCCTCTAGCAAGAATATGCTGAGAAAAGGCTCCGGAGGGCGCAAGAACAAGGAGCTCAGTGAAAGTAAGTTACAATTGTTTTAATAAGAAAAGTAATTCTCTGTTAAAGCTTAAAGTATCTGATTGATTTGAATGCACACTACTTTTTAATGCTTGATAACATGTGAAACACCGAATCGATGTGAAGAATCTGTATTTTATCAAATGTTTGCAGAGCTTAGCACAACTGGAAAATCTGGAAAATGGTATAATCTCACTGGTATTCAAGTCAACAGAGGAAAAAATATGTTGTGCAATCTTCTTTTCACAAATCAGTTCTTCTTTTATAATGATAACCCTAAAACCCCAACCCCAACCCCAACCTTAACCCTAAACCCTGACCTTAACCCTAAACCCTGACCTTAACCCTAAACCCCAACCTTAACCCTTAACCCTGACCTTAACTCTAAACCCCAACCTTAACCCTAAACCCCAATCCCAACTCTAAACCCCAACCGTAACCCTAAATCCCAACTTTAAACCCCAACTCTAACTCTAAACCACCCTACCCCCCAACACTACTCCTAGCCCTAACCACTAATCCTAACCCCAATCCTAAACCCAACCACTTAACCCTTCCACAAAAATTCTGCAATTTGTGACTATGAGGTTAAAGTTTAGAATATCAGCTTCAGTTTCAAGGTTTTTATATCCATCTGAACTATAACAGGACTGGCAAACTTTATTATAGATAGTACATTTCAGGGAACCACAAGCAGTTCGATATCTCATACCGTCTTGGTTACATGGGCTTATATGACCACCACTGGAGCAGTCTCAGTTGTTCACTTGTCAATACTGATGATGTGACTGACAGTAGCAGCAGATAGCGATTATGATCCAGCTAATCTAGATGTAAAAAGAATCTGCTAATAATTCTAACAGTCTGCTATCTAACATCCTAGTGTTTCCGTGCTTCAGTACTGCAGCAGGGTTATGGACTGGTTCTTGGCTCTGACAGTGAATACCTTATGCAATTAGAAGTGGTGGCTGGTGGTGATATTAGACGGGAGGCTAAAATCTAATATCAATAGCTTGACAATGAAGCTATTAGGGTTGGGCAATGCATTATATCACAAGGTGTCATTGATGGCGTAATAAGAATGATGTAGGTGAAACTATCATATACACACCCACACTTAAAGGCAGGTATTTCTAATTTATTTTTAGAAATGCTGTACTGGGTTGATGCAGTGTTTTTTTCCCCAAATAGTAAGCATGGTATACAGAAACTCTATCATTCAAACCAAAAACACTTATGGTTCTGTCATCATTGTGTGTAATTTGTACTTTCATTGGACAATAGCCTGTCTACTTTTAGTTTCTCCGCAAAAGGCAATTTGGGGGAAAAAAATGATCTAAAAATGATGAGAAAATAATCAACCTTGTTCACATTACACCCTTGACTGTATTTCACACGCATCTTCTCAATCGCTGCTGATGTGTTACAGATGTGTCAGCAAAGCAGGATGAAAAATATTAGCGCAGATGAAGATGACAGGCTGCATGAATCTACAGTCTGGGTTAGAAAGAAATCAGCCCCAGTCTCACTTCTTCATATCATTCTGTGTATTTATCAAAGACCATTTTTAGTGCTGTTTTTCTTGGTTCCACAAAAGGCATCGGCAAATAATCTGATGTGGATGCCACGCTAGCGCATTTACACCAGCCGCCCCTGATAATTAGTCAGTTCAGGGTTAGTAGAAGTGTCACTGTTAATCTCTCTCTGACTGCTGAACCAGGCAGACTAAAGGACCAGAGTTCATGTCCCATTGCACCTCTGCTGCCTCTTTCTCTCTCAGTCATGCTAATGAGTGTGTGTATGTGTGTGTGCAGTCACTTGGTTGTGTGTATCTAATCCTGTCAGTGCTGTGGGCAAGCCTTGGTATTTTTTTCCCCATAGATTAATTATTTAATGCATAGGTTTCTCATGGGCTGTGCAGCACAGACTGTCTACAGGTCAGGATCCGGGAACACACACACAAACACACACACACACAAATGCACCCACAAAGAAGATCAGTTAAGCTTTCTCTGGTGGGTCGTCCACTGTTTATTACCATCAGTGCTTCACTATGGCCTGGTGTTAATAGCAGAGGAGGATAATTAAGTGGAAATTAATAGAGCACAGCATGGAAAATGGAACCACAGTGACTTGAGTGAACATATGCTACTTTAGTACTACCCTTGAGAAGCTACATAAGATATCTATATGTTTCCCAGAAAACAAAATAATAACAATTTACACCAATCATCCTGTTCAAAAGTTTACATCCCCCTGGTTCTTAATGTATTGTGTTGCCTTCTTGAGCATCACTGAATGTTTGCACCTTTTGTAATAGTTGTGTTCAAGTCCCTCAGTTGTCCTCAGTGTGAAAAGATGGATCTCAGCATCATATAGCTGCTGTTGGAAAGGGCTCAAATATGCAGAAGATGCTGGAAAAGCAGAGAAGGTGCAGAACCTGGAGGATTTTTCTGAAGAACAGTGTGCAGTTTAACTGCTCAGGACAAACAAGGGACTCATGAACAACTATCACAAAACATAAAAACAGTCACTGATCATCAGGAAACACACACAGTATTAAGAATCAAGCGTATGGAAACTTCTGACCTGGTTCATTTGGGTAAATTCAGTTATTATTGTGTCTTGTGAACTATATGTAAATATCTGCCATGTGAAATAGCTTATTCAGGGCAGAACTAAAAAACTAAATAAAAAACTAAACTAAACTAAATAAAAAACTACATGCAATTTTTTATGATCCCTCTTATTTTTTTTTTTTTAATTATTAATATTTTGCAGATTCTGCAAGGTGTACTTATGACCCCGACTGTATGTGCTGTATATACTCCTGGGCAAAAAATGGGCCAAGCCCAAAATGGCAAAATATTAATCTTTTAATGATCTTAACAACAAATCATTGGTCAGGAAATGAGCAGGAATGAAACAGATAGATAAAGGAGCTCAGTATGGGAGCTTTTCCCTTTAATTTCTTTAAATGTTTAAGCCTTGTGGCTCTTGATGAGCTGCATCAGGTGCGGCAGATAACCAAATAATCACTAATCTTTTAAGAAAAAAAACATCCCAGGAGATATTTTTGGAAAAGTTTATACACCCAGACATGTGTTAGTTTGAATTTTACATCAAACCTTTTAATCATTATCATGATTTTGCGTACAAGAAGACTATAGAAGTGAATTTCCCTGTTTCTAGCTTTTCCCCAAACAGCAAAAGGAAACCAGCGAATGGAGGCACAGGAGCTCTCAGGAGTGCATCTGTTTCATTCCTGCTCATTTCCTCACCAATCATTTGGACTTCTACATTATTGATTCAGTAAAAAATTTTTTTTAGAATTCCAAACATTAGTTTTCCAGCACAAAATGAAATGTTACAGAAAAATGTTTGTATGTCAGTAAAGAAAGCAGCAGATTCCATAAGAGACACTTTTCAGATAAAAACATAATGAAGGCTGCTGGGTTTCGCTGCAGAAATAAGAAGCGAGTCGACAGTCAAAGTCTCCAGAAGAACTGTGGCTGCTTCTGCAAGATGCT
>CM040467.1:1156081-1196081 GCA_022758105.1 Pangasianodon gigas
ATGAAATGTTACAGAAAAATGTTTGTATGTCAGTAAAGAAAGCAGCAGATTCCATAAGAGACACTTTTCAGATAAAAACATAATGAAGGCTGCTGGGTTTCGCTGCAGAAATAAGAAGCGAGTCGACAGTCAAAGTCTCCAGAAGAACTGTGGCTGCTTCTGCAAGATGCTCAGTAACACTTACAGCTCATTTCCTTATTAAAAAAAAAAAGCAAAGAGTCGTCACACCAGATATTGACTTTGTTTCATTTATTACTGTTTACTGCTCTTTATAGTATTTTTTTAAATGTAGAAACATTTAATTTCATTATTTATGAAGGCATTTTTGCTCTACAGCATTTCTTTGCATGTGCCTAAGACTTTTCCACAGTACTGTATATATAAAATTTTTATTTTTTTTACTTGTCAGTGTTTTGTGAATGGGACAAGAGTAGTGTTTGTGGATACCTAGAATAATTCTTTGAAAATATTTTTCAATTAGTATTTTAATATTAGTAATGAACATTGTCCCTTTCATAATCTTTTGGAGTGTGTTAATATATTTTTTTGTGTTAATAAATTTGCCACATGTTTTTTAAGAAATAATAACTGTTATAAAAATGAAGGAAAAAATGTTATTATGTGTATTAGTTAGAGAAAAGGTAGGATCTTTTTTTTCAGTTAAACATTTGCTAAGCTGATTAACTATCAGGTTTAAATAGCACATGTCCTTACTGAATATGTAATTTGGGGACGTTTGTATGCAAATCGATTAACTAAGTACCCAAACAGTTTGCACGTACAGATTAATGCAACCAAAGGGCAGGTATTAAATTTGTGGAATCACGTTTCTGTTATTTTAAGGCATTGTTATACAATTTACTAAGTCTTCAAAAGGAGAAATCTTATCACAATTGTGCCTCAGGATCTTAAAATGGTGTCTTAACATTATCAGGGCAAAGTTAGTTTCATATTAGATTATATTTTATTTTCATATTAGATTATTATATTCCTATCTTTACATTGTATGCGACATAATTCACATTGTATTTCTTTGTAAATCACAATTTATCCTGTTTAGTGCTAGTTATTTGGGCTCTTAGTAAATAATCAGCTGTGTAGTGGTTATTTGAAATATCCTATTTGTCAATTCGCATAATTCTGCAGTACATCTACGTTCTGAGAACGATGATATTAGATTACAGCTATATTATCATCAGCCTGTAATATATGAAATTAGAATGTGTTTTATTATTTATTGTTCCTATTAATTCTTAATTTATAATAATTAGACTACCCATTTTGCCTGGTAAACAAATGTATTAGAACATTTTGTGCTTTGCTTTCACTCTTACTTATAAATATAAGAATACTGTAAATAATATATCAATATATAATGCTTTTGCGTAAGATTACAGCCACTTTAAGCAGAAGAGTGCCTCCATTTTGGCCCGTGTTAAACACAAACACGATAGCACTATACACACTGCTGTTACCAACACACACACACACACACACACACACACACACAGCAGAGACTCTCGCCAGCTGAAATAATTGAAAAGCTTTCATCTGTTAGTAAAGCAATTTCCTTAATGCGTTCGGAGTGAATGAAGGACATGATGAATGTGATCACTAATAGGTCCCCAGTGAGAGAGACAGAGACGGGGAGGGGGACAGAAGGGACATATTAAATATAAACCCACTGACCATGTAGCACACTCTTGCAGTTTAACTTCATATTTCAGCTAGTTGTTGAGAGTTAGGCATCAGACTCGGATGCAGTTCTGTTATCTAATTCATAATGAATCAAGTGATGAAATGACTGAAATGACTCTAATATTTGGTTTAAAAAAAACAAATTCGGGAAGTTTGCTAACATCTGAGTGAACAGCAATGTTGAACAATTATGTCTACAGATGTTTGTCTTTTTCTCCCCTGGTTCCTCGAGGGTTCTTTGGGTGGTAAACAGTTCTAGCTTTGTAAAGGGGTTCTACTCTTAATATTTCATCCACAGTTCAGTAAACTCCTAGCTCATGTATTCCCATTAGTACTGGCTTATTAATCTAATGCATTATGACTTTGCATTCAACTGAGACTTTTTTCTTTATGAACTATTGCATTAATTTGAATTTGAAAAGCCATGGTTTTCCAGTTTTTTCGTAGATCTGGGAAACGATCGGTGCATTATATCTCATACGACACATCTAAGTTGATCAGGTGATTTAAGAGCCACTAATGGTCAGTTTAATTACATCACTTTGCTTATTAAAATTTCAAACAGTGCAGCAGAGAAACTTTCTAGATGTCAGAATTCTTTTCGATAATAAACATAAAAGTGGAGCCCAAACTTGAAAACAGAGGAAAACCCTGTATCTGTATCTGTATCTGTCTCAGTTTTGTGCTCCAAATATCTGTATACGTATTCAGATTTTAAACCTGAAGTGGGTGGCTAATATTCATGTATCAAAGTACCCCTTGCTGCAAAACAAAAAAGTCCTACCTGGGCGGAGTCAAGCCAAAAGTCCAGGGGGTGGAGACAACTGGGTGTGTTTTAGGCTGGATAAGGTGTTGAATGTGTTGTTTTGTCTTGGACAGCATTGGCTAGGTTAGGGATTAGGGTTAGAGTTAACCTGAAAGGAGGATTTGGATCAGATCCAGCTCAACCCCTTGGACTTTAGGTTGTGTTAGCGAGGACTATTTCGTTCCAGCGCCAAAATGAGTGCAGTGGGTGCAAATGGATTATTTGTGTGTGTGAAATAGGCTAGTAGTTGCTGATTTCCCGTGCTTGTTTGATAGCGTCAGGTGGTAAGCACTTGTAGACAGAACCGGTGGCCATAACAGGGAGTATGCACATGGAAATAATTACTTTTGGAAAGATGAAAAGTGTGAGTAGGGTCCAAATGTAATGCTTGCACAGGAGCCTGCCAGTGATCAAAGCATCAATTAATGATCAATTTTTTTTTATCATTTTTGAGAGTCTGAGGCTTAATCTTGATAATCCTTCTCATAACTAATACTGCTGGAAAAGGACTGCCACAAATATAACATCTGGTTTTTTCTGTCCTATTCGTTTGCACACACAATCGTAGCTGAAGTCACCTGAAGTGACTTTCCAGCTGCAGCAAATCTGGTTGTGGGTGCCAAATCAATTTATATGCATGAACATCACCCTGGGTTTTGTACTTTCAGAAAGAAACTCCTCAGATTTGCATATTCATTAAGGCAAACCCAAAGCTGGACAACACTTTGGCACAATGTTGGTCATTAAAAAAAAATGCAGCTCTCTGTATATCCTGTTATTAAATCAGCTTGCATGACTTTTACTAAATCAGTGCCGCAGTAAATACACACTGCCCTCTAAAGGCAGCTACGCTTTCTGGCTCCACAGTGACACCATGTGCTCATTTTGCTGTAAGTGCATGTGTAGTGTAGTGTAGTGTAGTGACCGAATAATAATAATAATAATAATAATAATAATAATAATAATAATAATAATAATGATTATGATGCTCTATTTGGATTTCAATATTTTTTTTAACTGAAGTGTAACTGTAATAGTGACTTCTGCACTGAATATGGAGTAAAGAGAACATGGCTTTTCTAAAGCAGTTATACGTTCTTCACATCCACCTGTCCATCTCTCTCTCTCTCTCTCTCTCTCTCTCTCTGTATCTCTCACTTAATGTTCTAAAAGGAGACACTAAAGCAAACTGAGAATGAAACATAGCAACATGTCCAGGACATCACAACTACTTTATTTCCAGATGTTGTCCATATCTTCATCTCTTTCTTTCTTTTCTTCTCTCTCCCTGTTCTCTGTATTTTGTCTCTCTCCCACTGTTGTCTGTCACTCTGTCTCTCCCTGTTCTCTCTAAATCTCTCTCTCAATCTATCTCTCCATCTCTCTCTCCCTGTTCTCCATCTCTCTCTCCATCTCTCTCTCCCTGTTCTCTCTCCATCTGTTTCTCCCTGTTCTATCTCTCCATCTCTCTCACTCCCTGTTCTGTCTCTCTCACTCTCACTGTCTCTATCTGACTTTCATGTTTTCCTGATTCAGCTCTTGACTCTACTCAATTCTGATCAGCAAAATTCTGTGACTTTCTCTGTCTCTCTCTCTCTCTCTCACACACACACACACACACACACACAGAGAGAGAGAGAGAGAGAGAGAGAGAGACTGTGTGTATACATGTGCACTTGTATGTAAATGACAGAACAATTTGCCGTATTCACTTTTAATAACAGACAAGTTATTTCTGTTGATAAGCACGTGTGTGTGTGTGTGTGTGTGTGTGTGAGAGAGAGAGAGAGAGAGAGAGAGAAAGAGAGAGAGAGAGAGTTTAATTACATGTGACTTTGCCTTTGGGCTCCTTGGCATTTTCACTGGCAATTATCTTGCTCAGTTCTCTCTCTCTCTCTCTCTCTCTCTCTCTTTCTCTCTCTCACACACACACACACACACACCTTTATTTTTCTCTTTCCTCTATTCACTTCATTGGATTCATGTGGATTCTTTTTGACTTAAACATCTGTTCACATTATACTTGTGTGTGTGTGTGTGTGTGTGTGTGTGTGTGAGAAGTTGAAGGGAAAACCAGGAGCCACAGCATTGACAGTAAAGATCGAGCTCTTCGTAGCTCCTCCCCAAAAGTGCAGGACTGGGACACGCCCTCAGGACAATCTGCCACGCCCACTCGTCTAGGCCGCTCCTCCATCAGCCCCACCACCATGCTGGGGACTGGAACCTCAGGTAACTCAAGACAAATAGTGTGTGATGGGTGTAATGTAGAATTTGACTTACGGATGTTGGCATGAAAATACAGTTTGTCCAGAAAGTTGTGTTACTGCATGAACTTTGAAATCTTTCAAATCCGTGCCTCCTTTTTTCTTTCCCTCTTCAGAGCCAAAAGCTGCCTGTAAGCTCGGCCGTTCTGCCTCTACGTCAGGAGTGCCGTCTCCAGTAGGAACGCCCCAGAGACACGCCCCCGAGTCCTCAGCCAATCAGAGCGGGAGCCCATGCCAGGTACTGCACTCACACTCTTCGGCGTGAGTGAGACGGCGCATGTGTGTGGTGCTCTGTCCTGTCTCCGTGTCTGTCAATCAGCCTGTTAATCCGTGTGTCTTCTATGTGTGTCTGTTTCCTTTTGACCTTATGAACACTTGACTGTGTGTCCACTCCATCCTCATCGCCGCTGTCTCTGCTGACGGTGTGTGTGTGTGTGTGTGTGTGTGTGTGTGTGTGTGTGTGGCAGGACTCACAGCAACACAGTTTGTCTCTACCATGTGTATGTTTCCATTTGGTCCAGATCAGGGCTGCACTCCGCTGGTCTGTTCACTACTCAGCAATGTTCTGAGGATCTTCTGCTCAGTATAACAGAAGTGTTAGGAGAATGAAATAACTTTATAGTGCACATCAGTGTGAGCTTCACAGTTACTGAGCACCAGATGAAAACGTAAAACGTCTACCCCATATCACAGCGTCATAACCACATAGATGCTCATCAAAAATGATCTGCTCATAAACTTTTTTTTTCACCTAATCTCTGTTTTCCATTTATTTAGCTGTTTAATCTGTACATTCGGTTCGCCAGACTGTCAAAAAGGCTTGCCACAAGATAAATCATTGAATCATTAATCAATCGCTAGCTTAGACGATAAAGAGACACTCACCAACACCTCCTGTTAGTCACTAAGCAGCCATCATGAGTTCTCAACAACTTTTCAACTGATGATGATACAAACTCCACAATGAGGATAAATCAGCTGACTATCATCGATCATTCACAAGCTTCTCGATCCATTAGAAAACAAATAAATATTTTACTCTTCCACAAGCAAAAAGTTAAAACTATATTCGTACTGAATCCTTTACCATTTTATAGTATAATCTCTCTCTCTATCTCTCTTGATTGGCTACGACTCCTGCCAGTCACTGTGTAATCAGACTTCTTTTGTATCTAAAGTTGCCGCATGATAACATTTCATGTATCTGAGCTGCGTATGTTCAATTTTCCAACCCAGTGCTACAACACTGACTGTCTATTACTATAAAAACATTGTCGACTCAGGAACATAATACTATAATATTTTCTTTTTTTGACTAAATAATCATGAGTTGAATAATGAATAATTATCATGACCAAAACAATCCCATCTCTTTAATTTAATATTTTAATTGAACATTTTTTACTTTTAAATTTTAGGTTTTATGCTGGGAAAATCATTGCTGCTATTGTTCAACATTAATAAAACAATAATTTAAGTAAAATATGAGAGTTAAAGACGATCTATGAACAGGAGGAAGTAGACTAAATGAATTTTGCTTAAATATTTTGGTCATTCTCATACAGAAAACCCTGCTCTGGACCCAGCATCATTTTTGTCTCTTCTTTCTGATAAGCAATATGTATATGTCTTTTACACTGATATACAAACATCAAACAGCAGATAGCAAATATAGCTAATTTCATCAACCTCAGGACTATCAAGCAAATTTAATGTATATAAGACGTTCAGTATTGTATGTATTGTACAGTCTTGTTCTCGCAGTAGAACTCTGCTAGTGCATCTGTGGATTTTAATGATGCCGATTATGCAACATTTTCAGATATTTCATAGATAATTCAACTAATGTTTCATCTGCCATTTTTAATTGACCCAACTGTTAACCAAAAGTTTTGGACGGTCATACATTTGTACCATTCATTTGTGAAGAACACTTTGTTTTTTTACTTTTATTAAAAACACAAATTGGTTTCGGATTGGAAAAGCAGTTATTATTACAATATAATTTTTCAATGAATCTATTCCGTGCTCTACTTTTACTCTCATTTCTATACCTTATCGCTATATTGTTTGATGTGTGTATATACAAACGCTGTCTTGATGTCAATGTCATGGGTCAAATGCACCTCTGCATATGTTTGCCTGTATGCTTTTTTCCTGGGTTTGTTTTTCTGTGTCCTTCTGTGTACGATATCAGCGAAGGCCATTTGCTATATTCACCAGGTTAGAGGAGTCTGATATATGATTACACACACATACACAGAAATCAATTTCCAGTCCTCACATTGCTGTATATAACCCCCAAAAATGGTTTAAAAATATATAATGCACTAAACTCAAATCCCTGGACATGTGTATCTGTGTCTAGAAACTAAACGTCTAAGAAATTAACCAGCTAAAACTCCAGACGAATCTAATCCTCGTTAAACGAATCAAATGAAAGTGAACAAGAAAATAAAATCATGTCGGTGGTTTACACTCTTTTTCCTGTTTGTCCTGTGTTTTCTGTGTGTGTGTCTGCTGCTTCCTACCTCAAAAGCACAACGTTGTGTGTTTCAGTGAATGTTGGCGTGTGTGTGTGTGTGGGCGGGTGTGGGTGTGTGTGTGTGTGTTTCCGTGTAAGTGTATCTTAGGATGTTTGCATTTGCTAGTACTTTTAACTGTGCATGTACACGGGGTCTTAGTGTGCATGAGTGTGTGTACATGTGTACCTCAGCTATACTGCAGTGCTTAGATTGTGTGTGTGTGTGTGTGTGTGTGTGTGTGTGTGAATTAATGCTAGAAATACTTTGTTTGGTTGTTACACTGCTTAACACACATGGCTCTTTAATATGCCTAATATTCTAAAGTTTATTATAAATGGAATTTCCAGCTATTTACCACTGGCTTCTAAGAGGAATATTGCAATTACTAATGTACAAGGGATTAGTCCCTTTGAGATCTGATGACTACTTGACTGATTTATACACAGACTAAATAAAAAAAAAAACAGTTTGAATGTTAAATATGAAGAAATATTTCCAGAAAGAGTCAAGTTAGGTAAGAATGGCCTACTGAACATGACATACAACAGGGCAATTAGTATTAGTGTACATAATATTTCAGCATCTATTTTTAATGTTCAGGCCAATTGTGACAACTAAAACTAACTAAAACTCTCATGTTAGCAGCGTTCAGTAAATAAATAAATAAATATTTGTATAAAAAACTTTGTACTATTGCAGCTAGTTTATTAGTCAGTGTGTAGGCTAATTAGTAGACTTGGGATCCATGCCTTTTTTCACGTATCGAAGATTATTATATTTTTATCGGTTTCTCAAATATAAATACTGGCCGCTGCAGCACATCCTTAAATCTATAACCTAGGCCTTCATGTCAGAGGAGTGATGGAGATCAGTGATGGACACTCTGTGGTCTCCCAAAGCTATTACACTAGGTAATATTAAACGTTAGTCGAATAGACTACGATGTGAAATAGCCAGCAAACACAAATGACCCATTTAAAATGTCATTTTAAACCATGAATAAAATAACGTGCCCATCAATAATCTATATACCTGTCTTTTATGATCTCTCTACTACTTACTTTGAATCAGGTTGGAAAGTATTTAGCTTTCTACTCTCTGGAGATCGACATCCAACTAAGTCTTATATATAGACACTAGCTAGCATGTTGGTGATAATGTAGCTACATTGAACTCTGTGATTATGCAATGATTTGCCAACCAACTTGCTGCATACAGACATTCCTTAATGTTAAAACTAACATGCGATAAACACTCACAGTCCCTTGGCTCGTGAGAGTACACTATATGAAAACTTACAAATAACAACTAGCAACAAATATAGTTTTGTGAGAACATATTCGCTAACATTTTACTTGCCACGGAAGTACCCTGTCAGGCCAGATGTCTTTGGTAAGGAATAAACCACTCGTGGTGTGCTGTTATAGGAAAAAATAAATTTTTATATGTAACATATACATATCAATAGCTACAGAGGTAAGAGCTAATTCTCTAAAATGTGACATCAGTCAGGTTTACTGCAGAATAGAATGAAAACTGTGCAGCATATAAACTGAAACTAGTGACATATTCAAATAGTAAATAAATAAATAGAAACATAAGGGTAAAGATGGCAAAAACATTCTCTTACCCCCAGATGCCCCCAGTGCCGTGGGCATGCGGGGACAACACCATGATGGAGATGATCGAGAAGAAACGGCATCTTTGCAAGGAGATCAAGGCACGGCAGAAGCCAGACAAGGCCCTGTGCAAACAAGACAGCATGCCCATCCTCCCCAGCTGGAAAAAGACCAACGGGGGCAAAAAATACGGCCCTCCACCCTACTCAGCCCAAACCACAGTCTTCTGGGACACAGCTATCTAACACGAGGAAGTGATTGAGGTAACACGGTAGCGAGTAATAATCACCGTTCAAGGCCTCCAGTCTATAGACACTGGAACACCGGATGAGGAGGGGGTGTGGCCAACCGGTGGCTGTTTAGCCAATAGGAAGCAAAGGGAATTTAATTGAAATTCTGTAGCAAATCAACTTAAATCTTCAGATTTAAGTGTCCTTGGTTTCTTATCACTGTTTGTATTTCATATTTTTATATCGAAAAAAAGGAAAATGTGAAACGATGCTTGGTGTCATTCGAGGTTTTCTAAAGGAGAAAGTCGAGTGTAAACAATTAGCCATGCGATGATATGCATCCCCTCAAAGATGGTATTTTTGTTCTGTTATTCTTCTTTTCTTCCTTTTTTTCTTTTTCTATGTTTCTATGTTGCATCAACGCTTATCAGTGTTGAAGAAAAAAATATCTATAGCTTATAATATATATGGTATAAAAAAGAACTATGTTAGAATTGAATTGAATATGTGACAATTTTTATATATGTGTTAAAGGAATGTCAGAGGATAATTTTTTTTCATATAGGGATTTAACAAAAGCACTATTTTAAGAAAAGGAATCTATTTTGGACATCTTAAGCTTGGGTGTTGTAATGAACCGTTGAGATGGTGGATTGTTGTCGAGGTCTTGTTGTGTGTACTTGAGGTGCTGATCTCTCTTCAAATCAAACTCAACCACTTTAAAGCCTGATATCTCTGGTGCTGTTCAACTCTTTTCTTGAGTTTTCTGCCCATAAGGACTACACCAACTCGGTCAAAAACATAGTTACAAGTGCTGTGACCATTAAAAGGAAGTACGGACAAAAATGCAAAAAATGGCTAACAAGAGATGGAAGGTAGAAGGATGTACAAGCCTGTGAGTTTGCTAACTTGACCATATCATCCCTTTAAGTTATATCAGGCAATACCACAACAAATTCCATTGTTTTTAAGGAAAAGAAACACTTTCTATGAAGCCCATATTCTATGAAGCACTGCTTGATACCCTTCTCACTTCCTGTGTGCTTTTGTTTATGTTTTGACACGTGCCTTTGTTTTGTTTTGGTTCCTGTCTCCATCCTTGTCCTGTCATTGGTTGATTACCCTATTGTGTTCACCTGTTCTGTGTTCAACTCTTAATTATTTTGCCTATTTATCCCCTGGTTCTATTTCTCCTTGCGAAGTCTTGCCAACTGTTTTTGTGCATTTTTTTAATTCCTGTGTTTTCTCCTGACTTGTGCCTGTTATCTTTTTTTTGATTAAGGCTCTTCCTTCTTTGATGTTGCTAACCTACGCTAACGCTACGAACGTTAATTGGCCTTAATTAAACACGCTGAGAATACGCACTTGCGTCCTGCCTCTAACTACAAGTTACACCATTACAAGTTACATACATTACAAAAATAAAGTTATAAATAAGCTTACAATATTACAACTTCCCTCTAATGAGGAATAATTTAACATATTCAGTTGATACTTGAAGCACTCAGTGATTGCATTCTAACATGATTATAAGTTATCAAGTAATCACATTATTCAAGGTTTATGAAGTATTATTAATTTATAAAAATGGAACCTAAATAAAATTGCAAGGATTACAGTTGCAATGATTTATGAATATGGGCTTCACAGAAAGAGTTAGGGGAAATTCTACTTGTATTTGAATGTCCATCTCTTTGGAGCGTATATTAAAATAAGGTATGTTCTCAGTAACCTAGTGGCAGGCTTATATCATCAGGCTTATATCACGATCTGTACCAAGTTTACCACATCAGAAGCAAGTTTACTACAGCCTCTATGGAAGAGCCATATTTCCGTGTTCAGCCACTCCTGAACTATGGATATGAACTGGAATCATGACTTTTAACCACTTGCCTAACGGAAGATGAGACATTCACTGTATGCCTGAGTGAAGCACATCTTGACAGACTGGATATTGAATCAACATATTCCGATTCAGTCTGATTCATCCGTGACTGGACTGATTTGATTCCGAATCAAATGGAAGTGAATAGTGTGACTGTGAGTTTGTCCTTTGTGATGTGTAGAATGATATTTTATTGTCACTGATAGATGAAAATAGTGAATCAACAGTGAAGTGTTTGTGTCATTTAGGCATTAATTACTGGCTATCAAAAAAAATTTAGCAAATACTGATTGTCTTTGAGTCACAGAGGGTCCAATCCTGGATTTATATGTTCCCATTAGTAAGAGCAGCACCTTCACACATTTCTCAAAACCGTAGTTTTCACTGATCAGCATGACAACACTGTGTTCTGTGATTTTTATTTATTTATTTATTTATTTATTTATTTATTTATTTATTTGCACTGCTGGCGGTAAGACTTGTCTGTTCAAACATCTGATTGGCGATTGCTCAGGTGTGACAATGCCACACCTCTCAAAGATGGTACCAGTGCAACTGAAATAAGCCCCTCCCCTTTGTGCCAGCCACACCTACTTAACCCTGTTCTCCATCTTTTTAACACACATACACATGATTACGCTTATAGAGCTGACATCCATGCAAAACACGTTGCCTTTGAAGACCTGGGTTCACTGTGACTTAAAGTGGTGGCAAATTTAGGGAGGGGCTAAAGGTCAAAGGTGAGCTGTGCTACACTGTTTGGAATGGTGCCCTACTCACTACGTCCTACACTAGAAACTCTAGCACTAGCACACTTATACTGTATATAGGAATGGAAGTAGTAGTTGAAGTAAATGATTCTGTACACATTAGGGGTTGGTTAATTGTTCTGTAATGATTTTTAACATACAAACTCTACAGGGTTGAGTTAAGCACATGTACTGATGATTCAATACCAGAAACAAATACCAGATATTACTACAGATACTACTAATAAAGGCTGATATTAAATACCTAAATATGACACTGTAAATTAATGAATAGTGTCATCCATTTAAATTCCACAAAAATATGTTTTTTATTTTTATTTTGTCTAGGACATCAGAGGAGACATCTTAATCAAAAATACTGATTAACGAGGACAGAGGACTTGTTATGGATAAAGTTATGAGCAACACTTTTGAGCTGTAACCGTATCCGATTTAGTGCTCTGCTGATTCTCCAAACCAAACCAGGGCGAATTTGCAGGAGAGCCCAAAAACAAAACATTGGCATTATTTGATTAATTCAACACATCAAAATAGTGAATTAAAATCATGAGAAAATACTCTATATCCTGTGCACATATCACAATTTTTTTTTTACACAAATTGTGTATTTTGTGGCTACATTAATTTGTGCCCACAATTAACTATTGGCACATGATATAAAAATATAAAATTCTAAATAATAATAATAATAATAATAATAATAGTAATAATAATAGGATGTGCTGAATAATGAGAGTGGGAAACATAATTTGCAGAAACCATGTAATTTAAATAATCCGAATGGGGAGCTTAGAAAATCAACTTAAGCACGTGCATAACACGACTCTGAATACAAGGAACTTTCCCTGCACAAATATTGACATAACTCAGCCATTAGAGAAGCAGTAGCAGCATTCTTACACCCGAGGACTAGTCTTCAGTCATTAGGACTGATTCCCAGATATACTGTAGTGTTAGAATCAACCATTAGCATAGTAAGAGTGTTTTTACCCTCCTGCACTATAATCTGTTGAGAACTTGAACTGAATCCAAGTCTAGACACTCTGAGTCTCTGAGGATATTTAGGAGTAGGTGGTATGTTGGGTCATGTTCTAATAATTCTGGAAAGTGGAAAAGTGTTGTGTAAAAGGTTAGGATCTTTCAGAACATACTACCTAAACACACAGTAGAATCTCTCATGCTGTCATGTGAACAGAACTGAAAGACGAATTCTACTTTTAACCAATAAATAAGGAATAAAACATCTACGGGGTGTGCTGTTATAGAAAAATAATCAGCGCCAGGATGGTGGGATGCGGCAGAGTTACTGTTTAATTACTTTCACAGTACATCACAGGACATCCTGAAGTGATTTATTCCTCTTGTACTACAGCAATTTGTCAACAATTACAACTTTTAATTTATCAGTGAATGACATGATGTGCTTTTTAACCATTTATAGTTACATTTAATGTTGTGGAACATCCGCTAGACAAGTTAGTTCCTGTCATCACTTACGTTATAGCCGCTGTTAACATTCATTCTCTCACCAGCCTCTCTTTTTTTCTTGTTTGAAGTTAATAAGACAAAAATCATGTTGCCAAGAAACTGAAAAGTGTAACAGATAGTATAATAATTAATCAAGATAAATATTTCTGATCTCCTACCAGTGGTCACCTACAATTGTGAATATTACACTTTCTCACGGCAAAAATATCTGTACATTTTTTTTTTCCAACACTGTAAACGCACAATTGTTTGAGTAAGAACGTGTTTCATATCAAAGACGTGATATACTGTGTTTCAAATGAACAACGAAATCCAAAAATGGGGGGAGGGAGGGACAATCGTATTGAAACACACAGATTGGGCTATTGAATCCATCTAGCATTTCTACACTTATCTGTGTGTGTGTGTGTGTGTGTGTGTGTGTGTGTACGCATGTAAATATTCTATTCTGTGGAAGTGCGTTTGTTGCACTGCGGGATGCTCTGATGTACGCACGGTGATGTCACAGGTTGTGTCTTTTCTTGCACTGAGCGTATTGCAGTCTTTATTTTTCTGGCAACTGTCAAATGGAGAGTTGAAAGTGGGTATGATTATTGTACCACTGTTTTCTGTCTTTTAAATCAAATGATGAAGTAAATAAATAAATAAATATGTTTTTTTTTGCATTGTGTTGTCCGGATTGTGTGTTCTTTGTAAAGAAGAAGGACTTTGATTTGTCTATTTGGAATTCAAAACCCTTAAATCTCGAATCTACAGGATGTAATAGTCTGGATCATGAAGCAGTCACCCAGCTGAGCTGTAATCATAATCAGCGTTACAAACCAGCACATTGCAAAACAGCAGGATCCGCTTGTTTGCAGGGAAATTATACTCAATGAAAATATATGGAATGGGACAAAATCTTACTCAGTTTAAAAGTGGAAGCCAAAAATGTACTCAAGTCAATGTTCAAATCTAAAACACCATTCAGTACCAATAGTTACAATATGTACCATTAGCTAGAATTTGACTTGCTGCCTATCCAATTCATGTTCGCTGCTGGAATCGCGGCTAGTCTAACCTGGCATTAGCAAAGAAAACAGGCTAGCTTAATTAAATATAGCCAATTAACATTAGCAAATTAGCAAAACTCCAGCATACGAAAACATTTTACTGAGGTAGGGCCAGGGGGGCACATCCTCAAGTTCCACACACACACACACACGGATAGCTAGCATGAGAAGTTCACCAGTTATGATGAATTGGCATGATTCTTGATCTTTCATATTCTCCAATGACGAACGTGATTGGATGCTAAACTGAGCCCATTTGACTGATGTACGGCGTACAACCATTAATTAGATGAGAAGAAGATTCCTCCGAGGTTTGTAACAAGTATAGATTAAACGTAGATCCATGTAAACAAAAATGTAAAGAGTGAAAAGTATTTTTTTTTTATCAGAAATGTAATTAAGAGTATGAGTGTTCAATAATACTCAAGTAAAGTATAAATATGTCCAAAAATTAATAATACTTAACTATAATTATGAAGTACAGTTCCTCAAGTATTTTCCACCCCTGCTTGTTTGTAAGAACACTGATTATCATCTGTGCACAACGTTAATAAAGTATCCAATATCACTTATTTGGTATTTATACCCTAATTAATGCGGGTAGTAAGACTTCTCTTATGAAATGTCCTGGACATTATGATATGAATAGGCATAATTTGGCTAAAACCGTATCTATCTAGAACGGTTTGTTTATAAAGTGCATTTTAAAATCCCAAAGTGTGTCATGTAAAACAAAAGATTAAAAGTATTTATGATAAAGCACAAATGAGCCAATGTACAATAACTCAGGATCGGTTATACAGCTTCAGGACATCAGTCAATGCCAAATATTATACGCAGCTAGTGTATGGTTATGAAGGTTAATTAGCATATTACTCCCACTACACTAGCTGTATATTACATTTGGAATTGACTGATCTCAGGATTGAAGCAGTGTAGCCAATCCTGAGTGCTTTGCTAAACAGTGCCCTAATGTTAACCCTGAGGATTTATTAGTTATTCCTGATCGATTAATAAGCAGCCGGTATAGCTTATGTCTGATTTTCTTTTCTTGGGCTGCAGAATTCTGAAGCAAGACAACCAGCCAATAGGTTGCAAAGTCCAATCTGAAGGTTATGTATTGCATGTTAAATAATTTTCACATGCCTAAGTTTAGCTACATAAATGCGCATAAAAATGATTTTAAGAATTTCCATGACTGTAGCTTTGGGTTTCACGAAATAGTCAAACTCTAGAGTAAATTCAGTAACGTTACTGTGGATAGATTAACTGTTACACAGCTGTTATCCTTAAAGGGTCATTTTCTCCAAATGAATATTTCAATTAACAAGAATTACAGCTTTGTTGGTAAAAATGAGAATGCTTAAAATTCCAGGACATAGCGTTAAAGTAGGAAAGGAATAGTACTGCTGAATTATACTAGATTATACTGCATGTGTTATTATATGGATTTATCAGGACAATATCACAGAAATCTGATTAAATCTAGTTTTTGATATGTCTGCTGTAAGGAATTAATTTAACTACCTATAAATGTTTTTGTAGCAAAAGATCCTCTGATGGATTATATTTTGATCAAATTAACAAACAGAGTTCAGATCCACTTTCTGTTCACTTAACACAGATTTGAACTCCAGGTTGTAGTGAAGGTATCAAGCTGCTCTTCGCTGATAAACGTAACATTTCATCACTCCACATGGAGGCAGTGCAGTACAAGAAGCAGGACTATGACACAGAATAGTGTGTGTGTGTGTGTGTGTGTGTGTGTTCCTGTAAAAACAATTTTCCTATATGTCTGTTACTCCAATTTAATGTTTCTCATATATGACCAATACAGAAGCATGCCTTCAATGACTCGTGCACACATTTTCCATGTCCTAAGGCTTTCCAGTGTGTGTGTGTGTGTGTGTGTGTGTGTGTGTGTAGAGACCCTCTCTAATGGTAAAGTGCTGCTATTCCCTTTACATGAACATTCCTTTACCAGCTTGGTCATAAAACATTCCATATGTTTTCTCTCTCTCTCTCTCTCTCTCTCTCTGTTTCCATCTATCTGTCTCAGTGTCCCTTTCTACTTTCTCTCTCTCTTTCTCTGTCTCTATCTATCTATCTATCTATCCATCTGTATCCCTTTTTACTCTCTCTCTTCCTCTCTTTCTGTCTGTCTCTCTCTGTTGCTCCCTCTCTGTCTCCATATCACTATTTCTCTCTCTCTCTCTCTCTCTCTGTGGAGTAGATAATTGTTGCACTTGAGTTTTATAGATCTAAATAGTTTTTCTGGTGGAAAAATCATCATCTTATTATCAATTTTTTTCCCAAAGCTGTATAGCACTAATAGCTTTGTTTAGAGTACCAAAAAGAGAGTAAAGAGAAATAGACACAAAGGAATGGAAATTGTTATTGAAAATATGGATAGATGGATGTATGTATGAATGGATGGATGGATAGATGAGTGCACCATGTCAACAGTTCATTCAATTCCATTTAAAAAAGCATTTCAGACCACATTTCACACCGGCCACGTCAGAGGCACATCAGTGACGAGTCTATTTCGAGCCTGTAAATGAAAAATTTCTGACTTTCACTCATCTTTTTCCATTGGTTTCCACTGTGATTACTAAAAATCTCATAGTAGTTACTGAATAATACGCAAAATGAAAAATAGAAGTTGTATAAAAGAATGGGAAAGAAAAGATATCTTTCAGAATAAAATGTCTGGGGTCTGAGAAAATACATCAGATGTCACTGTGGCTGAATTCTGGCAAACAGCAAAAAAAAAAAAAAAAAAAAAAATCTTCACCTTTTTTTGAAGCTTGTTTCTATCACATATGAAGAAAATATTACCCAGATTTATCTCAGAATTGTGAGATTAATCTATTTTATCTATTAATTGCAACTTATTATCTGACGCCACCACTGCTGTGAGTTTCTTGCTGTATACTTTGAGCTTTTGACTTAATGGAATTCGGTTTCGGCTTCTTCTTCGCTTCGGCTTCGACAATTTTGAGTTACTGTGACTTTGTGCTTCCGCTTATTAAGCTGTAAGTGGACCATTAACCGAGCCACACCAACACTGCATGCACACTGTCCTGTTTGGCTTAAGACATTCTTCTGGAATGGTCAGTTCCCACTGAAAAGAATACTTCAGGTAGGTTATATTGCTTGTTTACACACCACAGTTTTTTTGTTGTTTTTTTTGCAAATGGAAACACTTAGTCACGATTGTGTGATGTTAATAAGTAACTGCGAGATACAAAGTCATAATTGTGAAATGTTAACTCACAGCTGAGGGATCTAATGTAAAATCACAACTGTGTGTTGTGAGAAGAAAAAACACAATTGCAAGATAAGACATTTGCAATTGAGTGATACTGACTCACAGTTGCGAGATATAAAGTCGCGATTGTGTGATATTAACCCGCAAGATAAATCTGCATAATATTTTCTCATATGTGGCGGAAATGGACTTTAAGAAACCATAAATATATTTCACCAAAACATGGAAATGTTTTATTTACTTTGTAACCTTGACTAGAAATGTCACGCTTTGACCATGTTGTTGGATAGCAGTGTGAACTTTACTTCTGATTCAGATACATGCAAAAGAGAAAATACTTCCATTCAGGAAAGTCTGTAGTTTTAGAAATGTAGAAAATGTCCAGATTTCGACTATGTGAGGGGTTTCCCAGGCTTCCCAGCTCTGCGATTGCCTGGAGGTAGACGTCTGAGCAGCGTTCAGCTCTCAGCTTACACTCTCTAATGAACTCGCTGACATCGCCACCACTGCTGTGAGTTTGTTGCTGTATACTTAGAGCTTTTGACTTAATGGAATTTATGTCAATAAAAACCTTGTATATCTGTGCATAAACACTTCGACACTGATGCACGATCAACTTTATGACAACACCAGTGAACAGCACTAAATAGCCATGTGGTATACATTACGGCCTGACATCCTAATGTGTGTGTGTGTATACATGCAGTGAGACCCTCAGCACGGTGCTGGTTGTGTGTATAGTTTTCATCAGTCAATACAAGAAGTTTCTCCAAAATGTCCCTATTCAAATGACCCCATTTCCCTCACACACATTCCCCTAGAAACACACACACACACACACACTTGCACACACTCCCTTTGCCTCTAATCCAGCCATTTATCAACCTCAATAGAGCTGTGGATAATCATTCCACCCCCATGAGATCACCAGAGGGACGGTCTATTTTAATGTCCAACCTTTCCACCAAAAGTGCACAAAAGAAGCTCGAACACTCTGTACATACTAGTTATTAATCTATACACGTTTACAGAACACGGAGAGAGGGTGTATGTAACACACACTAGCACTCGGAAGTCTTGAAAAATTCATTCGAATTAACTCTACATAATTCAGCATTCAGAGTGTTGACAAGGCATGTTGTGCGCCTGTGTATGGGCTAAACTACAGAAATATATACAAAACGGGACTTTTTGGCATTCACTAACAATAACTCTCTCTCTCTCTCTCTCACACACACACACACACAGAGGAAGTGAGAGAGAGGAATGGCCTGAATGGTTTGACAGATCTTTGATCTAGTTTGACTGTCAGTGTCACTTGTCCAAGGTTACAGGCGGAAGTAATGTCCACACAGAGCTCCTCACCCCTGGAAACCACACACACACACACACACACACACACACACACACACACACAAAACAGGGTCACTCAGCACAATGAAGTCCCATCCATGGAAACGCACATATCAATCTCCAAAGCATGACCCTAAGCAACACGGAAAAAGGCACTATATCTTAGGAATGTCTGCAAATTTAATTTAATATATTATATTGAGAAAATGCCTACTATTAAACAAATAAAAGATTATTCAGCCTATTTCTAGACTATTTTTTACTGATTTCAATCACAAATGCATTAAGAATTCATTTCTAAGAAGAATGATCTGCCAATAGAATAAGTCCATAATCTCTAATGAGAAACAGGACACAAAATTGACTTTACTGTATTAATAAGATATTCATTTTATAGTAAACTTCAGGAACTCCATTCAGTTTAGTTATTTACTGGATCCACAAAATGAACCTTACCAGTAACCTTCTGTCTCGCTCGCTTTATCACACACACACACACACACACACACACACACATACACACACACTCATTCATATTAGGAATCTGCAAATTCTAGCATCTACTCATATTCAGTAATCCATCACACACAGTCTCACATTCCCACTACACTCCCTCACACCCTCATCTCCCTCTTTTTGGTCTCAAGTTCTCACTGTACACTGAATGCTAGTTATGTAACTAACTGAACTATGAACCCCGAATCACCCGGATACCGTCTTGTGCCCATGCGCATACATGCCGAGACCTTCCAGCAATGTACGTACATATCATAGCAACTCCAGGAACTCCAGCAGGTTACCTGGGGTTCATGGAACTGCAGTTACGTATGTAAAGAGTGTTTTATTTTCACCCCTCCTAACTGCCAGGGGTGGTGAGAACTATCTGGATAATGTAGGCCAACAATGTCATGAAGAACTGGATTCACTATAAGGTCCAGAGAGGTGTCCAGAGATGACCGCTGAACTCACAATACTGAGAAGGTTCATGTTAACCTTGTAGAACCATGAGAAAGTGCATGGTGATGCCCAGGTAGCATTAGTGTAGAACTGATGAAGCAGCACGCCTATGAAAATATGATCCTCATGCAATGGCATGTCACTGTAAGGTCTAGGCATCCTGTCCATCTATAGGCCATGGTGATGACGTCCAACACCCCAGTTGGCCAGCATCTACTTAGACCTGGAGGTCTCCTCCATGGCAGATGGATGGTTGGTCTGAGGATCAGCTATCTAGTGTTCAGTCTGAATAATACCATATAGTAGCATGTGTACCAGTCACAGCAAGGAACACTCTGAGGATTTGTTTTGATTGAGTGCTTCAAGGTCAATCAACTGATCCAGAAAATTTGGTGATATGACCTTGGGCAGACGTCCCGGATTCAACCATGCAGAAACACCCTTCTTTTTGCAGAAGGGATCATTAGCAGGAGGCCACTTTTCAGAGACGCACATTCCAGTTCAGCATCTTGCATATACTTGTTAGGAGGGGCCTTAAAGAGCTTCAGCACAAGGGCGAGGTCCTACACAAGACTCTTAGGGAATCATGGCAGATGGAGGCACCTTGCCCCTTTCAGAAAGTTTGTGGGAGAGCACATGGACAGGATGACTCTCCGTGTCTAAGCAGAGTGGATCGTTGGAACACAGAACAGACTGGTCATTAATACACAACCTAATGAGAGAAAGCTGACTTGCAGCTACCAGATCCTATTAATTTCCCACAAGCAGTGCTAGTAGGAATGTATAAAAATACACTCATCAGGGTTGAAGAAATGAGAGGTGGCTATCCCCAGCATTGGAGGACAGATTACCTGTAGCTCCATCTGTAGTCACAAGTTGTTACATGAATAGCTCCATATTGTGTTTATGTGAATAGTCCAAAGTGTGTGAGGCGAGAAGAAGAAGAAGAAAGATGACAGTATGATAGCAGTATTTATTATAAATATTGCACTATCCGTCACTGTGATCCCTATGTGACTGAAAGTCTCGACATGTGTGTGCACGCAAGAAGGAGCGATGAAATAGAACTTTATTTCTCACTTTGTACATATTCCTATACACTCCCCAAAGATCACTCATGAATTAGCACGACTTTCATCCCTTTGCTTGTTCTTATGCTCACTGTGAGGAGCTTGAGTCCTGACAGTAACCAAGTCTACCCTAACCAGATGTGTGTTGCTAAGTTATACAATACTGTACGTCACAGGTGTGTTAGCGACATGCTGACAATTTGGTCTAATCTTTATATGAAAGATCCGTTTTTTGAGCCAACATCACATGTGTAAGCTGAGCTATGATCTAATTTACAGTGAATTAGTACAACTCGTAACCATAACCACACACACACACACACACACACACACACACACACACACACACTGTTCAAAAAATCTCAGTGCTACAATTTTTTAAAAGTGTATTGTTAGTCAAAATTAGTCAAGATTGGAGCGCTAGCTAACTTACTCGTAAGTAAGTGAAGTACAACAACATTGGCTTCTTGTTTTTTTTTTTAAAGTTGATTTTCTTTTTTCGAGGTTTACTGTTTTATCTAAAATTTGACTGTTTTAGTTAAAAGTAGACTGTTTTTAAAGTTGGCTTCTTTTTTTCTCAAGTTCTTTATTTACAGATTTACTGTTTTATCTAAAAGTTGACTGTTTTAGTTAAAAGTAGACTGATTTTAAATAAAGTTAGCTTTGACTTCTTTTTTACATTTGACTCTGTGTTTAAAATGGACTTCTTTTTTTTTTTTTGGACTGAAGGGCTGCCCAGTCTTTGTTGTTGCAGTTCTCAGATTTTACTGCCTTTCCTGTCACTACCTCAAAGTCACAGAGTCATGTGATGTTTTACTTAACACTAATTGTTTCATCCGGCTTATGTTGAGAAAAAAAAAAACAGCACCAAATTACTCTTTAAAAAAAATGTTGATGTGATGTCAAGCAGCCTTGAAATCTGTGTTATGAAATTTGAGAAAGAGAGAGCGAGAGAGAGAGAGAGAGAGAGAGAGAGAGAGAGGACCTTGGGATATTAGTAAGTTTATTTTACGTGTATGAATGGGACTGATATATACATACACATGTGTGTATGTGTGCCTTTGTGTGTGAGGCTTTCAGGGTGGTGGGCTGGTTTCCAGGGTGACCGCCAGGCGTGTATTGCCCCAAGCTTGTGCCTCTTTTTCACTCACTCACACACACACACCCACACACATACACACACACCCACACACACACATAGAAAAGCCCCTGCTTGGAGCACACCCCCACCAGGTCTCAACATTCCACTTCTGTTACCACGACAACCTCCAAACCAACAGCTCAGTGGCTCTTTAACCCTTCAGTGACCTCCCAGCAGAAAGACTTCCTCCACCTCACACACACACACACACACACACACACACACACACACACACACAGCCACAGGGACATGTGAACATGCACGTATGCTCTAACACAAACACTTAAGCTTGTGTTAGCCCCCTCATTATCTCGGCCTGATTGGTCTGGCAGTTTTTAGAGCATAAAGCGGACTGTTAAAACCATATACGTGGTCAGATTATTTGACATTTTCTACTTTTCTATAACTATGACATTTTCTATAAAGTTAATGTTCACATCAAACATCAGAATGAAGAAAAAGTGTGATCTCTGTGACTTTAACCGTGGCATGGATGTTGGTGTCAGATGGGCTGGTTTGAGTTTTTCAGAAACTGCTGATCTCCTGGGAATTTCACACACAACAGTCTCTAGAGTTTATACAGAATGGTGCGAAAAACAAAAAACATCCTGTGAGCAGAGGGTCTGCAGGCTGAAACACCATGTTGATGAGAGAGATCCGAGGAGAATGACCAGACTGGTCTGAGCTGACAGACAGGAAGTCTATAGTAACTCAAATAATCACAATTTACAACCGTGGTGAGCAGAAAAGCATCTCAGAACGCACAACACATCAAACCTTTAGGTGGAAGAGCTACAACAGCAGAAGACCACATCAGGTTCCACTCCTGTCAGCCAAGAACAGGAATCTGAGGCTCTCATGGGCACAGACTCACACAAACTGGACAGATGAAGAATGGAAAAAGACCAGGTGATTTTTTTTCTAATTTTCCACTGTCCAGTTTGGGTGAGTGAATGAAATTACAAATACAAAAAACAGAGGAAGTACTTTCAGTTATACTGTATGCCAAATTTAAAAAAAAATGCTTTTTAAAAGAGTATGTTTGTGCCTGTGGTGTGTATTAGTGTATATTTGTGTGTATTAGTGTGTATTAGTATATACTGTGTGTTTGTCTTGGTAGATATTGGTGTGTTTTAATTTGAAAATACACAGAAACCACCCATGCATATCAATGAACTATATCATATGTTTAAACACACACACACACACACACACACACACACAAATGGAAAAGAGCTGATACTTTCCCACTGTAGCTCAGAATGTACTTTCGGCTTAAATCAAAGAGTTCCCACTAATCCACAACACACTCACACACACACACACACACACACACATATTCCTTTGCATTCCCGTACACTATCTTGAAGGATTACAACTTGCTTGTGTACGGGTGTGTGCTTGTGTCTGTGTGTGTGTGTGTGTGTGTGTGTGTTCACAGGGAGTTGATATTAAACAGTGAGGTTTGGATGACGGGTAGTCATATGACTTAAAGCAGGGGTTTCTAACCCTTTTAAGAACGCAGGCAGAACCACAAGCCACAACATTTTTGACAGACCTGTGTGTATTTATTGTGCTCCTCACACCTCACCCTTTTACTTCATCTTTAATTTATTTTCTTTTTCTCAGAAACATTTCAAAATGTTGGACACAGTTCTTTCAGATAAAAGGAAACAAAAGTTGGTAACACTTTCTATGTAGCCCATATTTATTAATCATTATAACTGTGCTTATAATTCTTTGTAATTGGTAATAATTTCTTGTATGCATTTTTATTCTAATATATATTTTATTCTTTATTTAAGCTCTATGGTTTATAAAGCTAAAAATAAAAAGGTGCTATAAATAATTCCTTGAAAACTTATCTTATAATAATGTTTGTATTATTATTTATTACATTACAGACACCTAATTCCAGATGAATTACAAAAACACATACATTATTCCAGTTCGGAAACTTTATTGTCCGAGTAAAAATAGAACCAACTAAGGCCATTAGAAAATATTGTTGGACGGGTTAAAAAAAATGGCAAAAATGGTTGGGGCTGGACTTCGGATGTGCGCTGGAGTGAGATTTAAAAACTCCCATGTGCACCTCAAAATACTTTTCAGTGCTTTTCCTGTTGCATCAACTAAATAAGAACCAGCTGATTACTTGGATCAGGATCATTAGAGCAAGAATAACCCACAAACAATGAAACAAAAACAGGACAGCGTACTCCAGGATTAGGGCCGGGAACCAGTGGTTTACCTGTTTCCTGCTAATTTGTTACCTTTTTATCCCAAACCCCACTATAATGTAGCTTAAATTTGCAGACTGTAGCTTAACTGTGAAGATTGGAAAAAGACCAGGTGATGTTTTTCCAATCATCAATTGTCCAGTTTTGCTGAATCTGTGGTCACTGCAGCCTTGTTTTGCTGTCCTTAGCTGACTGGAGTGGCTATAAATGTAGTCTGTAGTCCATCTGCCTCAAGGTCTGATGCATTGTGTGTTCTGACATGCTTTTCTGCTGACCACGGCTGTAAAGAGTTGTTATTTGAGTTACCATAGGCATTTCCACAGGCAGAACTACAGCTCAGTGGATGTTTTTGGCTTTGCGCACCATTCTGATGTTTGATGTGAACATTAACTGAAGCTCTAGACCTGTAGCTGTATGATTTTATGCATCATGCTGCTGCCAGATGATTGGCTGATTGGATAATTGCAGGAATGAGCAGGTTTATAATAAGGTGTCCTTACTATGTCCTTTAAAAAGGTGTCTATACTGTATTTTGTTGAAGAATTTGGATTTTTTTTTTAAATTATTATTGTGTTTCTGTAGATATGCTTTCCAGACAGCTGAATCATTTAATTTTGATTAGGACACATGAATCACAACAACATCCATAACCTCATACTTCGAAATAAAGGAACTGGTGGTGTTACTAAACAACTTCATTGTGCATTCTTTCCAGATGCTTTACAGCTGTTACAATGATCACAACTAGTACCTAAACGTTATCTCCACTGCACCACTGGATAAATGTCAAAGATCAGATAAAATTGTGCAAGACTCTTTATACAGTTCTATCACAGTCTTCTCTGAACTCAGAACCGCAACGTAAGCCAGTTGTTGAGGAATTCGAGCATTTCTATTAATACACACATGCACACTTTCACTTACTCACACACTTACATGTACATGCTGATTTCATGTACATATTGTAGTCATGGTACCTAAAAACACAGATACACACACCAATCTGTAGACACAACACAGCCTTTGAAGCTCTCTAAAAGCAATATATCCCAGCTGGAAATGGTCTGCTGCACATCTGCATAGCAGTAAACACACACACACACACACACACACACAGAGGAATCTGAAGTTAGATTTTGACCATAACCATCCATCAGATAAACATACACAAATGCAGAGCAGTAACAGAACGTGGTGTTCAGTTCATGGCCGGTGTATATGTGTGAAGTTTAGACAATGCAGTGCAGATGGATTTGGTTTTTGTTTGCATTATTTTATTAGTTTTAGTCATCCAGAGTCCAGAGTCCGGAGTATTTGCACTGGATAGACTATTATTGCCTGGAACCATATGGCATGTTTATATTAATCTGAAACTGACATATGTAGCCTTGCATTACTATTCACCCCACTTGAACTTTTACACTTTTTGTCCTGTTACAACTTGGGATTGAAATGGACTTCATTGGGATTATATGTTATCGCAGTGTCACAGTGAAGCATGGTGGTGGTAGCATCGTGCTGAGTGTTAATCTTGGATTCTCATTTGCTTTTCTGCCTAATAGCCTCATTACCTGTTCACTGACATTTTGTGGACAGCATCTTCTAGGCAGAGTCGCGGTTGTGCCATATTCTATCCGTTTTTTTAACAACAGATTTAATAATGATAGCAAAATGTTCAAAGTTTGGGATTTTTTTTTATAATTTAAATATTTCTAGAATTTTTTTCCTGACTTGTTTTAAGAGCTCTGTGGTCTTATTGGAACAGATCTATTAATATTGAGCTCATGTGACACTCAAACTGCATATGCGTGAACTCCATTAATACTAATAAAAAAGTGATTCACATTAAAGGGGTGAATACATATGCAATCACAACTTTTTACATTTTTCATTTGCATTTTTTATTGCAAACTAAATCGAGGCCCCAAATTGCACACACTACACATTGTGGAAACGTTCACGAGGGGGTGAATATTTTATGCAAGCAACTTATGCAGACTCTTTACTCTATCTATGGAGTGCACTTCACAGTGCATAAGCAAACAGATTTCTCCCTCTGTAGTGCCCTGAGGGTTGAATGCAGAGCTATTTTGGTGGTCTGGAATGTTAGCAAACACCTTGTTCCACCCCTATAAAACTGTCCTTACAGCACTGGATCTGGAGTGCGCACTAATGCTGTAAATTCTGTGCTCTCTAATCCAAGTCACACACACTTTAAAGTGAATTAGCCCCAATGTTACCCCTGCTCCTGATGGATTCTGCATGACCAGGCCAGTATTTTTGGATTATTTTGTACCACAACTGTGGCAATAAAGCTCTATAAAAAGGCAGACAGTGTTTCCCTTCCGCCTGCTCAAGCTAAATTTGGAAGCAAAGGAATGAGGCGGGAAATGCTATCAGAGTTCAGCTTGCAAATAGGAAAAAAAAAATAATAATCTCAGTGAAACTTTATACAACAACAAGGCAAGGGGACTATTTTGAATGACATTTTTGTTGATACGAATAGTCTTTGGTTCCTTGGGGTGTTGCAATGGACATTGAGCAAATCCACCTACTGACATATTTTAGAAGGAAAGCCGTGCGAGGAGAACCTGCAAAACTCCTCACAGGCAGTAACCAGAGCTCAGGATTCAGATCTTATGTCATAGCAGGCTGTTGTTTGTTTTAACCATATACCATCTACTGTATGCCTGCTATGCGGAGAGGGCTTACTTTACTTCCTCCCTCTGCGTCTATTCATTTCAGGGTCAGATGAGGACACATCTGTATAGCATTATCCACCAGACTGTAGTAGGGCCCCTTCATACATCACACCATAACACACACACACACTATATACATATATATATATATAGTCCTCGCCGAAATTATTGGAACAGCAAGGCCAATTCTTTTGTTTTCACTATACACTGAATACATTTATGTTTGAGAACAAAAGATGAATATGAGATGATATAATTCCAGCTTTCATTTCCTCATATTTACATCTAGATGTGTTAAACAACTTAGAACATGGCACCTTTTGTTTGAACCCACCCATTTTTTCAAGCGATCAAAAATATTGGAACATGTGACTGATAGGTATTTCTTGCTGCCCAGGTGTGCCATGTTAGATTGATTGTTTAATGAATCAATAGACTACTATTGGTTTGACAATGCAGACTGCATTTGTTGTTAAAAAGGATAAACCAACATGAAGACTAGAGAGCTGTCTATGGGACAAAAGCAAGCCATTTTGAAACTGGGAAAAAAGGGAAAACTGATCAGAGCCAATGCACAAGCATTGGGCATAGCCAATACAACAATTTGGAATGTCCTGAAAAAGAAAGAAACCACTGGTGTACTAACAACCAAAAATGGAAGAGCAGTTGATGAGAGAAACATTGTAAGAGCTGTAAAGAAAAACCCAAAAACAACAGTTAGTGAAATCACCAACAACCTCCACAAGGCACGGGTGAAGGTGTTACAATCCACTGTTTGAAGAAGACTCTGAGAGCAGAAATATAGAGGCCATACCACAAGATGCAAACCACTCATCAGCAGTAAGAATCAGAAGACCAGATTGGAATTCACAAGAAATACAGAGATGAGCCACAAAAGTTCTGGAACCAAGATGAACCTCTACTAAAGTTATGGAAAGACCAAAGTGTGGAGAAAGAAAGGATCTGCTCATGATCCAAAACATAGAAGCTCATCAGTCAAGCATGGTGTAGGCAGTGTCATGGCTTGCGCTTGCATGGCTCACTAATCTTTATTGATGATGGAGCTCATGATGGTAGCAACAGAATGAATTCAGAAGTCAACAGAAACAATCTGTCGGCCAATTTACAGAGAAATGCATCCAATCTAATTGGGAGGAACTTCATCATGCAGCAAGACAATGACCCAAAACACACTGCAACACAACGAAAGACTTCATCAGGAAGGTTTTAGACTGGCCAAGTCCATCAGCAGACCTTAACCCAAATGAGCAGCATTTCACCTCCTGAAGAGGAGACTGAAGGGAGAAACCCCCCGAAACAAACACAACTGAAAGAAGCTGTGCTACAAGCCTGGAAAAGCATCACAAAAGAAGAACGCAACAGTTTGGTGATGTCAGTGGGTCACCGGCTTGAAGTGGTTATTGCAAGCAAGAGATATGCAACCAAATATTAAGTGTTACTTATTTTAGTTTACTTTAAGACTATCTGTTCCATTACTTTTGCTTGCCTAAAAATTGGGTGGTCTGCCACAAAGGATGTTTAACACATCTAGATGTAAATATCAGGAAATGAAAGCTGAAATTCTGATCTATCATCTTATATATACACACTGTTTCTGTCTCTCTTTCCCTTTCATATCTTCTCTTTAACCCAACCAAACCTCGCAAAACTTTCCAGCTTTTCTTTTCCTCTGTCTTCTATTTCCTTACTTCTCTCTCCTGTCCTTTGCTTTTTCCAAACACTGGCATTGCTAATTAATGCAGAACAAGTGGCATTTACAATAAGAAAACTGAGATTAAGCTAGGGCTCCCAAGTCCTGGTTTGATCTTGAGCTTGAGGTTACTGACTGTGCAGAGTTTTCCATCTTCTCTCCATGTTTGCATGGGTTTATTCCAGGCTCAGTGGATTGGCTATGCTAAATTGCCCGTCATTGTGTATTCCGCAATAGACTGGTGTCACATCTGGGGTGAATTTCTTCCACTTACACCCAGTGTTTCTGAGATAAGCTCCAGATCCACCATGACCCTGACCAGGGTAAAGCACTTACTGAAAAAGAATGAATGAGATTAAGCTGCTAGCTCTCCGTCGAACTGATCAGTGTAACCAAATTCCTGGAATGTTTCTTTAAATTTCCGCTGTGGGATGATTTTTTTTGTGCATTCATTTTCAGTAACTGCTTGATCCTGGTCAAGGTCGTGGTCATGGAGCCTATCCCAGGAACACCAGGTGTTGGGAAGGAATACACCCTGGATTGTTTTGGCCAAGTTTCCCAGCCAATGTGGGATGGGTGGCAACTGTACTACTGCCCAATGCTGGCACCAGAGCCAGACACATTTCTACTGCTGTAGATCACCTCAAACTCTGGACCTGTCTGATTCATCGTGGTGCTCTCCTCCTGCTCTCCTCCTCCTGATTCTTTGGCATTTAGCTATCTTACGACTAACTTCTTGCTGCAGTGGATAATCTCATAGACTTACATTTCCAAAGATCCCCCATGCCTCTGCCGTGCTCATCCCAAGAATCTTAGTCATAAACTAATACCAAACCTTCCAACACATGTAGCTCTGTTTGCTTTTCCTCTATTAGATTGTAAACTCACCAACAACTTTATTAGGACCACCTGTACGCCTGCTCATTCACCTAATTAGCCAATTATATGGCAGCCTCGCAATGCAGAAAATCATTCAGATACAGGTCACAAGCTTCAAACATTAAATATCAAAATTGGGAAAAATGTGACCTCAGTATCTTTGACCATGGCATGGTTGTTTGTACCAAAAGGGCTGGTTTGAGTACTTCAGAAACTGCTGATCTCCTGGGATTTTCACAGAAAGGTGCAAAAAACATCCAGTGAGCGGTGGTTCTAGGGGCGGAAACATTTTGTTGATGAGAGAGGTCAGAGGAGAACAGCCAGACTAGTTCAGGCTGACAGGAAATATATGGTAACTCAAATAACCGCTCTTTACAACTGTGGTGAGAAGAAAGGCAGCTCGGAATGCACAGCATATAGAACAATGAAGTGGATGGGCTACAAAAGCAGAAGACCACATCGGGTTCTACTCCTGTCAGCCGAGAACAGGAATCTGAGGCTACGGTGGGCACAGGCTCACCGAAACTGGATAGTTGAAGATTAGAAAAACATCACTGGGATTTTTTCCAATCTTAAACTGTTTCAGTGAGTCAGTGCCCACTGTATCCTCAACCTCAGGCAGTATTTCCTTACCACTGTTGCCTCTGGCTTGCTCAGTAGGGATCTAAATCTACATCCGGATTTCTGTAAAGCTGAATTTTTAGCCATCTTCCTGGAGACTGTAGTACTGGAAAAGCCATTTTGAATATTTGGCACATGGGGATCGTTTAAAAGCACTGTCTGTCTTAAAAAAAAAAAAGCCTCCTGGACTTTTAATGAGAGACTTGGGCCACATTCTTGACATTCTTATCACTCAGCCTCCAGGTTACCTGTAAACATTCTGTAAACAGGTGTGTGTGTGTGTCTGTGGGAAGAGGTTTGGCGGGACTTCAAAGGGTATGACTGGGACCTGATATAAAAAAGCATTCTTCTGGAACAGAATGCAGACTAAATGGTTCCTTAAGTGCAAAAATTCATAAACTACCAAGCACAGGTAAATCAAATTGCGGGAATGATAGTTTGCTCTTACCTGTAATCATCAGGTCCGTCATGTTGCTGCATGCTTTCTGCTGCATTTCTTTCCTCCTTTAGTATTAGTTTCTATGTGATTTGTGATTACCTTTCAAACACTGAGAATTCACAACATGAGAAATGATTCATAGGGGAATGAGGGCATTTATTCAGGGCTAGGAGATGCTGCAGCCAATCAGCAGGGCTCATGCAGGATAGCTGTCCAGGTGTGCAAATGCTATAGGTGCTATAAGTGGGGCTGTATATCCACATAGCTGGCTAAAGCATCTCAGTTCTCCTTTAAGGAAAACCATCATAAAGTGCATCTGTAACATGTTGGACCACCACGAGCTGCCAGAACAGCTTCAGTGTACCTTGGTGTGGATCTGTACTGATGGAGTGAACACAGTTCTTTCAAAAGACATGCCAAAACTCAAGTCAGTTTGTTTACTGCTACTGTTTTATTTGTGACCATGTGCTGTCCATTATGGGGGGGTGGTTTGGGTTGTGATGAGAATTGGTTGTAGCTACATATAGCTTCTAAAACTAACTAATCAGGCTGTTTGATTGACCTGTTATGTGCTAGGCTTTGTACTAGCTTCGGTGGCAAATTAGCAAAGCAAGCTAATACAGCAGTGTACCATCACTATTAGCTACAAGCTTCATTCGAGGTCTACACTATGTATTAAACCAGACTCAAACATCATCATCTGTACATAGTGGAGAACAAGGGAGCAAGTTTCCTGTACTTTAAACTGCATAAACACCATGTGTAGTTCATTAAATATATAATTTAGATCCATCCCATTTTTGCAAAACACAAAAATCTTCATTTTACTTCACCGGCTCGTTGTCAATGTTGGTGTTTTTCAAGTCCTTGGTGCTTGTTTTCTGAGTAACTGATTACATTTTGCCCACAAGGAGCAATTTTCAGGCCCTGATCACTACAGTCAGCCATTGAAAAGTGCCAGGTGATATGATCTGTTTTTCACTCTGCAGGTTCCACAACCTTCATGAACTGGCTGAAGACTCAGCTCTACAGTGAGCATTGATGCAGAAACACCCTCAGTGCTCTCCTGAATGTGTGTGTGTGTGTGTGTCTATAAGTATATTCAGTTTTCATCGTGTGCAGAGATGACTGATGACACATCAATTGTCCTCACTGACATGTTTCTCTGTTCCAAGAACATAAAATTTATAATTTGTAATTTCTATGACTAATGTTCGCAGGACCCCTGAGCACTAGCACTTGTTCCAATTGGCTGGCGTCGCATCTCTTTGTTATTTATACAACTTAATACCAAAGCACTGCTGAATTTCTGTAACATACTGAAACTCTGACAGCAGTTCCGTCTGCAACGTTATCATTTCGATAGTAACGTCGCACACATGGACTCATACGGCGGACACTCCACATGAACAGATTACAATTTGTGTATAATTGTTGATATGGTGAAGTTTTGCATAACGAGATGTTTATTGAACATTTTTGAAGGAGTCTCCAGTGTCAGCGTTTTGTAACAGTCAGAAGTAAAGCTGTAACTTTCATCACAGGAAAGTCTCCAGGACAGAGTGGTTCTAGTCCTTAATGTTACTAGTTTGTATGTCTGAAATATATTTTAAACAGGAAGGAAGGTATTGAAGAAAAGCTATTTAACATTTGACCTTGCTTACATTGAATGTAACTATAAATGGATAAAAAGTAAAACTAAATTATGAGTATTGGAAAATTTCTGTGGTACTTTGGGACGAAGTGACTCCTCTTTGCATCAGGCCACATCACACCACCTCACTGTTGATTATTTTCCTATAACAGCATGCACCGAGATTATTATTATTATTTTTTTTCATTTCTGATTATTGCAGCACTGGTATCAATCAGTATTGGCTCCTTTAACTACTGCCTCACTTACAGGCCAGATTAAACTGTTGAATTTAGGCCACAATTCCTGACCTGCACTTTAAAACTGTGAACATTATTATTATAATTTTTTTTTTTAACAAAAAAAAAACAACTTCTACTGCTCCACTTGCCATGGACTTGGCTGAAATGTTTAAAAAAGTAGGGAAATAAACACCATGAAGAGACAATTTTCTACTTTATTACATAAGATTTCGAAAAAGCTTCCATTCTCCTAAGTAAAAGGGGAGCGAGGAGGGTATACACAGGCCTCGCCTTAATGCTGGTGTGCGTTTGCACATGTCCATTTGTATAATGTTCCAGCCATTCGTTCATTCACACATTGCTTCAGGAGAAAAGCAACAACAACAAAAAAAGTATTTGTTAGACCATGCACTCTTTCAATGGTCCACTCATCAAAAAGTGTGTTACTAATTATTATTTTTATTCATTTTTCACAATACAATATATACAGGTTAGGGTGTAGATTGGCCATGTACACCTTGGCAATTTGAGCGTTCACTCAGGTTCTGAAGAGACATCAAAGTTCCCGGAGCAGGTTATATCTGCACTTGTTAGGTAAGTACCGTTTTTGTTTCGTTTTGTTTTTCTCCAAGAATTGAACCCTTTCCCCCCAAAAATGAACAGATTATACAGAGTTTGCAGTTTTAAACAGACACTTAAGATCAGAAGACATTTCCAAATCCCATGTCAACTGTATATCAAGGCACAAGGCAAAAAAACAAAACAAAAAAAAATGAAATGTTAAATACACAAAATACACAAATTACAAGTGGCACATTTATATTCAATAATTTACAGATTGTTCTCGATGTATTTTTGTCCGATCAGCAGCAAGTGTGACACTTTGAGACCTTTTTTTTTTTTTTTAATCAGTTTTCTCTTAATTCTTGCAGACATGACACTGAGAGCATGTCACAGGAAAGATTTTTATGCAAAAATAAAATGAAATTAAAAAAAATAAAATAAATAAGATCTTTAAAAAAAAAAAAAGTTGCAAACAAATGTACTGGCTTCCAAGGTTTGACAGCAACACACTGTAAATCGTAGACTGGTATTGCAACACTTATACTGCAGGTTCAGTCAACAATGTTCGGTTATAAACTGCTAGATAGCCTGCGTATAAATTAAAAAAAGTATCAAAAGTACCATTTGTTCGTTTGCAAGTTTCTGAATGGGCTTGATTGAGCAATGTATTCCACAAAAAAAAATTACAATTTTACAAATAAAATACAACAGTGAACAAACACTCCCATGCTAGCGATGACCATTAGGTCACCTTTATCATTTTTTTTTCCACAAAGCAATCATGTGACAAACTTTATGCCCCATTTAGGGCGTCATGTTCACTGCAGTGGTTGTAGGACACAGGTTCCTAACCCTTGGAGTCCTGGTGTTACTGCACATTTTAGCGTTTTTCCTGCTTACGAAACACTGCCTGTTTTTAAGTATGGGTGTTAGACCAGGGAAAATGCTAAAATGTACAGGACGGGGGGGTTCTCTAGGATTCCAGTGGATAGGAACGTGTTTCAGGGGATGCAAAACAGATTTCAAAACCATAAAGCGATCTACACGTACACACAGATAACCCGATTCTGTTGAATGCAGTGCTATCTTGCGAACCTTGAAATGCGTTTCGTACCGATTGCATTTTTTAAACGTGCAAGAATGGATAGATCGGCGTGACCAAATGAACGCCACCTAAACGAGTTCAATTGTAGCGTATCGTATAATTACAGGCCACCTAACTCACTACACCTTCGCCCGGAAGTGTAAACCTCGAACAATACAGCCAAGCTGTTGAAAAGGTACGAGACGAGTGATATGATTGGCTGCAACAAATGACCTTATCCAACCATTTTTGTGCGCTTATATGAAGGAAAATTGCACATGGCTTTTTGGATTACGCCATCATGCCCTTGTGTCATATAGCAGCGATCGTGTAGGTAGTTGTGGTTGCCTAGGGTCCTGAAATTATAAATGTGAAATCATTTTGACCTGAAGAGTATCTACTGTATCAGATATAGTACCTTAAACAGCGGCTCCTCAGAGTAGTCTGAAAGCGTAAAGAGCGAAGAATAACGACACTTTGGAAATAAAACAACCCACGGAAAGGAAAGTAGACGTAAAGTGGGTCACAGTGTGAATGTGTGTTGGCAGTGTGTATGGTTCATTGCGTCACAGTGTGTCAAGGGTGGACAAATCAGTAGACCAGGACAATGTCCGAGTTTTTTTTTTTTTTTTTGTATGTAGTTACCAGGCAAATAGGTTCAACAACCAGAAGAAAAAAAAACCTTTTCATTTGATATGTTTAAATACTGTATGATGAGCTTCATGATGATGTAACTATAGCAGACTCTACTCATTCTACTCTACTCACCTCACCATCTGGTGTGCTACAGGCTTTGGCCAAGAAGATCTGGTTGACGATATAATAGTTTTACTGTGGATTATTTAGCATGCACGGATGACAGACAATCACGCAAAGCCATCGTACAAGTCACCATGCAGTTGCACATTTTGAAAATAAAGACGCTAGTGAGACTCAAATAAAATAATTTATGAGTAATGCAAGGACAGAACACCAAGACTCACAGCTGAAACTTTAGGCCTCATTTATCAATTTTTTTTTAGTAAATTTTAGCAAATATGTTAATGTTTTAATAGGTTAAAAATTAACTAAAAATTCCCACCTATTTTCTTCTAACTCTTGTATATATGTTGATCGATGCCAAAAACCTGTAAAGATCCTGTAAAGCGTGTTCATGGCACAGTTGATTTACGTTTAGTTACGCCCACAAATCTCCATAAAAGGCAAAAATCTGAAAACGGCAAAATGACAACTAAACAGCAAAAGAGCTCCTTCCAGTAATGCAGCTCATCCACTGCAGCTACTACAGAGACACACATGAACTCTTCCTGCTTTTATAGAGTTCTATTACTTTTGTCCTGATTAATTGGCTTGTCTTGTTTTAATTTCTGGACTTGTTTTGGATTGCTTTGTATGAGGTCATTAATATGAAATGACAGAGTTTCACAAAATATTCATTAAATGTGTGTAATGGAAATAGACAAGCAACTTAAACTTGATAATCCATATAAAATTACATAAATTATATGATTTTGATGGTGATCAATTGAGATTCACATTATTTAATCTCCTTATACGCAAACTCGAGGAAGGATACGAACGTTTTTCAGAACTGGATTTTAACGAATGCCATTCTTGAATTTCATGTGTAAATGCTCCTGTGAACGATTTATGCATAAATTTGCTTGTTTGATAAATGAGGATAATATTTACATACACATTTGTCTGTATTAATGCACTTAACTAGCTACGTAGCTCGCCATACGTTAGTATACTATCTTAGCTACCACTTATCCTAGTTCTTTAGGTTCACATGGAACTGAGCAGCACACTGGTGCTTTTACTTGCCTGGTGCGCTGGCTAATGAATTTATGATTTGTCCACCCATGATGTATGTATTTGGTATTCGAACTTTGCCAGATCTGGTATAAAAACGCAACTGCAGTACCATTTGGGAGAAACTGGATACCATGAAACATGAGCACTGTATTAGAAGATGCACACACAATTAGAAGATCACATCTCTGTACCTGTATTATCTAACACCTGTACCATCACTGACATAAATACTATTAAATATTACTACAGGCATTAAGAAGTAAAAGCACCGCTGGAGCAAACATCCTGTACTGCTGTTGACTAAAGGTTTGTACCACATCGCTAACACTGTATCAATGTCGAGCTGTGCTGCAGAAGAACTACAGAGTGAGGAGGTCTGAACAGTGAAGCCAGACGAGTAAAATCTCAAGCAACGTACTGATCTAAGATCAACTCAAACGTACACGTACAACCACAGCGCTGTCGAACTCTCTTATCTGACTGGTGTTGACTAATCACTACATTTAGTAGAAGGCTAATAATAAACGGATTAAAGAAAACGTGCTGTTATTTAACGTTTGATATGGTGAAGCTTTCTGTATGGTGATGGGAAGGAGTCTCCAGTCCCAGCACTTTGTTTGCAGTCAGTACGTTTTCCGCTTACGTCAGCGCGAGAGTGTTGAGGACCAATGACTTTGTACCTTATGGTTCTTCAGTAAAAGTGAAGAGAGAGGGACTGCTGAGGGAAAGTATGTTTATAGCTACTATAATGTAACTGGTAATGTAACAGTCTTGCAGACTTTCTACATTACTATAAATGGAAATAAAGTACGACGAGTTCATTAATAAATTACAATTTGTAATCGCTGACAAGTTGCTGTGGTAGAAGAGGAATAAAACACTTCAAATAATCACAACACTCCATCGTGTTCTATTCCTTACTTGTTAAGCAATGAAAAGGCAGCTAGCTGATTCTTGATCAGTACTGTCACTCTGAGGTTTAATCATGTGACCCCAGGCCCTGAGGACTCCAGGATTCATGAGAACTGCAGATCTGTGAAGGCCAGCATTCTGGAAGGTCCGAGTGTGCAGCGTGAGGTCCCGGTTATAGGTGAGAAGAAGCTGAGGTCCGGCTTGATCAGGCTGACGGAGTATCAGTGAATTCCAACATTTGGTTTGTTACAGGCACAGAGAGAGAGAGAGAGAGAGAGAGAGAGAGAGAGAGAGCTTGATGGGTAGTGAGATGTATCTGCTTTTCATTCTGTGGGCGAGAAACAGAAAAAGGAGAGAGAAATCAGTCAGAGATGAACACAAAACACTGCAATGACACTGGGCATCATTTAATCAGGTGTTTCAGTACAGCTGTGTGGAAATTTTGAGTCTGGACTGGGCTCCTCTAAATGGCGCAACAGAAAAGCGTTCGCCTTATCATCCAGAGATCACGAGTTGCCACAGTCATCTGTGGCCGGGAGCCAAGAAAGCAAAATTGGTTGTGCTCCCTGGGTGGGAGGGGCATACTGTCTCTCCCCTGTCAGTCACAGCAACACTAGCCAATCGTGGGCGTCTGTGAGCTCATGTATGCGGAAGAGGGCAGATAGTGCTTTCCTCTGAGTGTGTTTCACTGCCCTGTGATGGAGCACCTTAAAAACTACACATCTCTAAAGATGTTTTGCTAACTCTTCTCATACTCTTTACTAACTTTAATTACATTAAATTAAACTAAAAAAAACAAACAGAATATTAAAGCAGTCAGAATATTAAATGGATAGCTGTCTACTATAACGAAAATATATATATATTATATATAAAATCATAGAAACAAGAGAAAAGGAAAGGTTTTGGAACAGCGGGATGCTCGTGCACACACACCCACACACACACACCCCATCAGTGTGTATGCAGTAATATCATACAATGTTCTGGTGTTCATTAGGAACACCTATACCCCTGCTCATTCATGCAAAAACAATCAGCCAATCATGTGGCATTAACACAATGGATAAAATCATGCACACACAGGACAAGAGCTTCAGTTAATATTCACGCCAGACACCTAAACTGAAGAGTTGAAGATTGAAAAGAAAAAAAAAAAAACGTCACTTGTTCTTTTTACAATCTTCACCTGTCCAGTTTCAGTGAGTCTGTGTCCAGGGTAGCCTCAGATTCCTGGACCTGGCTGACAGGAGTGTGTTCTTCCGTGGTTTGTAAAGAGTGCTTATTGATTTTTCTTTTTTACTCAGACACGATTGTATGTTATTTTGTGCGCTTGAATCAGCACTTGTTTCTACACGTCTTTGATGGACCAGGTCCAATGACACTAGTTGTTAATGTTGTTTTTGTCTTCGTGTTCTGATAGTGTATTCTTGTGTTATGTAGACATATTCATGATGTTTTGATAGTTGTGGCTTGGATATGAAATGAACTGCTTGAACCTAGAACAGAGTAGTACTTAGACTGGAGGGAGAAAAACACCCTCACACTGGCACACAGGAATTCCAGTCCTAGGCAGTGTGTATGTGCTTGTAAATGTCAGTCCACATAGGCTGGATGACATGAATTAACCAGATCTATTTCTGATGACAGAGACACGGCTTGGCTAGTTAGCGATCTACGAGATGAACATGATATGTTTGAGCAGAGCGTACACATGAGGAGTTGAGAGAACTGGACAGACTGAAGGACTAAAGTGCTGCTGCATCACTCTCATTTAGACAGAGATGAATTCTCACTGGCACTACGAGCTGTAGGTAGTCAAACAGCACGGAGGGCGAGGTAGGACATTTTTAACCAAAGTGAAAACAGACCAATCAATCATAATCATAATTATATAGGTTAATATGCAATTTGCTCAGGTTGGATTTTTCCGTCAAGTGTCACTCCATCTGATCAGTGGACTGAGTGTTGGCGGATTGAGTGTTACAGCAGCTGCAAATCTATCTCAAACTGCAGGAAAAGCAAAAACACAGAGTACCTGTGTTGGGAATGAGGTGCACTCACACCATGACGCACTAGAGCAAAACTGTAGGAGGGATGTGGGGCCCATGGTGGTGGTGGAGGTATCATTAGTGATCATTAGGGCCTAAAAGGAGGAGGCATGTTTGTTTATCCTGGTGGAAGTACAGCTGCAGTGGGCCCCAGCATGGAGAAAAACAGCCTCATCTCCGAGGAGGAGGAGGATGAAGGCAAGCCACACAGCGTGTTTCAGCAAGCGGGACATCATAGGGGCTTTAACAGTAAGTGTGTTTCCATTATGGTGGAACTATATATAAAAAATTCAGTTTGTTTTATTTGCCAGGAAACATAACCGACTAGGCTAAAGAGGTAACATAATTTAATAACATACAGCAAGCTAGGTAGCTAGTTAAGTGCATTGATGCAGACTAAAGGAAATAAACAAGTGTATGAATTCCTGAGAAGATGGCGACCCTGTGTAGCCATTTTGTTTTTCTCTCCTGATAAAGTTTCTAACGTAGCACATCACTTTTGCAACCTTGACAAAAACAAGATTCAGTCTATGGCGTTTCGGCTTTGAGATACAAGGCAAGAAAGATATAATTCACATATTGCTAGCATGTTTATTTTCTTTTAATGTGTTTAACCGCAAAATGACTGCATGTACTAAGCTGGAGAGTTATATTACGGCTTTGCGCTGCATTTTATCCTGCTCAGGTTCATCAGTGTTTCAACGTACACGACATGGCCAAAAGTATGTGGACACCTGAGTACTGAGCATCCCAGTCCAAAACTATGGACATTAATATGGAGTTGTTCCTCCTCTGCTGCTATAACAGCCTCCACTCTTCTGAGAAGGCTTTCCACTAGATTTTGGAACATGGCTGTGGGGAATTGCCCATTCAAGACGTTGGGCACTGACATCCAACAAGAATGCCTGGCGCAAAGGTGGTGATCCAGTTCATCCCAAAGGTGTTCAGTGGGGTTGAGGTCAGGGTTCTGTGC
>CM040467.1:1201081-1262832 GCA_022758105.1 Pangasianodon gigas
CAGATCTTCTCAATTCGTTCAATACACATAAAAACATGTTTAAACAAAAAGCCTGACGTAGTTGAACTTCTCAGAATCCCAACTACTCAGATCATTCCACGCTGATCTTTTACCCACTTTAGAGCGATCAAAGGAAAACTGGGTCAATTCTGCATGAGTCAGAGCAGTGACTCAGAAAAGCGAGGACGTGTATCACTGCTGAATACGCTGCTCTTTTATCAAGACCTGATGCAACAGTCTTTCTCAAAAGACAATCTGTCCTGTCCTACGAGAGGTTCTACGGCAACATGACGGTGAAGCCAATCCCATAATTCTATCCCATTCCAACAAAATTACTGAGAAATCCAACAAAGTTTGCCAAGAAACCCAGCATACTTAACATCTGCTTGAACATTCTTACACCACAGTGCTGCTGAATGCTCCATTTTAATTGGTCAGAAGGTGAATAATTCTCTACAACAGCAGCTCTGCCTGCAAGGTTTATATTAACACGTCCTTATGGTATTGTTTCCATAGTAACAACGTACACAGGGACTTGTACGCCGGACGCTTCACGTAAACTGATTTGAGGACGTGTAAGCGTTTGCCTTCCAGCCACCATCTACATTCACCTCTAACCCATTAGCATGCTTACTTTGTTTACCACACTGACTCTTCTTTCCTTTCGCCCGTTAGGATGGAGTGGAGTGGGCGGAGCCTAAAGTCGTCTCATCCTGACCCGGCCCACTGGAGAACTCGGTCACCCCACCCAACCCCTCCGCCGGCCAATCGGTGTGCGGCCCCAAGTTGCTCCCAGCGACTCGCTTTTGCGGCCCCTTAATATGCTGTGACATGAAAAAAAGCGAGCGCTGCGGCGACGGTGTAACCATGGAGACTGGCGCCAAGGGCAACCAGCTGCAGCGTAGCACGCACCTATAATTAAAGCCAAAATATTCAAATACACACATACACACCCCAAAAATAAAGGACAATCATTTGTTTACACACACACACACATATCTAAGAAAACTTCATCAACATTCCACAAAAAAAAAATAATAAATCCTGTGCACGTGCAAACGTGTGTGTGTGTGTGAGAAAGAGTGTGAGATAGGAAAAATGATACTTGGAAAGGTTGAGATGTTAACTCGTCTCACCCTGATCTGGCCCACTGAAGAACTCTTTCACCTCAGAGAGACAGCGAGAGCGAGAGAGAGAGAGAGAGAGAGCGAGAGAGAGAGAGCAAGAGAGAGCGAGAGCGAGAGAGAGAGAGAGAGCGAGAGAGAGAGAGCAAGAGAGAGCGAGAGCGAGAGAGAGAGCGAGAGCGAGAGAGAGGGCGCTTGAGCTGCATGAGAAGCACATCGTGTTCAGTGTAGCCGTGTAACAAACACCTCTCAGCTCCTGTCACTGCTGTGGCCTCTCCGAGGCAGGGGGTCCGTAAAGGGTTCACACGCACAGAGCTTTCACACACACACACACACACACACACACACACACCCCCCACCCACCGAGTTGATCATTAGTTCCTACTACAAAGTGCCAGGATTGTGACTGCATCTGAATTAGTAATCATCCGGCCGCCTGCTTGTTGTTCGCACAAGTCAATTCTGTATATAAACAATACAATAACATCCAGAACGCTGAGCGCCATAACTGAAAAAACTCTCTAAGCTCTCCCTTTACCTGTCCCTCAACGTGCTTACGATTATCGTCTGGGTCGAGGAAAAGTCCGCACTGATCAGTGTGCTTGGGAAATACTACACTGTTTTGAATCATGAATTACTAGTAGAGCCAAAGCAACCTTGACTTAAAGGAAAACCTCACCCTGAAACACATTAAATACATTTATATTAGATTCTGGTGCTAATTTGTATGTTTTTTTTAATTCCAGTGTCAATTTTTGCTGTTTGCTCCAGAATGCAATGCAGATATACGACACAGTTGCGTGAGTTAAGTAAGAGACTCGGCTCGGCTAGCTAGTGATCTATAAGACGACGAGTGTAACGATGTTGACGATGGTATTAGCATGAAATTTGAAGCTTCGGAAGCTCATGTTTTGAGCAGAGTGTACAGATGATGAGGTGAGAGAGGTGGACAGACTAAAAGACTAAAGCACTGCTGCATCACTCTCTTTATGTAGACAGTTCATAGTCAGAAGTCAGAATTAAGTCATTCGAGCAACAAAGTTGGGGGGAAAAAAAAACACAAGCACCTCCATGTTCGCCTTTTGTTAGCAAAAATCTAGAAAGCTAACTAATGAGTGACGTAAATACCTCATCAAAACAGTGAACTGTGTCATCAATGTTATGGATTTATTGATTTTGCCTGGATATTGATTTATTTAAAGCAAAAACTCATAATCACATGCTGTACTCGAGGTTAAGGAGACCTTGCAGATCCTCCAAGTTGGGGGGTGTGTTTTTTAGTTTGGAGGTTGGAAATTCCAGGTGATGAGTTTTATTCAAACGCACTCAAATGGCATTGTGGGTAAGTTAGCCATGAAACCATGAAAACAGACCAACATGTCGATGAAGGAATTGCAAAACATAAAAAGTCACGTGTTACTTATAAAGATTAAGGTGCAACTTGTTCAGGGTGGAGTTTTTTTTTCTTTACTCCTAAGCAAAGATCACACACAGAGCTCACTCTCAGCTCCCTGGCAAGAACTCTGATATTAATCAGCTGCTGTACGAGTACAACTGCGTCAACACTTACTGCTGAGTCACTCACTGACTAAACCGTTCATGCCATTGAGGACCAACTCCAGCACAAAGAAGCACAATATGGACTCGTAAGCTGTCGCAGGATGTAAGCGAATAAGTGCAAGCAGGGCAAGTTCTCTGCACTCCATTCACAAAAATATATATGTATCAGTCTTCATCTGTCTGTCACGGTGAGGGCACCTGGGATGTAGCTACACCCCTCCACCCCGCTAAAGTCTGAGAAAGGGATTTTCCGCTGAAAGCTCAAACTGCACAAGTGGGAGCTGTTTTATAAACAACATGACATGCACATTCCTTATTGAATGCTGTGACAAGATCTCTCACACTCACTTTTTCCACACAAACATGCACACAGAAAATTCAGTGCCTAACCCTTAAAGAGCTTTAAAATCTAAAATCGATAAAGCATCATACACATTAGTTGAGGCTTACCTTCTCTAGAAGTGAGGTTTCCTCTGGCGTCATCTGCTTTCTGAAAGTTTATACTGGCATAGGCGCTCGGTTCCTCCACCGCCCCTGCCGCCCCGAGGTCCACCTGCCGGGTCTGGAAGCTCGAGCTCCAATCCTGAACAAGCGGCTCTCGGTTCTGAGCCAGATCCAGATCGATGTAGTTCAGGCCATTTTGGTTCTGAGGGTCAATGCTGGATGCCATGCCAGCAGCAGGAGGAGCAGCAGCATTGGAAGCCTCAACGGGCTTTAGCCAAACACTCTCAAATGAAGCAGAGCTGTGGCGTTTGACGTCTTCTGACTGAAAGCCCGTGGCTGTGCTTACGGCCCCTTTGGTTGTTGTGGAGGCAAACGTTTCCGAGCTGTGTCGTCTCCTGCCTTGCGGGTCCACCCGGATCACTTTGGCACCCTGGTTTCTCGTAGGAGTCGGGTTTACCCGGGAGAAGGCACTGAGATCTGTCAAAGGACCAATAAGCACAGACCTCCCTGGGGCTGCACCTAATGTTGAGATGTCATCATTGTGTGACTCGGAGCAGAGCAAGACTTCCGGGTCTTGTAACGAAGTGTTTATAAGCATTCTCTGGGAATCAGGATAGGCGGTAGAGTAAGAGCCCAGCTGCATGCTCATGTAGTCACGTTCACGAATACTTTCACAAGGCAGGTGAGGCGAGGAGGCCAAGTTTTCTGAGGGACTAACAATGGCGTAGTCTGGGGAATTGGACGTTGATTTTCTAGATTGTGAGAGCAAGCTCTGTGAACCTAGCTGCATATTCATGTAGTCAGAAGAAGTTGGCTCTGATTGGACATTGGCTCCACTACCAGCGAACACGGGTGAAAACAGTGATGCTAAGCTCGTTGAAAATGCTTTGTCATTAAACTCAATGTTGACATACTCTCCCGGACTTTTGGGCTCACCCGGGAAAGGGCTTTCACGCATTCGTGGAAGAGTGCTAGCTCTGTTAGCATCCAATGATAGCCTTGTTGGACGTGCCAGCCTAGAGTTGACCTCTAACCTTTTGGGCCTGACAGAAGGTTGTTGTGAACTACTCTGACCACCCAAACTGTCACTGCTAGCCGAGGATGAGGAAGAGTCAGCGCAAACCAAGCGACCGCTGCCAAGTGACATCCGCAAGGGGCTCTGGTCCTGCTTCCCGTTGGCGTGTTTGAAGGAACGGGGTAGAGAGTAGTAGGCGTACACTGGCCTGGACGGCTCGTCTACGGGGTTGAAGTAGCAGTCCGGTGGGGTGCCGGTGGTTGAGCCGCTAGCAGGAGACATGTTTATATAGTCTCCACATGAGGACACTTTCCCCTCTGTGCTCTCGACGGACAGCGTGGGGTTCATGCCATTGGTCCAGATCTTTCTGTAGTTTGTAGAAACATCTGGTGAACAGCTACCACTCGGTGACATCATCATGTAGCCATTGGAGTCCACTCGCGAGTGCTGCCGTGGATTGATAATCTGCTGTGGGGCCGAAACACTTTTTGGACTCATAGGCATGTAGTCTCCGCTGTTTCCCGTTACCACGGCAGGGGCTACACCTGGTGACATTGGCATGTAGCCGTCGTCCTTGTGACTGGACTCGCTGCCACCTTCCGGGGTTGGCATATCCAAGCATTCTTCAGGATACGAATTTGTGGACAAGTTCCGATATATTGATGGTGATGATGATGATGATACAGATCGGCTGCGATTATATGCTGGTGTCATGACTGTGTATTCATCCAGAGACACAGCAGATGACTGTGAAGGTGTTTTTTGGTGGCACGTAGATGGGGGTGACAGGGTGCCAGAAGAATGAGTCCTTTTCCTGAAACATTTCTCCAAGTCCGGCTCGTCCAGCGTTCCTCTGGACTGGCTCCCAGTGCTAGTTAGTGAACCAGACTTGGTCATGCATATGTAGTTATTCAATTCCTCCTCCTTGGCAGGAGGGGTATGTCCAAGTGAGTCAGGGGTCACGCTGCGGAAGGAACTTCGGAAATCGCACGGACTGGATCCGTATTCATCTGAGGAGATGAAGCCTCCATCACTGGGTGACCCTGATATAGAGACACTGGAGCGTCGGGGGAAAAGACAATCAGAAGTGGACCCGTGTCCACTAGTGCTGCTGGAGGACAGACTTACAGGGCTGATAGCTGATGGGGAGCATCGTGATGACGGTGTGGGGATGGACCTGCTATGGTTTAGCGGTGGATGCAGTCTGGATCTGCCCCTGTGTCTTTGGGACTGTGGCCTAGAGGATCTTTGACTACTGGGGCTCCCATCTACAGACGCTGGCCTAGACATAGTTCCTTCTCCGTCGCTGGACGCCCTTACTCTGAACGAATGGCTGTGTCTTCCTGGGCCGGCTGGAGACGTAGCCGTCACACTTTCAGCCCTGATGCGCCTTCCCAACCCGACCTGACTCGGAGGAGGGTTGTTGTGATGATGCCTTGTCCTCACTGGCACGGAAATGGGGTTGGAGCAGTTGGAAGAAGACTGGCTTTTGCTACGGGGTCGAAACTCTTCACTCATGGCTTTCATTGCCTCTAGGATAGTTTCGTGCATGTTCTGAGCCACGACCGAGTCGTCAACCTGCATCCAAAATTCCCCGGGCCCAGTCACCGCAGACCTCCCGACTTCGATGAAAAAGAAGTTCTCGGAGTGACCACACCTTCGGATGTTCATTAGCTGCAAAACGACCGCCGCAGCGTCGGAATTGAGTTTCACAAAACCCAAAGTCTTATTCGTGAGACACAGTCTGTAAACTCCGATTAAGTTTTTGGTCTGTCCAAGTCCCTTTGGTTTCAGTATAACTTGCCATACTTCTTTAAAGGCAGGCCCGGGTGTAGTCTCTCCATAATTATCATCTCCGATGCCGTTGCTCCTGGCACTTTCGTGGACCTTCCCTCGGTTGTGAAGGTCTACTAGGGCTTGATACCATGCATCCTGCTCCAGCTCGTTGTCTGCTGCGACGGCGAAGTATTCGTCCTTGGTGTAAAGGGCGACGAGGTATTTGTTTTTGGAATCCGCCCTTTTGTTAATATTGAAGCAACTCTCGAGTGGGATTGACCTTTTTGGAGCCCCAGACTTGTGTCTCCATTTTTTCTCATTCTCGTAGTACTCCAACCTGGAAGGTCCAGTATCGCTTGCAGCTCGCAGAACAAAAAACCTTTTGTGCATGCTTTTGGGTTTCCTTAAATAACCCACCTTTCTCACGTCCGAAAAACAAGCTTTCTCTGTAGATGGACTTGCCATTTTATGAGAGGGAGAAAAATATTTTTCCCTTTTTTTTTAGGATTGCATAAATTTCAGAAATTCATTTTAAAAAAAATGGGAAATGGGTAATGAAATTAAACTTTCTTTCCATTCAGGGGAAAAAAATATTTTAAAAAATTTTTAAAAAAAAACTAAAAAATAAAAAAAACTAAAAAACACCGCGCTCGTGCTGCTTGCTCCTCCAGCAAAGTTATTTATTTATTTTTTTGCTTCCAATGGCTAAGCTAGCTTAGCAGCTCATGCCAAAACAAGCACTCAAAAGACCTCACTAAGGTCCATTCTTTAGCAAAACGGTGTGTTTTTTTAATCTCAGACAAGTTTAAATAACCCATGATTAACTTGATACCTGTGTGAAAGTGCTGGGGAGTTGTTTGCAAGAAGCAGAAGCAGAAGCAGAAGAAGAGAAAGAAGAAAAATAATGATAAGGAAAAAAAAAAAGTCTCTTTTCAGTCCGGAGTTCCGTAATCACTATCAAAACAAGCACCGTCTGCGTCTCCCATTTACTCCACCGGGAGAGCGCGAGACTATCCCGCACACCGGAGTCACGCATGCACGAATCCAAAGTGCACCCAGTCCCATTCAGCAGCTCTAATATAAATAAATCCAAAACAAACAAACAAAAAAAACAAAACACCACCAGCACCACCAGCGCGTGCTCGCAATCCCCGCACCCGAGTCCCCGTCCTGCTCCGAGCAGCAGCACTGAGCACGTGACACGCCAATGCGTGGCCAGATGAAAGCGAGCAGCTCAGCCTACAACACTGTACACCCGAAGCCCCGCCCATTACACCACGACCGCCTCAACCTCGCGCTCTCATTGGACGACTGGCTTGTCCATCATCCTGAGCTATGAGCGAGGAAAAAAAAAACAACAACAACAACTCAAAGTTTGCTGTAGCCGTAGGCGTAGTAAAGGACACTACAGGTTTTGTTCACTTCAATCATTTTTTTAAAATAAATTGCATTTATGACACATCTTGTCTTAAAGTGTAATAATAAAAAATATATCAAAATTAAACAGAAAAAAATATTTATTTCACTGTTTTTGGTCCAGTTGCCACCTTGGCATTATCTGAAACCCCGCCCACTTGGCACAGGTTATACATCCCTGAAGATCTCCCTCTCTCTCGCTCTTTCTCTGTGTGTGTGTGTGTGTGTGTGTGTGTGTGAATTTATGTCATATAGCCGTACCAATTTCCTCTATAAACCTTATAAACAACGCTAACTACAATGTAAACACATCAGAACCTACTGTATTTTTAAACACAATAATAAATGTTTTCTACATTTCCAACTAATAATCTCTCTAGATCTTTTTTTTTTTTTTTTTTACATTTATTATGAAATTAGGCTCTTGAACTTTTATTTATAAGCACAATAACTCTGATAATGATGGGTTATGATGTCTGATGTCCACGACTTTGGCTATGCTTCACAGACCCCTGGGGGACCCGGCTTGGAGAACCGTAGCTCGTGATGACCTGCATTCATGAAATTTTACATCATTATTATCTTTTGTACTGAAAAATGGCATAAGATATTTTTATATTTACTAGTGTATATCTTTATTCATTCATTCATTCATTCATCTTCAATAACCCCTCCTTCACACCTAGGAGGAATTTCACATAGCCAGGCCACATACTGGCATGTTTTTTTTGGACACTGGGAGGAAACCGGAGAACCCACACAGACATGAGGAGAACATGCGCAGAGACTCCACGCAGATAGTAACCCAAGATCAGGATTGACCTGGAGACCCTGGAGCTGTGACGAGGCAATGCTACTCACTGCGCCACCATCCCACCCTCTGGAATTATGCTGTGTGTATTTTTAAAACCGTTTTCCTCAAAATCTTTTCCTTCTATATGCAGAACCTAAAACTTCTAGATGACATGCATTCATGGAATTGTACATCTTCAGGATAATCCAGAAGAATTGTGATTATTGTTGGATTACCATTAGATTTTTTTTTTTTTTTAAAATGGCTTTTTTTTATAACAGAACAGATATTTTCATCAAACTGTTCTGTAAAAGTCTCTCTTGAGAGTCTTCACAGTGAAATTTATGAATATTTGAATCCTAACAACATTAAAGTAAGATAAAATAGATTTTATTAAGTATGCACATGTATGCATATTTAACTAGACAAAGCCTCATTTGCATAATTAAATCTACAATTTTGATTAATTCTCAATACATGTAAGAATATCAGCAAACTGGCAAAAATTGATTGAAATATCTATTGTGTTTGGGGTTTTTTTCATTTTACCCTATTCACCTGTTGTGTCTTGCCTTAAACACTGCATAATTAATAATTAATAAAGTTCATGGGTGTGAATCGTAGCGTCCTTGCAGGAGTAGTGATCCGTCTCTCTTACATAGTCGAGGAAAGAGATCGCAGATGAAATGTTGTGTGATGTGTAGGAATTGTGTGTTGATTTAGTTCATACAGACAGAAGCTGGTATTAGATAGACTGGTACTAATGAAGTAAACGTGTGCTGCATTGGGCTGCAGTGCAGAATCTTTTACGCCATGTATTTTGTGACAACGCTGCCGCCTACAGTTTTAGGTTTGCAAACAGTGGTGTGATCTGCACCTCTCTGAGAAGCATTGCATTCCTTCTTTCTTTGCTCGAAAGACCCTAAACGGTGAAAAGTGTTTTTAATACCTAACCCTAACCCTAACCCTGCTGAATTCTCGATTCTGATTGGGCAGAAGATGTTGACGAATACTTAGAACTCCTAAGTGATAACAGGAACTAACGTGTCTCTCAGACGTTCCACAACATGAAATGTAACTATAAATTGATTTATTTAAAAAAAAGAAAGCATAATGTGTTGATCATTTATAAATGAAAGATTGTAATCGTTGACAAATTGCTGTAGTGAAAGAGGAATAAAACACTTCAGGATGTGCTGTTTTTAGAAAATAATTAACTTTTTCTGATGGTAATCGTAACTCAACTTCATCATCATTGATTATTTTCCTATAACAGCATGTCTACAAGTGTTTAATTTGTTTATAGGGACAGCTGTGAGTTATTATACTGAGTTCTTAACACTGATATTATGAAAACATTATTAATAGAGTTTTCACTGTATGCCTGTTTCAGTTCTAGATGTTTTCTGTAACTAATGATTCAATAAAATAACAATTACACACAATACAAACAATAGAAGAAATTTAAGCACAAAAAAGCATTCACTTTTAATGATAGTACTACAGTATTTTCTCTCAGAAATAAACCTCAAACTTATTCATATTATGCAAAGCAAAAAAAAAAAAAAAAAAGACCTCTGTTGTTGTTTCTGACCATGCCCTGTTTCCCTGGTGTATAAACATGAGATTGTACACATGCAATCCATTACCATGGGGCAAAACTACAGAACAGAGACAGAATGCAGTCTTGACTGGAGGCCATTTTGAAAAGCAACCGTATTACATCATCATTATTGTCACCATTATGCCATTATTATAATTGCCATAACTCTCATTTACTTCAAATTGTATTACCAGAGAAAGTGAGAGAGAGAGACATAGTGATAGAGAGAGAGAGAGAGAGTCAGAGAGAGAGACAGACATAGTGATAGACAAACAGAGAAAGAGAGAGACAGCGATAGAGAGAGAGTGATAGACAGAGAGAGAGCGAGAGAGACAGACAGACAGACAGAGAGAGAGAGACAGAGACAGAGAGACATAGTGATAGACAGAGAGAGAGACGTGGGGTGGGGGTGGAGAGAGATTACTACATTACATCATTGCACTGGGTTCAGAGAGTACAAACCTCTCTCTCACACACACCTTCTTTCCTCTTGCTTGAACTCTTGCTGTATTTTACATCAGGGATTCTCAAGCTTTTTTATTTTCAGCTAGAGGCCAAAAAAACCTCCACAACCCCCCTCAGTTTAATCAACATAACCCTATATACATAACTATTCAGATATTAGGCTCATTATTTGAATGTCTGCTATAATATACTGCCATATTAACTGGAACCATAGAACATTTTTGCTGCGTTCAGCTTACCTCGGAAGTGGGAGGTCAGAACTCCGTCATTCTCAAACTGCGTTTCGAGCTACAAAGTGGGGAAAAAACATGGAGTTAGCAAGAATCTAGCTAGCTAATTTGTCATGAGTGATGTATATTCACCTCCTCAACGCAGGGAACTGTATAGTCAGAGTCAGAGATTAATATATCTGTATGTTGATTGCGCTAAAGCAAATACTAGTATATACAGAGTAACACATTTAAAGTTAAGAGGTGCTTGTTTACGGTTGATGCTGTGAGCAGCCATGTTGATTTGATGTAACTCACTGAACTCGGGGTTGAGGAGACCTTCCTGAGTTTCCAAGCAGGAATTCCGAGTTGAAGGGGTGTTTTCTTGGTTTTTTCCTAGTCGGAGGTAGGAGTTATGAGTTTTAGTCAAATGCAGCATTTATTCCTGAAGTCTAATGGGTGTTATTTAACAAAGAAAATTGTATAAATTGTAAGAAATTATTGTATAAATGTATAGTTTATATGGTGAAGTCTTCTGTAAAGACATGTTCTTTTAACATTGATGGAAGGAGACTCCAGTGTTAGTTTCATGACAGAAAAAAAGAAAGGCTGGTGAGAGAACAGCTGTTTATAGCTGCTATAATGTGCATGAAAACAGGAGCTAACTTGTCTCATGGACGTTCCACGACATTAAACGTAACTATAAACCGATAAAAGTATGACGTGTTGTTCATTAATAAATAATAAATTGTAACTCTTGTCAAATTGCTGGAGTATAAAAGGAATAAAACACTTTGAGACGTGTTGTTTCAGGAAAATAATCCACTACATTGTGTTTTATTCCTTACTTAATTCTGGTGACATGATAATAAGGCTAATAACTAGAAGAAATCAATAAAAAATATATAAAAGATTTGATAATCGCTGCAACTAAATAAAAAAAAATTAAAATAATAATAATAAAAAAATACTGACCAGTGGGCTAAGTTGCGTTTGGGAGCCCCTTCATTTAAACACACATACAAACACACACACACACACACACACACACAAACACAACATGCTCATTCCTGCAGCAACTGCACTGCTGCTGGCCCCACGGTTGCTATGGCAACGCAGCACAACACAGACACTGCCTGGTCTGCTTACATCATTTGCACCGTATAATACTCATGCCGTTTACTCCCTAAGCACCTTTTAATCTCTTATAACATTTACCAAAATTCCTTTCCCAGCTCCCTTATTTATCTCTCTAAAACACACATTCATGTTTAGATACTGTTGGATAAGAGTGTTTTCAGAATGTTGTCATAGATTATTGCATTTACATTTATTCATTCATACCTGTACACGAAGCAGTGGGTCAAACTACAAGCGATAGTCCTGTTGAAGAAGAACACTTACCTGCAATGAGGGTTTAGTTGATCTTCAGTAACCCGTTTTATCCTCAGGGTCAGGGTCACGGCAGATCCAGGAATACACCCTGGATGGGATGGCAAAACCATTGCATGGAACCTTGCACACACACACACACACACACACACACACACACGCATACCTAGGGACAATTTAGACTAGCCAATCCATCTCCATGCATGTTTCTTAGAGGAGGGAGGAAACCAGAGAACACGGAGGAAACCCACATGGGGAGAACATATACAGAAACACCGCACAGATAGTAACCCGAGCTCAGGATTGCTCACTGAGAGAGAGAGAGAGAGAGAGAGAGAGAGAGAGAGAGAAGAATTCAGAAAGTAACTGCAGTGTACTTCATTATTGATAGTGGCTATAATAAAAGTTCAAACAAGACGTTTCAGACAAAAGTCCTTCATCAGCCGTGCAAGCAATGTGCTCCTGAGGCTGAGGTCGTTGTTGTAATAATTATTGTCAAGACACGACCTTCATTCCAAAGTTCTGAGGGTCTAGATGAGCTCTTTCTCCTTCTACATCCTACATCTCCACACTCCTCACTTCACTGGTCCCATAACAACAACGAGCGATGCAAACCAGAATGTTATGTTGTGATGAATGTTATGTCCATCGCTGTTGAAGTATCTCACCACTGGTAAGGAGAAAGCCAGTGTCCTCTTGGTTTCTCTGGCTCTTGCAGGTGGTGCATGAGAAGTGTTGAGTGACAAAAAAAAAAAAACATCCTTTAGAGCCTGTGATTGTAGTCACAATGTTAATAAATTACCATCTAGGGCAGAAGCACCATAGTCACTGATCATTTAATTCACTCCTGACAAGCTATATGTCCATGATGTTTTGAGATGACTGAAGGTTCCTTAAGTAAGGAAAGCAGTCTCTGGGTCATCCTGTAGGATTTATAGATAGATAGATAGATAGGCAAACAAATTAAAAGAAGATGACAGTATATGCAGATGCAGCAGGTCTGAATGCTCTGTATGGTGCAGCGGTAGAGGTTTGACATGATGTCAGAGGAAATGCCAAACCTCTTAAACTTCCACAGAAAGTAGAGATGCTGACAAGCTCCTGTCACTACTGTGTCTGTGTGGAGGCTCCAGGAGAGATCCTCGGAGATGTGGACACCAAGGAACTTGTAGCTCTTAACTCTCTCTCCACCTCCATCCCACTGATGTAGACAGGATCGTGAGCCCATCGCTGTGACTTCCTGTAGTCCACAATCATCTCCTTGGTCTTGCTGAGATTCAGAGATTGTTGTCATCACACCATGCTGAAAGTGCTCAGACCTCCTCTCTGTAGAACATCTCATCACCGTTGGTCATGAGTCCCAGGATGGATGTATCATGAGCAAAGTTGAAGATGATGTTGGAGCTGTGTTTAGCGGAGCAGTAGAGGTCTGCTCCCGAAAAACTCACAGGTTTCGGGTTAATTTTTCATCAATAGCTTCGGGTAAAGGTAGGGTTCGGGTTTGTAACTAAATAAAAAAAATGTATTTTAAATATTAATAAATATATTTAACGCAACTTGATGTATGCATGTGCTCCTGCTCCTGCATGCGCTCCTTCTGTCACAACACGGCAGACAGCACACACACCTCGTGAGTGAATTTAGCTAGTGAGCAATGTGTGCCCAATGAGTGAGACAAAGCAAAAATGTATTCAGGGAGAAATTATTAAAGTGGCAGATGATGCAGGGAAAAGCTGCACTGTGGAAGAAATATGACCTTGTCGTTACAACTAATAAAGAGCTCAGCCGTTCTACATTTCATTCCTCTAAAGACTGCTAATCTTTCTTACATATAATCTACAAGATTTTATTTTATTTTATTATGTATCATTGTTGCACCGTGGGATGAGTCACTAAGGAAAAACATTTCACTACATTACATCACATGTATGTCATATGTAGGTGACAAATAAAGAACCTTGAACCTTGAACGTTACGTGCAGTGTAAGGCTTGCAAAGCTGTTTTGTTGTTGTTGATGTTTGTTTTTTATGCGAAGCAAAGTTTCATAACTGGTACATTTTCTCTTTCGCTCTTGTGTGCTAATGTGTGCCTTGATGAAACCTTGTTTGGTTGCATGTCTTGCATGCAATCCTGAAATACAGGATTGCAAAAAGTTATTCATTGTCAGAAACCGATTTCAGGTTCGGGTTGGGTTCGGTCTTAAAATTTAGCAGTACCAGTAGGGTCAAGTCGGGTCGGGTCGGGTCGGGTCAAACCATCTCAGGTACGCTTCAGGCTCGGGCTTCAGTTTAAAGCCTGTGCAGACCTCTACAGAGCAGTCGTAGTGACCAGGGGGTACAAGAGGGGGCTAAACACACATCCCTGTGGGACATCAGTGCTGAGTGTGTGCCTAATATTTTAATATTACTACTTAATATTTCATATATTTTCATATATATTCAATATATTCTGCCCATAAAATTCATTTCAGATGTGACTGTTAGGAGTACTAACTACAAAAGTCCTCCTAGAGACAATAAAATATTGTTGTTTTTTTTTGTCCAGAAAGCACTGAGGCACTGTTTTGTAAAGTCATGCTAAGCTAAGCTAAGTTAAATTAAGCTAAGCTAAGCTGCGCGAGCCACCATTTCGCTTTGTTTACTTCCGGTATGGCGCCTGATGAAATGATATGAAACCTCGCCAGGGTAAAAGGACGTGTGTAGCAGAAGTGAGACGCATTTCGAGTGAAATAAGCAGGAGTCAGGAGCTGGAAGGAGCCACAGCAGACTGCTTTAAACTCTGTGCGACACTGAGAGGAGTTTCAGCCTGACACACGGTAAGATACTGCTACTGCTACTGCTACAGGAAACCGGAAACCGGAACTACTTTCCGAAAGTTTTTCAATCTTACACTTTCATTCGAGACAGTTTAAAGCTTGTGTAACAAGTATTTATTTCCTTAAACTATCACTCTCTAGTGCCTTCTCTGTAACACAGCTCTGACAGCTCAGGTACAGTTACTGTCATATTCATTAATACTTCATATGATTAAAGGAAAACTCCACCGAGAAACACATGCAATAGAGTTACATGGAAATATTTCTGATTTGTTCAATAGTTTAATGATTGTGGTGATATTTTGCCGTGGTGACGCTGTGTTTTCATTATACGTGTGTCATATGTGCCGTGCTGACGTCACACGGCGACACTGTTTTTGCTTTAAATAAGGAGAAAACACTTGAATTGATTTTCAGCAGTATACAAGATTTATTTTATAATAACATTCTGAGAGGACTTTTTAGTTTCAGTGTCTTTCATGGACTAATTGTTGGTCTAATATCACTTTCTGTGTTACCCATAATGCATTTTAACTTCATCTGTGCCTAAGAGAGCGATGCGGCAGATGTGGCAGATGTGGTAGATGCGGCGGCGCTTTAGTCCTTTAGTCCGACCCGTTTTCTCGTTTCCTCGTCTGTCCACTCTGCTCAAACAGATCAGCACCCAAAGCTTCAGCGTTCACGCTTAATACCGCACGCGTCACTCAGAGACAGATCGCTAACTAGCCGAGCCGAGGCTCCGCCATAACTCTACGCTGGATTTCTCATTAATGTGACATTGAATGTCTCTGGAAAAGGGTGACTGAGAAAAGAAAAGTGAAAGGTGTTTCAGGATGAAAAAAAAAAGATAAAAATGTTATTGAGAATTGGTCGGTTTGTTAAAGGAGGAGTAGCCAAATAATTATATTTTATATTCTGTATTGTAATATTGTGACTTTGTTGTGATTATTATTTTGTATCTGTGAAAAAAATGTGCATTTTTGCTTGGATATTGTGGGGGAATTGGAGAATCTGTGTCTGAATGTCCCTCGTTTGTGCTTGTATTGGGATGATTCTTGTGTGTGTGTGTGTGTGTGTGTGTGTGTGTGTGGGACCCTCATTTACTCTCAGGGCATTCTGTGGTTTGAGCATTGCTCAGTCAGGGCATTCTTAACATTCTCAAACCCTCACAGTAAGCTGGGTGTGTTTTCATCTCTGTTCCGCGTTGTTTCCGCTGCCCTTTTGCCCTGGATGTCAGTGTTGTGCCTGCATTGCATGTGTTTATGTGTGTGTGTGTATGTGTGTGTGTGTGTGTGTGTGTGACCTCTGTAGGAGTTTGGGATGATGCTTGGTATGTGCCAGACACAGAAAAAATCCAGTGGATTGAAGAAAAAAAAAAAAAAGCTGGCAGAAATTCGAAGCTTCTTTGTGTGTGTGTGTTAATTAAAGAAAGGCACATACTTTTTATCAATTTATAGTTACATTTAATGTCGTGGAATGTCTGAAAAGCAAGCTAGTTCCTGTTATCACTTGCATTATAACAGATATATTACATCAGAACAATCGTGCTTTCTCCAGCCTCGATTTTTTCTCTCTCTCTCTTGCAGTTAATAAGAACAAAAAAAACCCCCACAGATTGTCATGCTACAGAGAAACCAAAACTCGTCTGTCCTGAAGACTTTCCCATGACGTGGAAAGTTACTGACACTGGAGACTCCTTATAAAAATGCCAAATAAATATCTTAGAGAAAATGTCACCGCCATACACGCTTCTAGCAAATGAATCAGCGCCTTCTGACCAATCAGAATGGAGCATTCAGCAGCGCTGTGGTGTAATAATGAAGAGCACGTTTGTGTGTGTGTGTGTGTGTGTGTTTCAGATGCGTACCAGACAGCGAGGATTTGATCTTGGCCTGCTCTTGCTGGCGTCTCAGGTGTTCCAGATCGGCACGGACAACATCCCTCCTGCTACACTAGTGACGCTCGGCCTCAATGTCTACCTCTTCCTGTTTCCTGTCAAGCCCCTCTTACAGGTAGTGCATAAGATATAGAGCTAAGATTAGACAGGATAGTGTGAGAGAAGAGAATAAAGTGCACTGATTACACCTTACTTCCATTTGCAGATAGTTTTGTGAGACATGACGTGTGTGTGTGTGTGTTCAGACGTGTGTGAGCGTACAGCATGCGTACTGGGATGGAGACTGGCATCGTCTCCTGTTCTCTCCTCTTCACCACGTCGATGATTGGCACCTCTACTTCAACATGGTCTCCTTCCTCTGGAAAGGCATCAACCTGGAGCGCAGGCTCGGCACCGCCTGGTTCGCCTACCTCCTGTCCGTCTTCTCTCTGCTTACCGGATTGGTCTATCTGCTCCTGGAGGCGGGGCTAACGGAGCTCATGGACGATTCCTCCTTCAGCATGCAGTGCGCTGTAGGGTTTTCGGGTCAGTACTTGTGTCTACTTGTTCAATTTAAACTTAATGTTAAGATTTGAGATATTTGTAGGAAATCTACTGGCTGTTTATCGTCTGTCGTAGGTGTTCTCTTCGGGCTGAAAGTTGTGAACAATTATTATAACCCGGGCGGGGTCAAATACATCATGGGGTTTCCTGTAGCCAAACGCTATGCCTGCTGGGTGGAGCTAGTCCTCATTCACATCCTGAACCCAGGGTAAGACACACACACACACACACACACACACACACAGTGTGTTCCTTCCTGGGGTATAAACATGAGGTTGCGTACCTGTATAATGCTCCTGTCATCCACTAACTATGTAAATCCAGTAAGATCTAGGAAAAGAGTCCACACCCGACGTGAAGCAGAGTCATTGTTACGTCTCAGACGTTGATTATTTTCCTATAACAGCACTGTCTGTCATATTCTATTCCTTTTATACCACAGTGATTTGCCAACGATTATGGTTTAATGTTGAGGAATGTCCATGAAACAAGTTAACTCATGTTATCTCTAAGGGTTGTAGTCATTCCCTCACCTCATCTGTGTGTGTGTGTGTGTGTGTGTGTGTGAGAGAGAGAGCGAGAGAGAGACCCTGTGTTTGTGTGTGTGTTTGTAATTATAACCTTCCAGACCTTTGTTCAGTGAGAACATTTTGTGTGGGAGTGTTTCTGTGTGTCTCAATGTATAATTACACCATATCACTGTGAAGCATGTGAGGGTCAGTGCACATGCAGGTAGCAACTTGTACACACACACACACACACACTCATACACTCTCTCTTTCTGTCTCTCTCTGCAGGACGTCGTTTGTTGGGCACCTGTCTGGTATTTTGGTGGGGCTTCTCTACACTACTGGTCCCCTCAGAACACTTATGAAAACATGTGCAGGTGAGACTGTGTGTGTGTGTGTGTGTGTGTTGTGCCCTCCACAATCTTTGCCACATTTCATAAATATCAGCTGTATAAACATAATTGTATAAAATAAACATTACACACTATAATAATAATTGAACCTTTCCACTCAAATGATAGGAGAAAGTGTTCATCTTTGCTCCCCACTGTTCACACTTTTTCATCGTCATGTTTAACTTGTCACAGCAACGATGAGGCAGTGACCCCGCCCCCTAGCTCATGACATTTCCAGATTGTTGTTTTCTGGCCCCAGAATGGAACCGTTGTCGCAGGCCAACATCAGCACCCACATCATGTGAATGGAAAAGCCACCATAGTAACTCGGTCTCAAAACACATTTTATTTACAAACCCGTAAACAAATCTGCTTTGGTCCCACAGGTTTTGTAAGTGGTAATGGAAACTATGGCAGGCCTCGCACGTACTATAACTCGTCAGGTAAGAACCTGAGCCCTAATACATTTGCTTTTGATATGAATTCTTAATAATTCTACTCAGTCAGGAATGGCACTGTATAGTATGATATAACATACTACAGTACAGTATTTAGTGGTGATAAACTTTAATCATCTCAGTCGGCAGATTACAGACCTGCCAACTTTTATGCATTTTGTGTATAAGCTGTGCATTTTAATGTAGGACTAATCACTCTGGTATGAGTTATGGCTCCAAAATTCACCAAAAGAGACATCCCTCCCCCACAAAAACATCAGATGAGCCAATCAGCATATGAAAATGGATATATATGATTGACAATTGCATCTGATATTAGCTGACCCCCCTGGAAACCCCGCCCCATCTTAGATTAGTCATTTTTGGTCGCTGCGCTTATCTCGAATCAATTTCTTGCTTGAAAGATGGACTGACGCAGCGCCCTCACTTTCTGCCAAAGTAAATGGAGAATGTTTTGAGTTCATTAGTGTGAAATAAAATCTAACAGTGTACTTGACTTAGCAAACATGAGACAAGTATATAGTTAATATCGGGTAACTATATTTATTATGTATGCCATTGAAACATTTTGGCTTAAAATAGTCAAAACAGCTGAAAAGTAAAAAAAAAAAAGACCAAAACAAAAAACTTTAAAAGTAATGATACTTAGAAAGTGATTTGAAAATTTTTTTGTTTTCATTGTTCTGCTGCACCAGTCAGCATTTTGAGCAGCAGATTAACAGTGAAAGTGGAAGCTTTTCACAGTTTCTGTGAAACATATTAGACAAGCAATTTGTAAAAGGACTATGTTAATTGTACTATGTTATTTTATTTTTTTTACTGGTTACTTCAGTTGTCCTTTATTTTACCACCCTCTGATCCTTTGGAAGCACTATGTGTCATTTCTCTTTAAGGTTGTCAGGTTTAAGTTTTCCGTACTCCAGACCAGGATGTATTCTTGGATGTTATTTTGTGCAGGTTACAGTGGATATGGAATGCCCTACACGCCAAACAGCTCTCCCTACGACAGGCAGGGTCTCTATAACAGAGTCGATCCATCGGCACCCCCTCAGCACCCTTATACGGCTGGTCTTTCGGAGAGGGAGCAGTTCGAGGCAGCAGTTAGGGCCAGCCTGCAAGACCAAGGTGAGAGGTTTTATGGGTTTAATTAATTTGGTTAATTAATTTAATTTGGTTTCATTCAAGATGATTGTAGCCAAACAAGTTTACATAAGTTTATCTAGCTGAATGGATCACCAGTTGTTAATCAGATTATAAGCCATGAGGGATATATGAGGGCTACACTGGTTAAAAAAAAAAGGCACTAGATTGCTATTTCAAATACAATGGCTTTCAAAAGTATTCATCCCCCTTAAAAGTCATCAGATTCGACTGTATTACAAATGACACTTACACAGATTGTTCCAGCAGTATTTTATACCAAACCAATATGCTCTTTCAAAGTCAAAATTTGTGTCAAAATTAAAAAGCAGATGACTGAAAATGCTGCTTGCATAAGTATTTGACCCCTTCAGACCAATACCTTTGGCTGCAATAACAGCTTTAAGTCTGTTGGGGTAAGTTCCTACCAGCCTTGGGACTGATTTTCACCCATTTATCCTGGCAGATTTGCTCCAGGTTCTTCAGGTTGTTTGGATGATGTTTGTTGTCTGCAGTTCTCAAACAGTGCCACAGATTCTCAATAGGATTCAGATCTGGACTTTGACGTGGCCACTGTAGAACATTCATCTTTTTGTTTTTAACCACTCCTGTGTTGCTTTGGCCTTGTGTTTGGGACCATTGTCCTCCTGCTGAAAGGTGAATTTTCTCCCAGACTGAAGCAGGTTCTCTTGTAATATCCCCCTGTATTTTGCTTCATCCATTCACCCTTCAGTTTTAAAGGAGTTGCCTTGCCACCTTCAGTTATCTCCATGCATCTGCCATTGTGAGTTCTGAAACCCTGTTTCATGGATATTGTGTGTTGGCATAATATGGTTTGTTTAGCTTTTTTAGTCTGTCACTAAGGGGGACGAATTAGCATTCACATTTGCCATGCAGTTCAATGAGGGTTAATTCGGTCCAAACTGAAAATTTTCAGCAGTTCGGTGTGAGTAGTAGTGTTAGGCTGGTTGATCAGGCCACACATTTGGCCAAACTGTGCAACTGAACAAATCCTTTAACTGAACAGACTCAAGAATGTGCACATTAGCTATATCAGAGAAGGGTGCCAAAAAGTAGATGGTCCAGTTCTTGTTTCAGAGACAAAGATCTAATGCCTCCTGGGCCCTTGTGCCAAAGACCTGTCCAGCTACAAGTGGCAGGTGGCACAGCTTGTTTTTCTAGACTTGCAACAGTATTGGAGCCAGCCAACTTGCCTTCTCACTTGCATTAAATAATCGTGGTAATCCAGCGCGCATCATTGCTATGTCTCCCACTGCTTGGAGTAACCTGTAGGATGTCTGTATCCATTGCACCTGGAGTTAAGGGCATTGTCTCATTAAAGGCCAGGAGCAACTGTTAGAGGTACAACCCACATTTGCCAAAGCCTCAAATGATTTGCGAGCCATATTCAGTTTCGTGCTTGACAGATTTATACACCAGGCTTTGTCAGCCAGTAGTAATACCATTGGTGTCTGCGTCTATGGTATCTGCATAAATCTCAGCGTTAAAGCTCCTGCATTTTCCCTTGCACTTAAGTGCCCTTTTGAGAGGGCATAAGGACACTTTTACTAAAGTTAATACCTTGTAGGAGAACCCAGTCACTTGCTCGGCTGACTACCACGAAATGGGTTAGGCATTTGATCAGACAGCAGTGAAAAGATTAAAGCAGATTAAAAAAACAAGATGAAAATAAAATAATAAATTTTTAGATGATTATAGTGTTTTGGTAGTTGTAGTGCCAAAATTTCAAAATGTGACCTTCAAATAATGCTTGTCCAAAACCAGGAGCGGTTGTTAGAACATAAGTTTGTGTATTCTGCCACCTACAGGCCATATGGAAGACTGACCAAGTGTGTAAATGTGTGTCCTGCAGGACGGCGTGCCCACCGCAGACCATTGTACGGGTTCAATGCCAACTTGCCCAACTTGGAGGAAATACGTCAGCGCCGACTTCAGAGGTTTGACAGTTAAAATAAATAAGTAAAAACCTTTTAAAGCTTTTAACCTTTAAAGATAAATGTTTACAGCAGCCTTTCAGAAGGACAGGAGGGTTCTCTCAGGATCGCTAATGTTTCACTGATGGATGCTAAAAATTCTATTTACAGTATCAGAGTATTGTTACAATGCAATGTACTACTTACTTTTCTTTATGCCATGTCACATATCACTTTCACTTGCACTTTCGGACTAGTAAGACCTTATAACTGAAAATCCTTTAAAGATGTTTCTGTCTGGAAACCTGGCCTTTATTCACCTATTCACCTATGCTATGAAGTTAAGTGGCTTTTATAAATTTTGTTTATATGCACTCATATAAGCCATTGTAAATGATTGTAGATAAACATTATGTTTATCTCTTATGAGTCTTAATAATTTGCACTATGAAGTGTAAGATATCTCCAAAGTCTTGGCTAAGCTGTTTTGCTGGCTGTCTTCTTTTTCAGTGAAAGTTTATTTTTGTAAATAAATCCTACATTTTGAGATGTACCTTAACCTGACTAATGTCCTTTTTTTCACATATTTATTTCTCAATTAGTCTCTGAGCCAAAGCTATAACTGTTTTGAAAGTGGTCTCCTTGAAGCATGGGAGCATTTACTTTTTCTGCCAATACTTTGATTTCTCTACATTTATTTTTAAAATATATCATCTAATAAAAATACATTAATTAGACATTACTCAACAAACCGAGCTAAGTGAATGAATCAGCGATTATTTCCACACTAATATTAGCATGAACAGAGATCACAAGAGTGAAGGGACGATGATGAGGCTTGTGTTTAAATGCAAGCAAGTGACTTTTGCGTCAGGTGATAAGACAGAGGCTGATGTGAATGACGCTGATAATCAAAGTGAGATAATCCAAACAACACAGCATAGGACACGAATGCAGAGAATTAAGGTCTGGGCCCTTCACCCCGGAGTCAATACTTGGTAGAGGCACCTTTGGCAGCAACTACTGCTACCAGTCTTTTTGGGTAGCTCTCCACAAGGTTACTACACCTGGATTTGGAGATCTCCTCTTTGCAGAACAGGTCAAGCTGGGACAGGGCTTTGACTAGGCCACTCCAGAACATCCACCTTTCTAGCAAGCTATTTTATAGTAGCTTTGGCCTTATGCTTGGCTCCATCCATCCTTCTCTCAATCTTGATAAGTTCCCCAGTCCCTGCAGATGAGACCGATCCTGACACCATTATACTGCCACCACCATGCTTCACAGTCAGGAAGGTGTTGCTTTGGTGTTGGATGAATTATAGCTAACTGCGTAAACACGCTCTGCCTCTTTAAAATTGATTGATGGGTGGTGGTGATATTGTTTACAAATGTCAGCATGTTTTTGATTATTATTGAGGATTACACTGTCCTGAGTAGTTTGAAATCAGTATTCTGAAGCTTGGCCAAAAATCCTAAAGACCAGTTCGCAAAAGTGTTTCACATATTATGCAAATTATCATAAATTTCAATGGATGTGGCTAAATGGTCGAAAAGCCCATTTTTTAGTTTCAGGCTAAAAAATAAATTTCACCGTACACTTTATTTTCCAGGAGATGTGCTCGGTTTTGTGTGCACAAACACGAATATTTCAGTTCCAGGTTGTAACACTACAAAATGTGGAAAATTTGAAGGGGGTGAATACTTATGCGAGGTGCTGTAATATACTCAAAAATAATCCAAAACAGCATGAAAAGATGCAATTTGGGACAGTTATGGTGTTTTTACTTGCTAGTCCATACCTGTGTTATTATGCTGATGATTATTGGTGACCAAAACTATAAAAAGGGAACAAAAATAGAAACAAAAAGAAGAAAAATCAATGATTTAAATTGGATGTTGATGAAGGCAGAAAAAGCACACTTTGGCATTTTTATTCAGTTTGGCTTTAGGACAGTAATGCAGCCTGATAGCTATGGAGGTGATCCTGAGCTCGGCTTCCTGTCTGTGTGGACTTTCGCATGTTCTCCCAGTGTCTCTGTGGGTTTCCTCCGGGTTCTCTGGTTTTCTCCCACCTTCTACAAACATGCCAGGAGGTGAATGAGCTACACTAAATTGCCCTTTGGTGTGAATGAGTGTGTGAACGTGTGTGTGGTGTTCTGCAATGAACTGCCGTTGCGTCCAGGGTGTTTTCCCGCCTCACACTCAGTGTTTCCGGGATATGCCCGGGATCCACCACCACCACCCTGACCAGCTTACTGAAGATGAATAAATAAACAAATAAATAAACAACATTAGATTTAGAGCAAACTAAAGATCCTAACATTTAAAAGCAGGTGTTTTTTTTTCTTCAATTCAATTTAAAACCCTGCCAAACTTGACTTTCAATGAATTTATCTAATATTTAAATTATTTAAAAATTCAGCATATTTCTAGACAATTTTTGCTATTTTTTTACTAGCAGATAATTTTGCTTACTTCAAGCATTTATGTCTAGAATGAAGCAACATTTTTAAAGGAACTGAAGCATCGATGAGCATCACCGTTCTGACCTGAAATGAATATCAATGAGAACAAAAACAAAATAACAAAATCACACACGATGAATTTCAGAACTCAGTATCTTTTATTGGAACTGCAGTGACAGCTAAATGGTCTCTTTGTACAAGAAAGAAATTCAAATACTCATGCTACGAACAAAACCAAAAAAACAAACAAAAAACAAGCAAACAAAAGAGATAAAATCTTAGTGCTGGCTGAACAGTGTTTCTGCTAGTGTCGTTCTCTTGCTGTGACTCTGAACGGGACCGCTTTCCACGAAATTTCCACGTCCTGAACGTCCACAGGTGTGTGTTTGGTATCCACGTGGTTACGAGTCCAACATTAGTCATAATCTGTGTTGTTTAACATGTTTAACGTGAGTTATCCTCACTACCTTCGTCTGTAAGATAAAGTCTGTTTCTTTCAGAAAGCGTCTGTCTTCTAAGGTTCCTTATTTTGGACAGATTAGAAAAAGCGTCACGTAAAAAAAAGACTTTTCCGTCACCGTAGCCTGCGGGTACCACGACAAGCTAGGATTATTTTTTTTGTCTTATTAATATCGAGAGAGAGGAAAAAAAGAGAAGCTGGTGAGGGAACGGCAATATGTTTATAGCTGGAATAACGTAAGTGAGAATGTAACGTAAGTATAAATGTAAATATACAAAAAACCTTTCATCATACACCAGAACTTTTCGCATGCTGCTCACTATCGCTAGTTTATTCTTTTACCTGAGCATGGATCCCGAGCTAGCCAAAGTTCTGCTGAAAAGCAGCTAGAAAGCAGCTAGAATACTGTTCACTAGATACTAAGGATAGGTAGGGTAGCTAGAAAGGCTGGCTTAGTGGCTAGCAAGTTAGCAGCTAGCAAAGTAGTGACATAGCTAAAACATCATTTTAGCTAGCTTCTGACATTTATTTAGACTCCTAACAAATTTCTGGAATTCCATAATGGTCATAGCGGCAATTTTGAGTATTTTTCATTTGACATACCATACATGAAAACATTTTAGTGAATTACCAATCATTACATTGTAGATTAGATTAGTGTATGTGTCAGCTGAATTCCGCTAAAGCAATGTCTGGCTTACTTGCTATCTGGGAAAGTGCATATGGAATAAGCATTACAAGGTGATATTCAATAAATGGGTCTTATCGATAGATTGTGCAGTGTTGAAATGATGAGATGCATCAACAGAAGATAACGTGAAGTATCTAGTTCTTGAGATGAAAAATGAGATACTAAGTCAAAATTATGATAAAAAATATTTCCCCCACAACTTTTGATTCAGGGCTTCCATACAAAATACCTCTTCCTAAATAAATAAAAAAATGATAAAGAATCAGTTTTTTCAACAGTGAAACATATTTATATACAGTAGACTATATGCCTATAAGTTCCCATATCCACAGTCATATGTGATATGGGGAAGAACACTGAAGGAGTTAGTTCAGTTTTTAATTCTGGTAATGATTAGTAACAGCACCATAAACAGAAACACAAAATAAATCTACTTTAGGGAAGATTCTCTAACAACCATTCATGGCTGGTGCTTTTAGATTACTTTCCCATGGAAAAAGATGAGAGATTTCCAAAAAAAAAGAAGAAAAGATGAAGCACATGAGCATCTAAACATATTAACCAATAAAGTGCAAATATTGAAATGTGCCATTAAATGCAACCATGAAATATGAGTATTTGCATGCACACTGAGGTCCAGCAGAGAGTAAACAAAAGTGGTGATGCAGATGGATAACATGAGAGACAGATGGCTACAAGATTCTGTGGAAGCCACAGCTAAAAGGTAAGAGAAAATAAGGTAAATGATAAAGAAGAAACTGAGCATTTGATGCTCAGTAGGTGGAAATGCTACGTAATGACATTTAGCACCATTGTTTTTTCTGGTGGTGAAGCCAAATGACTGAACCCATAGTAAAAGTGGCACACCTCCTTTTATCAATGCTTTCCCTCCAGCATTTACAATAATTTGAATCTATAAAGAATCTGATAGTTTTCTATTCTTGTTATAAGAACTAGTAAAAGGCTAAGGTGCCTTGCGTAAGTATTTATACCCCGTGAGAAGAGAAAAGGCCATACAAGTTTGCCAAAAGGCATATTGGAGCCTCAGCAAATGTGGAAAAAGCTTCTCTGGTTTTATGACATCAAAATTGAAATTTTTAGCCTTGGTACAAAGCATTAGGGTTGGTAGAAACCCACTCATCTCCCAGAGAACATGATCCACATAGTGAAGCATGGTGGTGGTAGCACTACTGTACGTTGTGGAGATGCTTTTCATCAGTAGGAATTTGGAAACTGGTCAGGATTAAAGGCAAGATGGATGGAGTCAAATAAAAGGCAATCCTAGAAGAAAATCTGTTCCAATCTGCAAGTGACTTTAGACTAGAGTGGAGGTTCACCTTCTAACATGACAATAATCCCAAGTGTACTGCCAAAGCTACAATGGAGTGGTTCAAAACCAAGAACCCGAATGTGTTAGAATGCCCCAGACCTCAATCCCATTACAAATCTGTGGCAAGTCTTCATCCAATCTGACAAAAGCTTCTGCAATTTTGTCGAGAAGAATGGCGAAAATGGTCAGGAACCAGATGTGCAAAATTGATTGAGACATAATCCCTGCAGCTGTAACTGCAGCCAAAGGTGATTCTACCAAGTATTTTATATAGGTATATAAGTATATAAGTATGTTTACTTGGTGACAATATAAATATTTTGCACCAACAAATGTTAGACATACAGTATTGCGGAAATCAAATGGTAAAAGTCCATTTCAATTCAAAAGTTGTTAAAGAACAGGGGGGTGAATACTTATGCAAGGCATTCTATCTCTTAGTTTGGCTACACAGACATAAAGTACTGTGAAGGGAGTATTTAAATTGTGTTTTGATGTTGAACTTTTGTGGAATTCAAAATGCCAGCGCTGACAGGGCTGGCAACAATTGACTAATTGATTTTTTTTTTTAAATCAGCCAATAATTTGAGACGAGGCAATCAGAATCACTAGATATAAAACACTGCTTGAACTCTCAAGTATTAGGTGTAGAGATGAAAAGTGTATACAAACTTGTTCACAGTTGTTGTTCAGTGTGAATAATCACAAACTGTTCAGTTCTTTCTTTTTTTCAATACGAGTTATTATGACTCCACCCAACTCACATCCTCTGTAGCAACACAAAGGAGGGCAAGTAGCGTTATAAACCTGGAATGGTCTCACTCCCTCAAGCAGACATTGCATTGGCTAACATGATCACGCTGCTCGTCCATTCCTTTTAGGATCATCGAATCCGGGCTCATATCCTGCTCATCCAAACGTATGAGCCAAAAGTTGTAGAGGTTGAGGAAGTAGTGGCATGTGCCCTGTGGGCCCTGGCACTCCACAAATGGATGCGTGAGGAAATTCTTTAGGCAGCTTCCCGACGATGTGAGAGACTGGCCGCCTCCTTCATCTCCAGACCCAGTGTGCTGAGGTACAGAGATGACATCATCATATCACGTGACATTAAATTGAGGCATTTTCACAATAGTTTCAAACATAGTATATAACTTATTAGCAAAAATTACCTGTAGCTTTTTATATGTTCTTGGCTTAGTTTATGTTGATATGTTAATTATGTTGAGATTTGTAGATATGAAACAAACACGAAGTGTTTTCAGTTTCCATCTATTTGAACCCCCACTTCCACAGACACACCTGCTATCAGGAGGAACCTTACTGAATATATTAGAATGACAATTTATAGCTAAAATACATAATAAAATGTAGTGTATTATGTAAATATACTGAAGTGTGTATATGTAATTGTAAAATTATTTACAAATATAAAGGGTGTGGTTCCACCAATGTCAGTGACCAGGTAAGGATATTAGTCAGGGAAGCAAGAACACAAGGTTAATGCCTGAGGTGATACTACCACCACCATGCTTCACTGAGCAGATGGTCAGTACCTGACTCCACTAATGCTTTCGTGACTGAATTAGCACAAATCACAGCCACGCTCCACAATCTAGTGGAAAGCCTTCCCAAAGCGTGGAGGTTATTATAATAGTAAAGGGGGACTACATCTGAAATGGGATGATCAACAAGCACATTTGGTGTGATTGGTCAGGTGTCCAGATTATCCTATTCTCAAACACGCTCAATTCCCTATTCCCTATTCCATACTCCACATACACACTAACACAAACAATCAGACTAACCATAAGGAATGAATATCCAGTCCAGAGGCTCCTCCAATTCGGCGGGCACTGGGGTATGAGTTTGTCCTGGCTGTGAATGGCAACGGCCGCTGATGGAGCCTCACACACCACACACCTGCTGATGAGTGGCTCGATCTCCAGCCCAGACACAGGCGAGGTGGATACTGGAGCAGTGGTGGCAAGCCAATAGGATTTGTCATTGCGGTTGGAATAGTGGCAGGCATGTAGGTTGCAGCGCGAAAAGGGCATAGTGCTGAACATACGCATACATGAACCACCCTCACCTAACACACACACATAAAACACACAGACAGGGAGAAAATGAAACCGAAATAGTGGTGTAGATCAGGGATAGCGTGGTAGAATTAGAAACAGGGAAACACAGTTAAAACACAGTTTAGAATAAGTATGTATATCTGTTGTGTTTGATACCTAGGTCTTGTGTGTGAGCTTTCTCTTGCCCCTCCAGGTACAGTAGGCTATATCCCTCCCACAGCTTGGACATATTTTGAGGACACACAGGTACAACTTTTGTTTGGCTGTGGATGACCAATAGGAAGCCAGAGTTGAACCTCTCAGAGGGGCCAGGAAGACCTTTATCCCCTGGAGGTCCTTGTTTGCCTAGAGAGAGAGAGAGAGACAGTGAGATGGCAAATTTAGATAAATCTTACTACCCCCTGCAATGTTACTAACATTTAACACCTGAAAACCCGTTGATTTGTTGAAATTTTTGGCCTTGGCTCAAAGCACTACATTTGGCAGAAATCCAGCACAGCTCATAAATCAAAGAACAAAAGCATCCCCCACAACTTGATGCTATCACCACCATGCTTCACTGTAGGGATGCTTTTCATCAGCAGGGACTGGGAAACTGGTTGGGGTTCAGGGCAAGATGGATGAAGTCAAACACATTGCAATTCTAGAAATAACTGTTCTAGTCTGCGAGATACTTGAGACTGGGGCAGAGGTTTCCCTGCATTGTAATGAAATTTATCACCTGAAAACATAACTTAGCCAGATCACTCAGTTGTGCTGCTAGTCTAGTAAGTAAATGACACCTGACCTGACTGTAAGCACTACAGCACTTGTTGGAAATACTTGCTACTGTCTAATAGTGATTCAACCACACACATAGACACACCTTGCCTGCCTTGTAAACCTCTGGCACCTGTCTCTCCTGGGTCTCCAGGAGGTCCAGGAATGCCAGGTGATCCAGGTTGACCGTCCAACCCTTGATCTCCCACTGAGCCTTTTACCCCTGTGATGAAAAAGAAAGAAATTTAGTGAACATAAAGAATAAAAATGTGTATTAAAAATGTAAATCAGTTACTGTGATACTAAGTGTAATCCTGATCAAGATTTTAGTACTTTGTCTAATAGAAGCTTTTAGATACATCCTCATACTGTCTCATCAGCCAGAAAACTTTATACCAGTACCCTAGGCATTACCCGGTAATCTGGATGCAACTTGAACTCATACGAAACACTTTAAATTTTAATTATATTTTAAATATACTACCCATGACTGAATTGCTTTTTTTTGTATCCTCTAAGACATGTGAAGCCAGCCAACTGCATCTTTTCAAACTGCTGCTCGTGCTGCATCACAGGGCAGCGTAACACACTTGGATGAAAGTGCTATCTGCCGTGTTCTGCATGCATGAGCTCACAGATCGCCCATGATTGCCTGGTGTCTGATTGACAGGGGGAGACAGCACAGCCAATTTTAATCTCTCGCTTCTTGCCATGGATGACAGGGAGTCTCGGAGGAAGCATGTGTTAGCCTTCAACCTCCCCAGGCGTATGATAAGGGAGAGCTGGCTGGTGGGTGGGAGCTGGGAATTCGTCCATTTCTTTTTAATTTAAGATAACTGTGCTAGTTGGTCTTTGTGCAAAGGCCAGGACCACCCAATAATCTCTGCAGCCCACACAATCAGGGACCTTTTTCTTTTTAATTACTATTTAACTGTCATAAAAAATGGACAAGCCAGGAGTCAAGCTTAAGTCACATTGACTTCGCAAAGATAAGCATCTGTGCCATCCATAACTTAGTAAGTTGTTCATGGCTTTCATGGTTCATGGTTTTCATGGCTTTACCAATAATTCATTCATAATGAGCTGTCTCCTTTGTCACCCACATAAAAAGCCTTTAACTATTCATCATCAAATGTTGAAGTATGTTAACTTTAAATTTGGTAAATTTGCTAGATAGCATTTTTCTGTTGGTAATGCCCTATTAGCATTTGTTCCAACAGGATTATTAAATATTGGCTAATCAGTTAGGTATATACTGTTAATCAAATAATTATACTTTTACTTTTAGATACTCTTTGACTTTCACTCAAGTAGATTTTAGCTCCGTCCTGCTACAGTGAATAATCTCACTTTCATTACATTGAAACAAATCAAGACTTCATGACAAACATTCAATGTTCATCTTTTAAAACATTTAGCTGTGTTTGTCTTTTGCTAGTCATGATATTAGATGTGAGCACTAAAATCTAATATTTATCAACAGCCCAACAGTGAAATAATCAGGGTTGAGTAATTTATTACAATAAATTATAATATATAATTATTAATTATTTATAGTAAGAATGATGTGAGGCAAACAATCATACTTAAATGCACACCGACAGCTGAATTTGTGATTTCTAGGTTTTTTTTCCCTTTGTTTGTTTGTTTGTTTGTTTTAACATGTTTAATGTCTGTAATGCTTTACTGGCTTCATACTGCATTTTCTTTTAAATACCAAACTGTTAATGTTTATTTCACATGCACCTTCTCGATAATGACTGACATGACTGTCACGTATAGGCTGCATGAATCTACAGTCTGGGCTACAAAGAAATCAGCCCAAGCCTCATTTCTTCATACCATTAGTGGTGCTGTTTTGCTCAGTTCCACCAAAGTCCTAATTAATCCACCTGAAGACATTTGTTAACAGCTGATGCTAATGCCAGAGCTGAATCCTTTTATCAATGTCTTTTTTGTTTTCTGAAATCCCACTATCACCTAGAAGAGGACGGCTTTCTTTTGAGTCTGTTTCCTCTCAATGTTTCTTCCTTATTCCAAGTTTTTTCTAGTCACTGTCACCTATGGCTTGCTCATTAGGGATCTAGACCCAGATTTCTGAAAAGCTGCTTCTTGACAATGTGTATTGGTAAAACTGCTGCAAATACATTGATTTGAACTTAAATACATTGTGTATGTATATACACTATATTGCCAAAAGTTTTGGGACGTCTGCCTTTACATGCACATGAACTTTAATGACATCTCATTCTTAATCCGTAGGGTTTAATATGGAGTTGGCCCACCCTTTGCAGCTATAACAGCTTCAACTCTTTTGGGAAGGCTTTCCACAAGGTTTAGGAGTGTGTTTATAGGAATTTTTGACCATTCTTCTAGAAGCGCATTTGTGAGGTCAGGCTCTGTCCATGTCCATGGCCACATTCTTTCACAAATGTTTGTAGAAGCAGTCTGCATGCCTAGGTGCTTGATTTTATACACCTGTGGCCATGGAAGTGATTGGAACACCTGAATTCAATGATTTGGAGGGGTGTCCCAATACTTTTGGCAATATAGTGTGTATATATATATATATATATATATATATGTGTGTGTGTGTGTGTGTGTGTGTGTGTGTGTGTGTGTGTGTGGATATACCTCTCAGCCCCATACTGCCCTGAATTCCTGTAAGTCCTTGAAAGCCAGGGTCACCAGGAGGCCCAGGAGGCCCACGTGGACCTTGAATCGGTCTGCCCTGCATACTAATAATTTCCCCTGCTATTCCAGCAGAACCTAAATCCAAAGTGAGAGAGAGAGAGAATAAAGGAATGCATTTCTAATACATATTATTTTTTTGTTTAAATTTAATCTATCAAACAAACTAGATTTTTTTTATTTTAATGGTAGTTTAATTTTAGTAGTCATCAGTGATGCAAACTAACAATAATAATAATAATTTCTCACACCCATGTTGCTTTACAATTCAAATAAGAAATGCAACGTCCACAAGTGTTTGAGTTGAAAGAAACGTATTTTGATTGAAAGTAATCATCATCTGACAGTGGTGATGCAACAGTCTTTGGAGTTTGTTATTAAAAGTGCTATACGAATAACCGGACACTGATGGACATAAAGTCACAAGCAACAATACAAATCTTTGAACTCTGCCAAAACCCTGAGATTAAGAAATGCAATATTTAACAAGAGAATTTGACAAAAAAACATACTAAGCACTAGTTTTCTGCTGGAATACCAATGAGTCCAAATGTGTTTCTTTATTTCTGTTTAAGGATGAGCCCTGACCTTTATCTCCTTTTCGTCCTCTAGGGCCCTTGAACCCGGGGTTGCCATTTGTTCCTGGTAAGCCAGAAGGTCCAGGATTTCCAAGAAGCCCTTGGTCTCCTTTCTCACCTGATGACACAGAAAATGCATCAAACAATCCTGTATGTGTGGTTAGAAAAATTACACAGACGATGTCTAGCTGAAACTACAAGCTTTTCTGATACGCGATAGAAGAGTAATACAGTATGTTTTAATCCTGCTAAATCCTATAAATTTGCTATGGAGGCATAAAGTACATATAATTCATTTTAATAATTTGATGGGAAGTAGTACATATAATTCATTTTAATAATTTGATGGGAAGTTCAGAAAATCAACTTAATAACTACACAAACCAGCTCTGCATACATACTATCATAACTTTTGGGCTTAAGCAGGCGAATCTGAATACGGTTCCTAATGATGTTCTTTACATATGCAGTTATTCACATATTTGTCCAGAATACCTTTCTGTCCTTGGAGGCCTGAAACCCCCACCTGGCCAGAGGGACCACAATCACCTCTTGGCCCTTTAGCTCCGGGAAGACCCGGTGTACCTGGGTCCCCCTCATCCCCCTGCACAGGTATTGCCAGTCCTGCCGGTCCCATAGGTCCCCTAAGTCCTAAAGTAGCCCAACAGATAAAAACAGCAAGACACTATACTCTGTAATTGTGTAGATAGCTTGTTAGCAATACCATAAATGTTGACATAATATAGATATACATAATATAGATATCACATAATATAGACATTTTAACACCCAGAACTGTGGTCAGAGCGCAGGGTCAGCTGTGATACAGCACATGGAGCAGAGAGAGTTAAGGGCCTTGCTCAAGGGCCAGACAGTGGCAGCTTGGGAGTGCTGGGGCTTGAACCCCCAACCTTCTGATTAGTAACCCAGAGCTTTGAACTGTAAATGCACTGGTGTTTGTTTGTTCCGCAAGCTTCATATCTAACGGCTCGCTTGCACCTGCATGAAAGTTAAAAACCTCCCGCTTGCGTGACTTTTTTGGATGTCCCTCTGGAATCTCAGTCCCAATGCACACCTCTTACAGTTTCAATCTGAATAACATATCTATAATCAGTTACATCCATAAAAATGATGAGGCATAGGCAAATAAGCAACACCACACCTACTCACTCACCTGGTGGGCCATCACTACCCATAAAGCCTGCTTCACCATGCTGTCCTTGTCTTGGGTTCTCACAGGCCCTGCCATAAGGACCAAGAGGACCAGGATAACCAGCATCACCTAAAGAGAGAAAGAGGGAGGACACATGAAGAGGGAAGGAGGAAAGAAAAGGATATAGAAATTCTCTATCCTGTGCATTGAATGTTTTAGAGAGTTAAATGTTTCACTTTAAGGCAATTTGCATTCAGTGATCCAGTGACAGACTATGGATCCACCATGGCCCTGACCAGGATGAAACGCTTATAAAAATTAACTTATACTGTGTATTACGTTCATATCACCAAAAAATAAATCAACATTCCAAAAATATAAATTGTTTTATTTATGGAACTATATACACAAATTCACTTCCCATTTTCTTCCTTCTTTATTTGGTCACCTTCCAATTCCTACCCACCAGCCAGCTCTCCTCTATCAACTAGGGAGGGTGAAGGTTAACGCCTGCTTCCTCCAAGACACGTGAAACCAGCCAACCACACCTTTTCAAACTGCTGCTCATGCTGTGTCAGCAGGCAGCGTAACACACTCAGGGGAAAGCACTATCTATCATCTTCTGCATACGTGACCCTCGCAGATGCTCACAACTAGCTAGTGTTGCTGTGATTGACAGCGGAGATAGTATGCCATCCCTCCCACCCAGAGAGCACAGCCAATTTTGCTGCCTTGGTTTCCAGCCATGGTTGTCTGTGGCATCATCGGGATTCACACTCACAATTTCCCGACTATAAGGACACTCTTCCAGTTGTTCCACTCAGGAGCATTAATGTTTATTTCACCTTGGTGTTCTTAAATCAAAATGACCTGAACATGATCTATGCTATACTGTATGTATATGTACTTTGCAAATAGGTGTCGCAGATGTGTATCAGGTTTAAGGTAGTAGTAGAACAGGCTATTGAGAGCAATGGACCAGTAGGACATTTTCTTTTTATATATCATGGATTATGCTTGCGATGAGTAGGCACCTGGCAATCCAGGCGGGCCCTGACAGCCTTTGACCCCTTGCTGGACAGGACCCTGTGGCCCAGGGTCTCCTGAACAACCCCTTTCACCTGTCAGACCCTTAGGCCCCCTTTCCCCAGGTACACCTAGTCCTGAAAGAAGAAGTAAGAGAAAGACATCTCATTAGTTTATTATTATTATTATTATTATTATTATTATCAGTAGTAGTGTTCAGAGTTTTGACCTCAGACCTAACTACAGACATAAGCGCTGTTCGGACATTTGTGTAAGAGTTATGTGCACTGGGTGGAGTTTGACTAAAACAGAGGTGTGCCTCAGTTACACATGACTCTGACTTTGAACTTAGTCTGTTTTTCTTGCAGGATTTCAGCTCAAGTGAGGAGCAGCATTAAGTCCAGTGTCTGACAGTTTGATGTAACCACAATATATCATGCTGAAATTTATGTTTTGAGCTGACAAAACTATGTGATGCCAATATTAAGTATTAAGTATTAATAAGTATCATCCCTTTAAACTGCACGAAAAGTTTTTTTTTTCTGTTTGGACGACATTAGAGAAGACAGCATCGGATTAACAAAAACATATGCATTATTTTATTAATTGGACTATTCAAAGTAAAATGAGGACACCTCTACTTAAGAAAAATCAGGCAACCTCAGACACGTCAATGAGGTGCAAAGTGATGTGCATAATCTGAATCTGACTCATAGAAAATCCACTTAAACAGCTGCGTAGCTCGGTGCTGAATACGTGCAACTTTCCCTTACGGAACTACTGATATACTTTTGGACTTAAGTTGCCAACTCTGAATGAAACCCATAAACTCTTATTTTATAAAGACATTTTATCATTTTCAGTACAACAAGCACTCATACATACATCAAACATGGAAAATTATATAAATATAAGACAAGGACACACTCAACAGACATTGCAGGAACATGCACGCATGCTAACACTTACCGTGTGACCCCGGTTCACCCTTCACACCCTCTAATCCATCCAATCCATGCAGTCCTGGTGGCCCTGGATAACCTGAAAATACCCCAAAAAAACCACAACTTTAAAAAACACAACCACATATTGTATAAAGTCCTGTGTAATTTGCATTTAGACTTGGAATAAGGTGTAGACACGGCAGCGTTTAGCTATATACAGTAGGTCAATAAATAATAAAAATGTGAAAGCAGGTATATGTGTACCAGTACCTGGTGGGCCACAGTTGCCTGATGGTCCAGTAATTCCAGGAGGTCCAGGAGGCCCTGAAGGACCCTCGGTGCCACATTTTCCTCTGGGTCCTGGGGGACCAATAACACCTGGGAGACAGAGAGAATAGAAGGAAACAGATATCTGTGATTTCTATCGGTCTAGTTTTTTTTTTAAACCACAAACTTAGTCTTTGGATTTGAATCCATTACCAGTATGCAATGAGGTTCAACCTTTCATAGTTAAATCATAAGAAAATCCATGTGTTTCACTGTTAGGTCCTAAAAACAAAAGGCCAAGAACTCCTTTTCTCACATATCATATTAATGAAAAATCCAATTAATATAGACATAGACACGTAGTGGAAATAGCAAACATTGGACTCAAATTCCCAGAATGAAATGCAGCTATAAGACACAGTTGTAATAGGAATAGCTGATTAGCACTCTGCAATAAGGTCAGGACATTTTTCTGAAACAATATGAAAAGCCTACCCAGAGGTCCACATGGTCCCTGATTTCCAACAGGACCAGGTTTGCCAGGATATCCACACTGACCAGGTGGACCCGCCTCTCCTGACTCTCCCTGATCCCCTGGAGGACCTGTGGATGTGATAAAATGTTTGTGTGAAATCGTTTATTGTACTTTCTTATTGGCCCCTGGGCTATTTCTTTTGATTTTATAGCAATGCAGCATTACATTTTTCATGACCACTGTGTACTGTACATTACCTTTTTTTTAAAATTATTTTTGGAATAGACTCACAAAATAAAAAAATAAAAAAGTCAATTTGAAGTTCTATAGTAGGAAGTGTGATATGTAAAACACAAAAAGTAGCTTTATTAAAGAGAACAACAATAACGCCTCTGTGCTTACCTGGGGAGCCATTTTGTCCATGTGTGCCTCTTAGACCTGGAGGTCCTGGTGTACCTATAGAATCTCCTCTTTCACCTAGTTAGAGACAACAATTTAAAGATTTCAGTCCGAATGCATGGATCGTCACTCATACTGTAGCCACTGAAGTTCATTTAACAGACATATCCTGTATAGTCTGTATGTAAAGCCCAAGGACTGCATTCAGAGTAGAGTTACGTGCTTATAGTGAGGATTTACCACCAAAATTGCTTACAGATGTAACTACAGACCTAAGCACTATTTAGACAATTGTGCAAACAGGGCAAACTGGCGTGTCTCGGTTACATATTATTCTGACCTTCTCACTTAAGCCCATTTTTCTTGTGCGATATCTGGAGCTAGAAGCAATATTAAGTCCAGCTCAACAAATCAAAATAGCAAATAATATGTACAGTAAGTGTAATAAAATAGCCAACATCTCACACACTAATGACAAATTCATGACCTCGGTTTAGTATCTTCATGCATCATTAAGTTGTGCATATAATATATATAAAAAAAACAACAAAATAATTACATGTGCTGGATCAAGTGCTATTTTATAAGCTGTCAAATAAAGAGAGTGGAAGTCATACTGTTAATTAAATTTTCAGGGATTAATTTGGTAATTATTGTACAACTAGTACTATACATACAGCAATAACTCTGAATATGGCCCTTAGTCAGGATAATTTAATAGGCTTTGAAAGACTGACAATATTCACATTTCACATACAGTACTTCAGTAAGAAAAAAATCCAGTACGCTTACTATTTAAACAAAACTTAATTCTGATGTTTTGATGCTGATGTTCATGCTTATAGAATAAATACTACCAAGATACCTGGAATTACATTTTACAGTATAACTTTGTTAAATAATATAAAATTGTTACTTTACCTTTCGGCCCATTAAATCCAGGGAAACCCGGGTTTCCTGGAGATCCACTCAACCCTGGGTCACCCTAAGACAACAAAGCAACACATTTCAGCATGTGATTTTGGACTTTTGTCAGGTGGCTTTTTATTCTGGTGGAATCTGGATGGCTCACATCTCTGACTATACTTCTACACCAGAAAGCTGAATAATCAGCTGAAAACTCATCATAGCTATAAAGAAAGGTCCAAAACTCTGGCATCATGGTTACAATTGTGTCACGACCAGGCTGGGGGCAAATGAGAACCAATATGGACAAATGGGACAAACCAGAAGTTGAGTGTGGTGTCAGAGAGACAGACTGGAGAGATACTGGAGATTGTCTACTGTGATCTGAATGTTTTATGTTCACTCATGTACTCACTCGCTCACATTCAGTAACCTCATTATCCTGGTCAGGGTCACAGTGGTTGTGGAGATTATCCCAGGAACATTGGGTATGAGGCGGGAATACACCCTAGATGGGATGCCAGCGCATTGCAGGGCACCATGCATATACACAATCCTTCACATACTAGGGGCAATTTATCTTAGCCAATTCACCCACTGGCATGTGTTTGGGTGGTGGAACAAAATCAAAGAACCTGGAGGGAACCCATATGGACACATGGAGAATAAACACAGCCATACCGCCTAGACAGTGGCCAGAGCTCAGGATCAAAAAACAGAGATTTGTTTGGGTTTACACTTTTATTTCATCTTGTTAATCTCAGGCAGGTATGAACATAACATAATCGCTCTAATACTGTGTAAAATTTAACCCTTTCTCGCAGGGTTACATTGGCATTCCATTCTGCCGGGAGAACGAAAGTCGACTTATTGGACATTTTCGTTCAGTATAAACAAATGCATTATTTTATCGCCGCAAGTCTGTTATAAGATTAGTTAGAACACTGTTCGGTTTCTGTGTGTAGAGTATCATGACTCTGTGTTGGGCTGTTGGTGAGCAGGGCGATGGGAAAGGGGAGGGGTGTGAGCCCCCTGCTGGGCAAACAATTCACACCTCTCCACAATAACACTGGTACAGAGATAAAACAGACAGCACATCTAAAGCGTTTTGATAGCAAAACACTGTATAAAACTGCCACAATAAAATTATAACATTTAAACCTAGTAGACTAGGTAAAAAAATATGAAAAACTGCAAATTCTTAAAGCTCTGAGTGTCTACCATTTGAGTTTGCCATTTTGAGTCTAACAGAATGTGAAAGGTAAGTACAGTGCTTTATTAACTCACTGGATCTCCACATCCTCCGGAAAATCCGCTATAGCCTTTTAACCCTGGTAAGCCATGGATTCCAGGTACACCTGGCTTTCCACAGGGACCTTGTGGCCCCCGAGGACTGTTCTCATAACCTGGTGGTCCACGATACCCTGGAGAGCCATCTGGACCTTGTTGTCCCTTCACACCTTTATCACCTGAGATAGAGATAACGTTAGAAAACACACTGTTATTCTTTGCTTAGGAATACTCACAGTGCATTGATCCCTCTGAAAAAAATAATTATAAGCACAATCATAAAACTTTCTGCAAAAGTGTAATCAAAATACATATCAATGACTTTAAAACAGATTTAAAACAGTAAAATCCACAAAACCAACAATCACTTTACATTATACACTCTGATGAAAAAAGGAAATTCTCAGGTTTTTCACCTTGGGGACCAGGGAGGCCGCATATCCCGGGCACTCCTGGTGGCCCCTTCGTCCCCTTTAAAGCATTCACGATAATCTCTCCTGGCATACCAGGAAATCCATAGGAACCTGTAAGAGAGACAACACAGGTTTTGATGTTCTTCTCATTATTTTAGCCGAGACAGTGTCAGTGCCATAAATTAGCACAACTGCATTGTATAACTGCAGTACATTCTGGAATGTTTCCTGGATTTCTCAATAATATGATGTTGGAAAATGGTCAGAAAAGAAGCTCTTGCTCTTTTGTTTTTAGGAGCTAACTCTGAAACCTGACTTTTATCTCTTTCAGTCCAAGCATTACCTTGCTCAAGCCACAGACACACCCACTTCACGAAGTCTTACCATTGTTTATCACTGTGCATTACTGAGCCTTGTATTCTAACCTTTGTGTCGTGTTTATCAACGTCTGTTAGTTGTCTGTCCTGCATAATCCTGATTGCCTGTGCCTGTTTACTATGATTGTGTCTGACGATTTGGATTTATTCAACACACACTTGTATTAGTATAGCAATGATTTGTAAACAATATAGTAACTGCACTAGCAATGTCCCCCTGTGACATGGCAAATGACCACTATCTTCTCTTGGGAATAATGAAAATACAGCACCAACCAACAAATTAACACCAGAATCACTAAGCACGGTACAAATATTTCAAAATAAACATATTTACCGTGTTTCAGGGTTGAGTTTTTTCTTTTAAGTATTCCTTCTTTAAGCATACCTTTCTCTCCTTTCTCTCCTTTCTCCCCAGGCCAACCTTGCCTCCCATCGATGCCTTTATCGCCTTTTATGCCAGGTGGTCCTTGATGTCCACACTCACCTAGGCCACCAGGGAAGCCGTCGCTTCCGGGTTGTCCAGGAAAACCTGAGTGACATCATGAAATCATTTTCAATTTTATAATACAAAACTGATGTTTTTGCTTGCAGATATTCATGCTTCATGCTTTTATCATGCTTTTAACTGACAGGAACATGGGTTCATTTCATTTTAAACTTCACTTACAGTCTTCAAAAGATAAATACTGGATTGAACATTTTATTTTATGACCTGGTGGGGAAGAAATAAATTTACCCCTCATTTTAGCTCAAGAAATAAATCAATCTGCCGCTAATCGGATTCAGTTTTAGAACATGGAGTTTTACCTTTCAATCCTTTAAGACCAGGATCTCCAGGATCTCCTTCTGTTCCTGGGTATCCCTGAGGACCAGAGTATCCCCGAGCACCAGGTGGGCCTGGTTTCCCAGGATAACCTTTCAGCCCCCTTCCTGGAAGGCCAGGTGGTCCGACACTTCCCTTCACACCACGTTCACCTAAAACATATACACATTCAATTCAACTCAATTTCATCTGTACAGTGCTTTTAACAACAGATAGTGTCACAAAACAGATTTACAGGAATCTGGATGCAGATTTAGATCCCTAATGAACAAGCCAGACATGACAATGGAAAGGAAAAGCTCTATGAGACAACATGAGGAAGACACCTTGAGAGGAACCAGGATCAAAAGGGAAGTCTTCCTCTTCTGGGTGATATCAGATTGCTGCTTGCAGCTATATTTGTAACATTATTGATCTGACACAGCTAGAGTAGCTCAGGGTGTTCCTCAGGAATCAATGCCTGGCACTATCCTATGCTGATGATACTCACATTTTCTCAGCACTAAATCGACCACATTTATATTGCCATCTGCTCTTTTGCTCTATTGCTCATCTCCACTTGAAGACAAAAGTTGCTAGTACATGATGCCTTTATCATCACTCGGCTTATACTACTCATCTTATGAATGTAGCACACATACTCACCTGGATTTCCACTACAGCCTTGGTCTCCTGGCAGTCCTGAGTCGCCCATTTCTCCAGTATCGCACTGTACTGGACATGGGCCAACAGACCCATCTCTCCCAGGCTGACCATTTGCTCCTGGCTCTCCTTTCCTACCTCGAGCTCCAGGTACACCAGGAGAGCCTGTAGAGGCACAAACCATACAGCAACCCAAAAATCTAAGCAAAGTATACACAAAGACTGTATAGTAACATGTTTTAATGTTTCTCTTTCTCTTTTTTAATCTAATGGCATTGCTGCTTGCTTGTCTCTTGCCTACCTTCTCCACCAAGTGACCCTGGGGCTCCAGGGACTCCTTTAGGTCCTAAAGAGCCTCCGAACCCTAAAGGGCCCACTGGCCCTCGATCTCCTACCAATGAGTCGCCAATGCATCCTTTTAACCCAGGGGGTCCAGGATTGCCAGGTATCCCTGGGTCTCCACTCAAACTATTGCCGTCGGTTCCAACGTCTCCAGGATCCCCCTGAGATCCACTTACCCCTGATAAAGAGAAAAAGGCAATATTAAATTGTCCACCCATAATGTGGCAAGGCTTGTACTGTAGGTGTAGCATTCAAGAATATAGCTCTTGTTTATCCATACACAAGATGTATTAATTGTACCCTAGCCTTCAATGGTGTTGTTTTCTGACCACAACTTCAGTCTTAGCTGGACATTTGTGCTTGGCAGGCCATTCTCAACTTTCTTTTTTGCTAAAAACAGTTAGGCTCTTTAGCTTTAGTGTAGTCGCTACCTGTAGGGCCATTTGGACCAGGATTTCCAAGGTTTCCTTTCTCTCCCTTTGGTCCGTTAATTCCATCATCCCCACGAGGCCCTGGATCGCCCTGCACTCCTATGCGCCCTGAACAGAACATAAAAGTCTTACAGTAAAATGTATCAGCCATAATTAGGAAATCAGTTACATAAGCAGAAACTTATTAAAACAATAGATGTCCCTAATTTTCCTTGAAAGAAGATAGAAAATACTCACACTTTTATGACTGAGTTTACATAATTTCTTTCATCCACTCATTTATTATTCATTAACTCAGCTATTAATTGATTAATGTATCTATTCTGTTTTGCTGCAACAGCTACCTTGGTCACCACACTCTCCCTTTGGTCCACGGAGTCCAGGACTGCCAGGTATACAGGGTTGCATATCACCTACACAGAAAACAAAGTCAACTCAGCACAGAGTGCCTTGCATAAGTATTCAACATTGCTTCTCTGGTCAAAGACTTTTGTTGGAGAGTCTTATGCCATCACACCTTTTACATTTTTGATTTGTGAATAATTTTGCAAACTATATACACTTCATGTATATACACTTCATCCACTTCAATATTTGTGTGACCTACACTCAACTACACATATAGTTCACATCAAATATCAGAAAGGGGAAAAAATATGATCTTAGTGACTTTGACTCTGGCATGGTTGTTGGTGCCAGATGGGCTGGTTTGAATATTTCGGAAATTGCTGGAATCTCCAGGGATTTTCACACACAGTGTTTTCGGGATTGGCTCCGGATCCACTGTGACACTTGCTAGGTTAATGTGGTTACTGAAGATGGATGAAGATGATGTCTTGTATAGCTTGTTAACTCTTAGAAAATTACAAACATGTGTCAAATTGTTTACAGTCTCTAATTAAACTACCACTATCTGATGAGAATGTTAATGAACATTCAATATATGACCTGCAAGAAAGCATTTAGAAAAAAAAAGGGGGAACAATTTTACCTTTGTTTCCTTTACGCCCAACAACTCCTCTCTGTCCTGGAGGTCCCTGCTCACCTTCTTTTCCTCGAAGACCTACTGGCCCAGGAATGCCTGGGCCTTGTGGCCCACAGGGACCTTTTTCACCTTTGAAGCCCATATTTCCTGGACAACCTCTATCACCAGGAAAACCTGTAAAACTGTCACCCTTAAAAAAGGAATAATCATCAGTTAATGTGAAGAAGAACTGCTATGTCAAGCATATTTCATTAGACATAGAGAAATCCTTGATCCATCCATTAATATTTCCTCTCCCAAGGTATACCATCCATATAACCATCCAGCTGTCCATCCATCCATCCATCCATCCATCCATTCATAAATCTACCATCTACACTCCTGGGCCAAGAACAAAATGGCAAATATGAAGCTTTTAATGGCCTTAACAACAAATCATTGGTCAGAAATGCACTCCTGAGAGCTCCTGTGCCTCCATTTGCTGAACTGTTTGGGGAAAAGCTAGAAACAGGGAGTGTATTTGTCCATCTATTTGTCATATTTTGCAAATTTCACCTATTTGGGTTGATAAATCTCAATTTTTTACTGTATTATCCACTTTTTACTATGCTCATTGATACAATACTTTTAACACAACCTTTAGATCACTAACCTCTGGACCACAATCACCTGCAGGCCCAGGAGACCCAGAATAACCGCTTATGCCATTGATTCCTGGATAACCAGCAGTCCCTGGTGTTCCAGGCTGTCCCTTTTGACCTTAAAAGTAAATGTGAACATTTTAATTTTTCAGCTTAAAAGATGTACAGAACACTGCACGAGCGCTGTGCTACATGTCTCACCCTTGATTTTCATCACATACAGGTCTCCTTTTTCTCCTTTCATCCCCCTGCTACCTGGAAAACCTGGAAAACCCTGTGAAACGCACAACACTGATCAACACCATATATAAAAGTGTACAATAGAACCAGTTCTGTTTTACCAGCATGCTCATGCTCATCAATGAAATATGTAAATCAGCTTATATGTAAGATAATTTACTCACACACACACACACACGGGCTGCTGAACAAAATTAATTATTCAAATATGAAAAATTTACATAATAATTATGAATATAAAGGTGGAAATTCACATTTAAATGTTTATTATCCAATGTTTTACTTTTACTCTCCTAATAGAAGTCTGTCGAAACACGGGATTTTTAAATGTTTTGGTGAAATAACCCTTGTTTCTTGAAGAAGGGGTCAGTACACATCTGTCACAAGGCAATGGCTAGAACTTTTTTCCCAGTTTGCTGGCTTTGCTGCTGCTAATTGCTGTTACAATTAACATCCAGAAACAAAAAAAATGACTATGCAGTAAAATAGATAGATAGATAGATAGATAGATAGATAGATAGATAGATCAATTCTGAAACCTTTTCCAAAGCGGAGTTGCTTTTACCACCCCAAAGTTGATTACTTTCCATGGCCACTCCACCATATCCACCGAGATTTACATATTTTACTTTGTTAAATAACACATTTTTAAATCTAACATTAGATTATTAGATGCTTGTGATTGAGCTGTTACTATAGAAACGATAACATATTAGAATGAGCGCATTAATATCAACCTGTGATTTAAATTATTCACACCTTCAGATTTCACACCAATCAGATTTGAGAATTCAGTAGTGCTGTGGTATAATCCTAATTAATATTCAAATTTATATTAATATATGAATATTAACTCTTTTAAATAAGTGGGGTTTTTTTTTGGAGGACTGTTTACTTACAAAACTTCCTCGTGGTCCAGGATCTCCATCAGGTCCAATTTCACCTTGTGCACCGGGAAGCCCATGCAGTCCTGGAGCACCAGGATCCCCAGGTTCACCTGGGAAACCCTGATGGCCATAAATATTACTGGCCTCACAAGCACAGTAACCATTATCACCTGTAAAACCACACACCCACAAAACATTTATTATATCCTGAAATCAACTTTCACATGCAAACATTACCACTGGGATAAGTGAATATTTCAAAACCAAAATATTTCTAGAAATAAATCCAGAAGTAAAGATAATTGATTACTCAATTACCTTGTCTTATGGTCAGCAGTGCATAAAAAAGAAGAAATGAGCAGCCCTTTAAGCACCACTGACAGTTCCATTAGAAGTATTTCACCCAAAAATAAGCTAATAAGAAAGCTGACATCATGAAAACGAATGTTATTGTTAAGAGTGATGGATAAAAGGTTAAAAGGTTAAAATCTGATATGTCAGCCTCGCTTCTTCATACTATTCTGCATATTTTTCTTATGACCATTGGTGGTGCTGTTGCACTTGTTTCCACAAAAAAATGCAAAATAATCTGATTTAAACATCTGTTAACAGCAAATAATCTGATGTCCTATATTGATATCTGTTTATCTTTGAAAGCAATGTAAAAAAAAAAAAAAGTGAAGCACATGGAGAGCACTTGTATGAGGGAATCCGTGTGTTCAGCTGACTTACAACAAAGCAATCAGCAGTGAGATTGCTAACACTGTTTAAGCATTAATGTGTTTGTGTGATATCTGAAAGTCAGTTTGGAATTTTGACTGAACATCCATGATTTTTTTAAGTTATTATTCGAAAGAAAAACGCCATTATTAAAGCAAACACGTGAAAGTGAAGTCTCTCGGTTATTATAGATCATCTTTTAGATTTAGAGAATCTTTAGTACGCACATGTAGTGAGGATTTGATTTTGAAATTCATACCGGTTTATAGACCTCAGATGTAACTACAGACTTCAGCTTGGAATTTGCGTGTAGGATGGAGTCCACCAAAAAAAGAGGTAAGTCTCAGTTACGCACGATTCTGACCTCGGAACTTAAGCCCAGTAGTAATTAAGCAGTAATTAAGTCCAGCGCCACTGTCTAGAAGTTTGATGCAACCACAATAAAACACACTGGAATTTATGTTTTGGGTTTTAAATACACTGAAAAAAAAAAAAAATTATTGAATACTATTTGAGGCCAATATCAAATACATAAATATGATACTATTCATTAATTGGCAAGACAAGCCCTAAAAGCGTACGACACTTTAGGGAAGCTGTATCTTCAAACTTACATTCTAATATTTTACAATTACACAATACCTACACGATATTTTATCAGCCCTACACATGGACAGTAAATCTGCATGTACAGTACCACAGCGCGGTCGAATGCTCGACTCTGATTGGTCAGAAGGTGTGCATTATTTTTGTGTAACAGCACGGCTTGGAAAGTAGTTTCCGGCTGTAACATGAAGGATAGGTTTATATTAATGCGTCATTCTAATACAGTATTGTTTCTATAGTAACAGCTCATACAAAAGGAACTTGTAAAGCAGGTGCTCAATAATAACATAAGACTAATAATAATAAAAAACTGATTAAAAAAAATGTGTTTAACAAAGTAAAACCTAGAATTGTTGATGTGGTGGCATTTTTGTTATGAGACATTTATTTCATATTTATGGAAGAAGTCCTTTTTTTGAGACAGAGAAAGAGAAAAACATAAAATCTAACTATAAGCAATTAAAATGCTCAACGTTTCATACATTACTAAATAAATGTAATACATTTAATGTGTCATACATTAATAAATAAATGTAAACGTGGGCAAAACGCTGTGGTATAAGCAGAACAATCATGACATGACTTAGTATATAAAAATATTCACATCTCTGCGTATGGCTGTGAGAATGTTGTGGTCTTTCAATCACCTTTCCTCCCACGAATGCCTGTTGGACCAGGTCGACCTCTATCTCCTTCAGCACCAGGATCTCCTCTCTGGCCGGGGATGCAGTAGGATCCTACAACACACACACACACACACACACACACACATTAACCTTAAAGTATCTCATAATTAAGGCATCTAATTGGACTAGAGCTAGCACTAAAGCAAGACACAACACTTAACTAGACACAGACTATAGTTATATTCTTATATATTCAGATAAAGTTATATTCTTTAGGACCATACAATTAATTTTCACTATTTTTATGGCTAATTGCATAAAGAATTCTGTCACAAATTCGCCCTATCTGTGCTCGTTGCAGTTCCCAGCTTTCATGTCATTTGTTTTGAGTTCATCACATGCCTTTGTTTCTGTTTCAGTCGTGTCTCTACCCTTGTCCTGTCATTGGTTTGTTACATGATTGTTTTCACCTGTTATGTGTCAGTCCTTGATTAGTGTGTATACAATGTATATGCTGTTGTGTCAATGAATCATTCACAAAGTTAATCTGAAAGTGGACAATAAATAACTCCCTGAATACAAAGATTCGATAGAATACATTTTTCCCTTATTTAATTGCCAATAAACAATAATAAACCCTGAATGGCAGTGTAAACGCAAATGACAGAAAAAAAATCAAAACCTTCAAAGTCAGAATTATAGTTTGGAAGCAACTAGCTCTGGTTTAAGTGCTTATATGAAATCTCACATATGTCAAATGTCATATGCTGAATTTTGAATATGCTATATGCCTTTGTTTCTGTTCTCATCCTGTCTCCGCCCCTGTCCTGTGATTGGCCAATTGCAGCTAGAGTTTTTCTCTTCTGTATTTGGTTCTTGACTAGTTTGCATTCTTATTTCTACTGTGTGTCATTGTTTGATCTAATTCTCACAGATACCTGACGTTTGAATATGGATGTGCCTATGTTACCTCGTCTGCCTTTGCTCTGACACCTGCTTTGAACCCTGGTTAAGATTCCCTGAGTTTATGCACTTGTGTTCTACCTCTAACCATAAGTTTCAGTCCTCTAGGCATAGAAAAATAATCTGGGTAATATTTTCTCCAACTACAAACCCAACTTAACTGTGGTCTAAAGCCAATATTGAGTGAATACAAGAAATCTGAGCTGAAAATGGGTGCTATAAATTTAGGCTGATGTTATTGCATCTGGATTGGATTGAGTTAGATTGAATCATTAAAATATCAAAATGCAGAATGGTGAGAGAAAAAAAAAACATCCAGGGAGCAGCCGTGAGTTGATGAGCGAGGACAGAGGAGACTTGTTTGAGCTGACATTTAGGCTAGAGTAACTCAAATAACCACTCTTTACAAGCGTGGTAAGCAGAAAAGCATCAGACAAACTACAACAGCAGAAGACCACATCTGATCACCAAAATATTCATTTAAATAATCAAAATGCAGAATCTAGTCCAAAATGCTAAAGCTCAGTGAGATATGGTTTGAAGAAAGTTTAGGCTGGGAATAAATTTTTTTTTTAAATACAAATATATATCCCAAACCAGAGAATATTAAATATGTATATGTACACAACAGTCAGGAGAAAAGAGAGATACATGTGAAAGACAGAACAGAAGTGCACAGAGTACACATTTCTGTCTACTCTATGTACACCTACCATGGGGTCCGGGAGCCCCTTGAATGCCTTTTGGCCCTTGAAGCCCCGGTTTCCCAGGTTCCCCTGGGATATGCACGGTGCTTCTCTTTCCTGGCTCTCCTTTGTCACCTTGAAAACCTTGAGGACCCACCGTCCCTGGGCTGCCTGGGGGGCCTGGCAGACAAAGGAGGAAATAAATTTTAGGAAATAAAGCTGATATACTGTATTAGCACTTTTCTAGCACTTAACCCATACCAAAATCAGTATAACCCATATAAAAATTATGAAGAATTATGAAGTTGAAACTGTTTCTGCAATTTTAGATATATACACACCTGGTAAAGATATTCCTGGTGGACCAGGAGGGCCTGGCAGGCCAATCAATCCCATGTCTCCTTTGATACCGAGGGCCCCAGGACGTCCTTGCTCACCGACGCAACCTACAGTCAACAACAGCAGCGAAATCATATAATCATCTACTCAATCATACAAAGATCAAAGATACAGTGTTTAAAGATGCATTGCAATACATTAAAACATCGGTGAACAGGGTTATTTTGACCAGGAGGAATAGTAAAAAGAAACAACAAATTACTCCTACAGTGTATATCTAGTTGTTTTCACATGATCCAGGCCAAACGTGAACCTTGTCATATGAAGCCTTTCCCCAGTAGGTTAATACATTGCATTTCAAAATGCGATCACAATCTTTGGCAACATCATTGTAATTTTGCTCATATGGTCAATTCATTATAATACGTTATAATAATTTTCAGGCATAATGATACTGACTGTGCTATAGACTCCATTTCAGTTCATCATTTTCAGATGAGTCCTTGAAAGAATCATTATTTAACGCATTGTAGTGTTCGGTTTTCATTTCTAAGAACTGCTGATTGTCATGCCATTATGTCATTAAGCTTAAGTGGATTGCTCACCAGCTCTGTAAATGCTCCACATAATGAATCCCTTGCTAGAAAAGGCTGAAGTTAAACAACCATTTCAAATTTATTCAAATATGATTAGCCATTCAAGTCTAGTCCATGCACCCCAGCACAAAAAAACCCCACAAACTGGAAGATGTAGATGTTGATAGTTGTACCTGCGTTATAAGAGAAACATGTTGTTTGCCCTTGTGGACCAGGATCACCCGAGATTCCCTGTTAGACATTTACAAACACAGCATTGGTAGGATAGTGTATCTACAATATACTGTATAATGTTAGAATAATCAGGGTGTATTCAGAGTTGAGTTAAGCACACACAGTTGTGCATGTCGGTATTCAAACCTCAGTGGTAACATCAGACTTAAGTGCTACCATCCTTTAAACCTTGGGCACGTTTTCTGTACAGGAGAGCATATCGAATTATTGGCAGTTTACTAGACTCCTATTACATGTGTATTCCAATGGTTATCTTCTCATTCATATTGACATATTTTTTGGACTTAAGTTGCCAACTCTGAATACAGCCCATAGAATATTAACCCGGATAACAGTAAGGTGGGGTAAAAAACCTTTAGTCCAGGGTGGCCACTTTGACCAGGGACTCCAGGGTTTCCTTGTTCACCCTGTAGGAATAAGGACAATACATATAACAAACATAAACAAACTCACTATAAGTACACACACACACACACACACACACACACATACACACACACATACACACACACACGGCTTTGTACCTGAATTCCTCGTCTGCCAGAATGCCCAGGAGAGCCACATTCTCCCTTTGAACAAGTTGCAGTGTGAAATGAGTAAAATAGACATCCACATGAATTGTAATAAACATAAACATTATAAATCGAGTTGAGTAAAGTCAAGTACATGCACTAAGATGCAACTCTCGTGTAAAACATTATAAACCTATGCAGCCATAATACGCAAAGATTTACTGCAAGAATATCGCTACATGAAGTATTGCAAGGTTTATTTATGGATTGATATGAACCCTGTTTGATTGTCGAGCATTATAAAAATTCAGACTCACTGTAGGTCCTAGATAGCCTGCGGTGCCTTTCTCTCCTCTTTGCCCCGGAGGTCCGACAGTTCCCTGGCAAACAGACACATACATCAGTGAACAGCACATAAAATCCCTCAAAGCAGCACCACAAGTCCTTGTGACTTCCTTGTGTCAGTAGATACGTGGGGAAAGTTCTCTGTATTCAGACTTGTGCCATGTGGATGCTTTAATTAATTTTCTCTGAGGCCCATTTAGATTATTATAAATAACTGCATGTGGTTAAAGACTTTTTTTTTCTAACTAAGTAGCACTCTTTGGGCAATTTGCATTCTCAGTTCACAGCTACTCAGCTACTCAAATGCCATACATACATAAACCATGCAATTCTGAAACTGGAATCTTTGCGTTCTCATTTGATTCTCACCATCCTCCAAAGCGCGCTGGGGATCAGGATATTCATAGCGAATTATCAGCTGTTACGCACAATGTACACACACTTTTAAACTTTAACTGCTTTTGGTTTTGTATCTAGTATATCTGAATTATGCAAGTGAACAATAAATCTTACTCTTTTGTATTTGCGATTTTGTTTTTTTCCCCATGGTGATAGATGAAAAAATTATTTTACACATGTGCAGCCTCATGTTATTAGGGGTCCAAGCACCAAAGGTGTTGGAGCCCTATTGTTTTGGCTCAAGTTTTCATATTCTTATTATTTTTCTCCCCTAAAATGAATCATACAGATTAAACCATAGGGATACAAAAGAAATGGCTAGTGTAAACAGACAGCCAGATCAACACACACACTTACTTTATATCCAGGAATTCCACAGACTCCTTCAGGTCCTTTGTCCCCCTAAAATAACAAGATTATCCATTAATCCATCCATCTTCTTTTCTCTCTGATGTGAAATGTTATTGTATATTATTGTCTATATTCCATTACTGGTTTTTTTTACATCATCTTTTTATTGTGTGTGAATAATGTGTCATAATATAATTTTTACATATAAAATGATACAGGAAATAATTTCAGTTTCAACCATACTACTGTTCAGCCTTGTAGATAGGAGAGTGCCCTTACTGCCCTTTGATCGTAGATGATGCAGCAGCAAGCATTGTTCAAATGCAAGACCTGTTAGGGCCAATGCAACAGTGCAGTGAAGTGCAGAGCTCAGTGTAGCTTAGTACAACTGCCTGGCATGACAAAACCCTGATTTACTTTCAGTGTCTGCATTTCATTTTCTAAGTTTAAGGCTGCCTTGGCAAAACTAAACTTAGATCCTCCACCTAATCCAACAGATTTAATTGCCTGACCCATTTTGTGGTATATCAACCCAAGCAAGTGACTGGGCTATTCTACATTGGACCAATTTCATAAACAGCTCTTATATGCATTCAAGAGCACAAGCAATGTGCCATAAGAGCACAGAAAATGGCAAATGGGGAACTCATAGAACTGAAATCAGTGCCTAAATTAGATAGACTCTAAGTAGAGAGAAAGTACAATGGTACACGTGGATCGCTAATACCATGGCACATTTGCTCCTCGCACTCAACAAGAAAATGCCCATGATGGGAGATTTAATTGGCACAATTACAGAATTACTTACAGACAGTGCTCTAAGTTATGGTATCCATACCAAAGGGGCATTGGAACTCATTGGGTCTGTTGACACAAATGAGAATGTAGGTTTGGCTTGTTTAAATGCTGGTGAAAACACCTCTGGTGTCTGGGCAGGTCTTTGACACACAGGTTCTTTGCTTGAAACACGATCTACGCATGCCACGTTTGACACTTTTCCAAAGAAGTGAGTTTCAAAGACCACAACAGCAGGTGTAAGGAGTTAGGCAGGATGCAGCATGTGTCACACTGGTACCAAGGCAGAGGACCAGAACAAAAAGGGAGTTCAAGTCAGGGCAAAGACTGCCAAAGCTGCCAAAGCACATTTCACAAGAAGTGCCAGGTTTGAAACTATGTGGTCAAAGGTGGACTGATTACCCCTCTGCAATTAAAACTTTGGCATCAGATCACTGGCTATTGAGCACACTGTCCACATTTTCTCATTTGACCACCGCTAAACACCCCACGCCACAGAGGTGCAAGATCCAAGTCAAGTGACTGTATTGACTGTGGAAGTGCAGTCACTGCTAGAGACACAGGTAATAGATATTGTACATGATGTGCCTTTGAAGATTCTTTCACCACAGTCTGTACGTACTTCCCTACCTGGACAGTTGCCTGCTACGCAGTCAGTCTCAGCACCAAGTGACGGGGACAAAAATTTGACAAGAAGATGGAAGAATGCGGCTCGATATCAACATATCAAATCCTCAAAATTAAAGCTGTGTGGCTAGAGCTGTGACATTTCAGCTTGTGGGTCACTGACCAGATGTTTACTTCCTTTGGGGAGTGTCATGACAGGTTGCCCACTGCTGCCTAGACAGGTTAGCCTACTGAGTAAAGTGGGTTACGCAGTGAACTAAAGTGATTTCACAGGCATACTTGAACACTGGCCAGGAGGCGTCTTCTTCCATCTCCACTAGCTGTGTAAGGAAACTGTCCTGGCGGTCCGGGACTTAATGTAACTTGAGGTACATATTACAACTTCACACGTGAGGTCACGGTTACTTTGCAATTAGTACTCAGCTAGGAAACAAGCACATGGGAAAGCTCCACTATTTCCAGAAGGAAATGGTTTTGCTTAGACTTTCAAACAAATGTTTATGCAATATCACTAGTATAATAAGATGCACAAGTGTCCTGATTTAACTAAATATCTTACCTTGTCTCCTTTGGGAAAATATTCTTCTAATGCCTCAAGTATTTCAAAAGGGCCTGGAGGGCCCGCTGGCCCTGGATCTCCCTTTAAAATTGAAAAGAGACATTTACACACCCAATCAGCCCATCTCACACACACACACACACACACACACACAGATGTCATCTCCTACACACATGCACAAATACCCAAAACCCACCTCTTCTCCACTTGGACCAGGAATCGCTTTTCCTGTGTCTCCCTAGGAGAAATATGGTAATGGTAAGTGCAGTGAATTACACACTACTTTTGTCAAATAAATGAGTTATTATTAAGATAAAAGTGTAGGATGTGCATATAACTTACTGGAGGACCTCGATTGCCTGGAATACCATTTCTACCCTGGAAAGAGAAAGCGACAGAGAGAGAGAGAGAGAGAGAGAGAGAGAGAGAAGAGGAAGAATATGACACTTGTTCCACCGTGCCAAAGTTCTCTCTTCTTTTAACATTAACCATTAATTTATCTATCTTTGTTGCAATGCTTAGCGGTTTCATCTCAGGACTGAGTGGCAGTTTAAGCTCCAAATCCAGTTTTAATATCATCATTTAATGGCTGAAAATACTAAAGATTAAGCACAAGTGAGAATGAATCTTTTGAAACCTTATTTCAACCATTTTAGAAAATAGGAGAATCTAGTAATAAACCTAAGGGATATTCTTTCCCTCAGGCTCCACTAGCTCTTTACATCTTCACATCACATTTTCACAATTCTTTTTTTTTTAATCCTTTATTGCACAATATACTGCAAAATATACTGAAAACTACATTTGTAAATGTAGAAAATGCACACAGAATTAGAATTAGACTTTGAATTCGCTATTAAAATGATTACAGGCAAAAACAAACAGGGAGTGAGAGCCAATGGCGTACCGGTAATCCAGGGTCTCCAGACTTCCCCAGTGCACCTTGTGGGCCAAAAGGTCCAGGAAGTCCCTATGTCACAGAGACACACACACATACACACAAACACACAATATTTAACACGTCTTGTGCTATATTCTTAAAATGAGTCGTATTCAGAGCTGGCGAATTAAATTAAAAAGTTACATTGAATTTTTATGCAGGGAAAGTTACTCGTATTCACAGTCGAGTTACGCAGCTGCTTATGTCAATTTTCTGGGCATATTATGAAAATTAGCTGCATGTTGTTTAAGCCACAGGGGTTGCCAGATTGAATAGAAGTCTCCAAGATGGGGTTTTTCAATAACGTCTAGACCACTGTCTCTAACCCCAGTACTTGAAAGCCATCAGGGATAGAAAATACACAGTGAAGAAGGAAATTGTGTTTTTCTTTGTTGTCAGGTATAATACAATGTAACATTAATGTAAGAGACAAATTTGGCTTTTAATTCAACAACCTGGCTTCAAGCCTTATTATCAGCAGCTTATAAAATAGCACTTGATCCAGCACATCCTATAATTTTGCATTTTATTTTTAGCACTGTGCTAAAACAGTTAATTGTGCACACAACAGCTTTTACTTCAATACTTTGATTTGTCAAATTAATAAAATAATGTCAGTGTTTTTGTTAATTTAATATGCTCTAAAGGATGTAAAGAATGTGTGACCATGGTTTGAAGGATAAGCTGACCGAATGTACTTCATAATTGTATTCCTAAAAAAAAAAAAAAATTAGGTCTGTAGAATAAGCAATGTCTCCCCAGAGTCTGAGATCTGAATACTGACGTGCTCAGTTTTGTTATTAGTTCCTCACCATGCGTCCATAACTCAACCCCAAATCTTCATAAAAAAAGACTACAGCACTGAGCAGTTTTGCTTTTTCATGACATCATCTCATCACATAATAATAAATACTGAACAAGTTGTGTTAAAAACACTAAACTATGTGGTGTTGTACTAGAACCAAATGACTGGGTGACCACTTACTTGAGGTCCAGGATCACCAGGAGGTCCATCGCAACCCTGTCAAACAGTAATCAGGAACTATATTACTATTCACAATGACCCAAACAAAAAAGGTTTTAGCATAGCTTAGGATTTATGTTTCACTCACACGCTGACCGGGAATCATAAAATATTTGGATGCAGGCTCTCCTTTGAGTCCTTTCAGTCCTTGACAACCCTGCAGAATAAAGCAAAACAACATATCATGTGTACTGTGAATCAGGACTGCTCTTTGAGTGCTTGTTTTGAGTGTTTTTTTCTTTGAGCATTTGAGCTGTGTTTTTTTTTTTTTAGGTTTTTCACAGTCAATATAGATCTTAGCCTTAGATATAATTTCCGCAATCTGTTTGATGGTCACATGGTAGAGCATGTGATGTTTTCGGTATTACAGTTCAGGAAAGTGGAACGCTATCAAAAGCGAAGCTAGAGGGATTCTGGGTAAATATTTATGACAGTTCCAAATGCTTAGTAGTTGGTGGTTTGCATAGCACACATACAGCACAGGTGATTATAAAGACCATGTTTCAAATAACATTAGTATGTGCTATAATGATGCTATTAAACTGTCAATAAAGTCATCATTAGTATGTTTAGCACATTTTATTGGCTGTCAGCTGCTAAGGTGAGGAACAGGAACATGGATTTTTCCCATTTAAGGTTTGAAAGCTGTTAGCCAGCTAGCTACAGTCTGAGCATAGATATATCAAGATGACACCCGACAAAGTACAGGAGGTTTACTGCAGCCGAAAATAAAGAGTAGATCTGGATTTATAAAGTAAGATATCATTACCTAGCATGTTTTTTATAATCATTTTCAGTGGAACTGAAGTTGGAAGTTGTATATAAATCTTTATAACTAATCTGTGATCTTCAGTGGCAACCAAAATTTATTTTTTTAATAAAATTCTGAGTTTTAGTTTAAACATCTTTCATTGATATGTTGTTCTATTTTCACGGTTTCCTACATTACCCACAAAGCCGTCTGACTATGTGCTGATAGTGATGTAGTGGGATTTAGTCCTCACTTCATCTCTACCTAAAGAAAGCAATGCAGCAGCGCTTTTAGTCCTTTAGTCTTCCCAGCTCTCCATTACTTCCATGCTGGATTTCTCATTAATATGATGTTTAGTAGCTAACAGTTAAACCTGACTATTATCGCTTATGTTTGACGTCACTGAATTTTTTTTCTGCTATTAAATGTCATTACAACTATGCTAGCAAAGTGACATCAGCGTGGAACACAACTTTTAAAGGCTTAAGTTAATAATGAATACATCATCAACCGACAAATTAGCACCAGAATCACTCAACACATCACAAATATTTCATTCTAACCACATTTAATGTGTTTCAGGGTGGAGTTTTCCTTTAAGGACTACAGACATGCATTTCTTCCACCTTATGAATCTTATGCGTTCCTGTTCTTATGTATTCTGTATGAAATATTTTATATGCACTGGTTTATGTATCCTGTTTGTTAGGATATTTGATGGTTACTGGGATTGAGCACTACATGTAGTAGGTAGTTAATTCCCTGTATATTGTACATACCATACATAGGAAGTAAGGAGACATTTCATTTCAGGTTAAGCTCAAATTCTCTCACTGAATAATTGTAATTAATTGTATTTCAGCTAAGAAGTCGAGAAAACACATTCGGGAAAAAAAATGCCTGCAAATTGCCTTCGTTATACAGGTTCCTGTGTGCCAAAGGAGAGAGGGAATCTGTTTTTCTTACTTGTAGTCCGATTCCACCATTTGGGCCTGGATAGCCATCCATTCCTGGATCTCCTCTGGGTCCTTTACAGCCATCTAATCCTGGAGGACCGGGAGGGCCAATAGCTCCAGGAAGACCCTTGAGACAAAATAAGTCACAGCAAAACACACAAAATTCAATGTGAAAAGCAGGTGTGATACATGATACATGGCAAACAATGTACTTTCAAGACTATGTTTTATTACATTTCATTTATATCCAACGTAATCACTGGATTTAAAGACAGCATAGTTTTTTTTTTTTTACAGTGCACTCACATTGTATCCATCTTGTCCATGATTTCCAGGTATTCCTGGAGTGCCCTGAAAGCAATACAAGCAAAACATATATTGTGTTAAGGATAGGAGAAATACACAAATACAACGTTATACACAAATGCATCTTGAAAAATAATCTTTTTCGAGATTATTACGCTCAAATTTACATGACCAGATGTGAACTGAATAGTATATGACATGGACTATATGTGAGGGCAGACACACATGTATACATTAGCATTGCTAAAATTGCTCACATCATGTAAATAACTGATGTCTGTCTCTGTATGTTGTGTGACAGCATGTTACTTACTGTATCTCCCTGTGGTCCAGCAACCCCAGGAAGTCCTTCAGATCCGCGGCGTCCTTTCACTCCACGTTGCCCCTGAGGTCCTTGTGGACCTGGAGCCCCCATTCTACCCTCTTCCCCAACAGCACCAGGAGATCCCTACAATGAGATAACATGCTACAGTTTGTGTATAAAAAAACCTCATAAAGAAGTCAGAATATACATGCCAAAGTAATTATTAAATCAGTTATTTTGGTTGAAATGGTTGACCTTGCCGACTTTTTTTGTTCATGTATATTATAGTGTCAGACTTTGACAAGCTGCAGGTTGAGATGACTGCAGGTTTAAAACCTCATGAAGTAAAATGGCAGGCAAAGCGGTGATCCAAAACCAGGCAAAAAAGCCATAATCAAAATGACCAACCAAGCGTCAAAATTGGAAAACTGAGAGAGAATAAGAAGAAGAGAGAAAAGGCAAAACTGGAGAGCTGGTCATGTTATGCTGGTTGCCAGAGCTTCAAATCATGTGTCGAGAAAGTACAGCACTGTCAGGCGAAGCTCCATATCAGTGCTTGTATTATTTTGCTGTAATGATGTCATCGATGACTTGAAGCCTCATTTAAAGATCTGAAAGTGTTGGCAGAACAGTGTATACTCTGTCCATATAGAAGCATGTTCAATCTCAAAGCCCCATTCACTGACAATTTAAAGAACATTGTTACTGTTCAGATGAAGCACACTATTCTTTTGTCAGATTAAAATCTACATAAGAATAGCGTCGGTTATTTCTTTTTGGTCTTTACTGGTCCAAATTTTACGCATGCAGTGCTGTCAGCTAAAACATAGTACACAGTACACAGGCCGGTGCTTTTTTTGATGACTAGAGTCCTTAAGAAATGATTGATTTTTCGCAACAGTAGGCTGGAAAGCTTTAACGCTTCATTTGGCTTCGTCTCACTATCACTATGTAACACCAAAAACAATAAAAAAGCTTAATAATTCAAGACAGAAAACTTAGAAGACTTAGAAGAATACTCTATTAGGGATGTAACCAAATATGAATGCATTACACGAACTTAACAGATGTGTTCTAAACAGATGCAAACACAGACAGGAATAAGATTCAATAAAGGTGTGTGTCGGAACTGGGATCCTGCAGGATGCAACAATAAATTGCGTGCATGGGAGGTTTTTACTTTCATGCTGGAAAGAAATCAAACAAGTTTGGGTGAGATTTTTGGGTGAGATGTGCCTGTTGTAGCCTCAGATTCCTGTTCTTGGAGTGAGTGTGAGCTTTTACCCCATCTGCCTCAAGGTTTTTGCATTTTGTATGTTCAGAGATGCTTTTCTGCTCACCATGGCTGTAAAGAGTTGTTGAGTTCCCATCAGCTCAACCAATTTGGCCATTCTGCTCTGACCTCTCTCATCAACAAGGCGTTACCCTCGCTTCTTTGCTTTTTTCCCTCCTGATACTGGTATTTCACTAAAAAGGTTGTTTTCCCAACCATTTTGAAAGACATTATCCAGTGCAGTGTTGAGGTCGTTTGAAGCTAGTTTCCTTTCATGGCCACTTTAACAGAAATGAGTGTAGCTCATTTAAAAATGTGAAAACACCTATAGCGTGTTACAGGATCTATAGTGCAATCATGTAGGCCTGTATGTTAATCATAATCACAGCATGAGTCTTTGTAACTCTCGCACCACAGGAGGCTTCAATATAAAAAAAATAACAAATAATCACAATTTGAATTCTTCTTTTTCTAATTTCTTTTTCATCTGATCCTGATATACCTGGCCACAAACGCTTCTTTGGTAGACAGTGTTCTTTCACATGCCTTATACCAATTCATGCTGAAACAGGACCAAATTAATCCTCCCAAATGTTGGACACAAACACAACTCACAAGCATCATGTGCAGCATCGTGTGCAGCATCGTGTGCAAAAAGAAAAAGGACACAGCCTGGTTAGGGTTATTGTGCTGTCACAGTCTTAACACACACACACACACACACACACACACACACATGATCAGCTTTGTACAAGACATCAAATGCAGACCTATACACAGATACCTTGCCAAGTTTATGATTTATTCTGGGTCAAGACTAAATAACCTCAGTACACCACTAGGTGGTGCCGCACTCCTCTCGAAAACTGAATTGTATCATAAACTCCAGAAACTACTATATAAACCACAATCCCTGTAATCCTGGTGTTCCCTGCTCTAAGCCTGAGGATCAAAGTCCAGCATGTTTTGGTGATAAGTGATTCAACTCAGCAGGTAATTAAATTTTAGCCGGGAAATGAACAAACTTTTGCTGGACTTTAGACATCTGGGATGGGATTCGGGATAATCAGAGGATTAGGAAAAGGTGGAATTAACTGCTTAACCTTAACATTTCGAAACTTCTAATGATTAAACTTTTAAACGAATAAGGAATTTATCATAAATGCTGAACTGATACAGACAGACAGACAGACAGACAGAGAGAGAGAGAGAGAGAGAGAGAGAGAGAGAGAGAGAGAGAGAGAGTATTACAATGCTGTCTATGATCAATCTGCAGTGTTTATAAAACTGTTTATGAATGAAAGACTGCAAATTTTAAGATGTAAATTTTAAGCTAAAAGATACACTTTAATGTATTAGACGATGATTTTAAAAGCAATGATTTAAATGAATTGAGGCAACAATCATAAATCATTTATTGTCAGTTGAGTCTTATTGCTTGTAAATAGATTATTAGTGGTTATAATTGATTGCAAATTGATTATTATCAAAAAAGAACACACAATTGGTGTGTAAAGAAAAATCCTATTTTTAAACTGATGTGTAAACAAGGCTGGCAAGTTGATTTGCTCGTAACTCGATTGCTCGATACTTAAAATACCTTCTCTCCTTCATCATCACTGGGGAATTAACAGTAAGCCTAGCTCAGATTTTGAAGAAAGTATGATCGCAGGCTACTAAATCAAATCGTATCGCATCGTCGCGGATACAGTGGTATTGTCAAAAATCAAATCGTTGCCTTTAGAATGGAAATTGTATCATATTGTGTAGAAGCTTGAGGTTCACACCCCTACTAACAGACAGTCTAATAGACATAGACTGCTCTAATCTTTTCATATCAAACCTTCTAACTGTTAGCTATTATTAATGACTCAAATTAATGAGTGATTATAAAGTATGTACATTTTGGATCACAAAAGATGATATAATAGATGATCTATGACAATGTTTTAGTTAAATGCTCAGTTATTTTCAAGGCTTTAGACAGACGGACAGACAGATAGATTATTTTCCTATAACAGCACATCCTGAAACAGCAATTTGCCAGCGATGCTTTTTTCTGTCTATTGGACCTATAAATAGTCGTTCAACCACCAGCCTCTCTTTTTCTCTCTCTTAAAGTTAATAAGACAAAAAAAAAAAACTTGTATGTAATGTTACAGAGAAACCATAAAGTGCAAACTCCTCCTGTGCCAGAAACACCTCCTCTTACAAAGTGCTGACACTGGAGACTCCTTCCATAAATGTTAAATAAACATCTCCTTACAGAAAGCTTCATCATAGCATTAATTTAACATTTTCCTTTAAATAACAGCACATTTTAAAATCCATTTATCATTAAATTGTATCATGTGATTTGAACTACAGCCGCCACTACTGTCGGAGCTGCTGTTATAGAAAATTAATCAACCAATCAAATTTGACCAATCAGATTTGAGAATTCAACAGCGCTGTGGTATAAATGATAGTGTATTCTAGGTAATACAGCTCCAGTAAGAAAATATCGGGGAGTGGTGTACTACTGGCTGCTTCAAAGAAATATATTTGGCCCACCGGGTCTTGTGTTTGACCTGTGTTCAAATAGGTAGTCGAATAAACACACACACACACACACCCCCACACCCCCACACGCACACAGAGGTAAATAGTGTACATGATTACACCGAATGTTCTCATAGCTAAGCCCTTGTACAGACTGCCAAAAAAATAAAATGCCAAATTTAAAAACAGACATTCCAGGCATGCTCTCTACACACACACACACACACACACTTCTGTGGACACACCCTTTTTTTTATACAAAGAATGACATCTACACACACACACCCCTTGCGGGGAGGCTGCACTGAAATCACACTAATAGCAGGTTTTTCCCACAGCTGGTTTGTGACAGTTTTAGCTTTCTTTTAATTAAAAAATACCTCTCTCCTCCTCCTCCACTCTTTCTCTCTGTCTCTCAATGTCTGTTTTCTGTCACTCCTTGTCCTAGTCACCTACCGTAATATGTACATGGGAACCTTAATTCAAGGAAAGTTTCATCCTTCTATACAC
>CM040467.1:1262932-1295715 GCA_022758105.1 Pangasianodon gigas
ATAAACAGCCATCCCCTCATGTTGAAAAACGTGGTGCAAATGCACACTGTGAACATGGTGAGGATAATTAACAAATGAAGTGAAAGTGTGGAAAGAGAGATTAGGTCTCAATACCAGGTGTGTGACCAGGTGTCCTCAGATGATTTATATTTTTTAGACTGTAAGTCTTTCCTGAATGGAGTGATCTACACGGAAATTAAGCCAGCACCTTTGGGTTCTGTTTTTTCAGTTCAGTATTATAAACTGTTTTAGCAATTGTGAGTGATATTAATAAAAAGGGTTTGAAATGACAAGGTATTGATAATGAGTTTCCATATGTGCAATTCATATACTGATATTTAACCAATTCATGACTTTATGATCGCATTCAACATAATTTTGTTTATATGACTGTATCAGGAAAGAGAGAGAGGGAGAGGGAAAGAGGCAGAGAGAGAAAGAGAGAGAGAGAAAGAGCAAGAGGGAAGGTTGAGATAGTTGCGCTGTTAGACAGAGCGTACTCTTAGTGGTTGTGACAGAAATTGATCTGTTTGTGTGGAGTGTGTTCACAGCCTTTCAAAAAGAGCACTACAGTGTGATAATGAGTAAATCATAAGTGGATTCCCGCACATAGAGTCACACACACTCACACACACACACACACACACACAATCTTTCATTTCTGAGTTGTTTCAACTGGATCGTTTAGAGAATACTGTGCTTCTATAGATTTAAAATGGGGCTCATATTATGGACAAAATATGTGGGTGAAGTGGAAAAGGGCTGGAGAATACAAATGCTCTTTCATTTTTCTGAGCCACTGCTCCCTGAAATGTCTGCCTGTGTGATGTTTGTGTGTTGTTGTTCTTGCGCTTTTTAATGAAACTGATGTCGACTCATCCTCCCACAAAAATAAGTAGTGAGATCATCTACTGAAGAATGTCTGAGAAAACAAAACACTCTCTTAACAAGGCAAAGCCATGGAATGCTTTCATATATCTAACAATTAGAAGTACAGCCAATAGAGTTCATGCCAGTTCTCCTAAATCATAGAGTTGTGTCTAGCCTATTGCAAAGGCAAACCTCACCTTTATCGTTATCTTAACCCTTATGCTCTGCTCGCTTAAGAATGACAAACAAGATATTGTGGCTGTTAGCAGTTGAAAATGAAACATCCATTCAGAGATATTCCAGACACATCAGAAGAGATGTGGAGATGTGTGTTTGCACAAATCATTGCACATTCATTTAAACAATAATTTACAAGACATGACTTTAGAGATATGTTTCATTCATTAATTTTACGTCTGCATTTCCTGGTGGGGTTTGTGGTGGCAACAAGCTGAGTAGGCCAGTCTAGACTTCTCTGTCCTGGGCCACAGATTGCTGCTCCTACATGAGAATCCTCAGAAATTCCCAAAGCAACTGTTTGAAATAATCTCTCCAGTGGGTCCGGGGTCTGCCCCTGGGCTCTCTGTCCAGTGGGATGTGCCTGATACAGCTCTAGCAAGAGCTGACCAGGGGGCATCCTCTACTCTGAGACCCTCATCCATTGCTGAGCTCTTCACCTTATCATGGAATATTAGCCCATTGACCCTGTGCAGGAATCTCATTTGTTCTGTCTTAATTGCAGTCTTATTCATTCGGTCACTATCCATAGCTTTGTCTGACAACTGAGCCCTACTTCACCACCACAGACTGGTACAGCAACTATAGCAGTGCTGCTGCTGACCAATCTGTTTGTCAGTCTGAATCTCTCGTTTTCATCACTCATGAGTAACCTCCCAAGGTCCTTAAACTCCTCCTCCAGGGTCAAGGTCTCTTCCCTGACCTGTAGGGAGCATCCAACTCTTTTCCAGGAGAGAACCATGGTCTCGAACTTGGAGGCGTGGGTTTTAATCACAGCCTCTTCACACTCAGTAGCAAAACGTTCAAGTGTGTGTTGGAAATCCACTTCAGATGATGTAAATATAACACCATCATCTGCAAATAACAGTGATGTTACCTCAAGGCCCCCATACCGGACATCTCTCTAACCTTGGCTGTGTCTTGATATCATATCCATGAAAACCATATGCAGGTGTCGAGACAAGACATAGCTTTGACAGAGTCTTACATCCAACGTAAATGGCTTCACTCATACAGAGACTGGGTTGCAAACCAGATACCCCATACTCTTTCAGTACCTCCTGCAACAAATGCCAAATCCACAATCAAACACGTAGACTAGAGATTCAGCAGATGCCGTTATCCAGAGTGACTTACAGAACTGCTTTGTAGTCTAATCACAAATATTTCCAGGTGCTAGTTCACCTGGTCAGGGTCAAGAATACCATCAACCTAAAAACCTTTTAGGAGGTTAGTACAGAAAGAAAATAAAACACTTTTTCTTCATTTGCAGACAGCCAGTGGCTCAGCTGTTTGGATAGTGAGAGGATACTCATTGTACTTCCTGGGAGCTAGGATAGAGAAGAGTCTTAAGGCATATCTTCCTTGTATCTTCAGGGATAGTGGATCCAGTCAAGTCATGCTAGAGACTTGAAGAGAGTGTGTAATAAGAGTGTAAAAAGTGCCATCAGGTAGGTGAGGGCTAGCCCATTTTTCGCTTTGTAGACAAGTATCGGTGTTTTAAATCTAATGCGGGCAGTTGCATAAAGCAAGTGGAAGGCATGCAGCAATGCGATGATGTGAGAGAACTTGCAGAGAATGAAAACAAGGCTTGCAGTTGACTGCATCAGTTGAATTCATCAAGCATCTGTGTAGCCTCTGTGGATAGAAATGGCAGGATCCTCCTGATGTTGTAAAGGAGACACTTGCATGACAGTGTCAGGTTAGTAAAGTGAAGCTAAAAAAGCTAGCTGGTTGTCCAGAACTACACCAAGGTTGCATGCATTGCCACATGGTGTGATCTGAGAAATGCTGAGAGAGATCATAAGATCCTGACATAAAGATGCATCTCCAAGGATATACAGCAGCTCAGTCTTGCTGGGATTCATTTTTAACTGATGCATTTTTTTTTTTTTTCATTTTTAACTGATCCCTGACCTCAACCCCACTGAACACCTTTGGGATGAACTGGAACACCGACTGCACTCCAGACCTCCTCGACATCCCAACATCAGCGCCTGACCTCACTAATGCTCTTGTAGCTGAATGAACACAAATCCCTACAGCCACGCTCCAACATCTAGTGGAAAGCTTCCCAGAAGAGTGGAGGTTATTTTATCAGCAAAGTGGGACTAAATCCATAATGGGATGTTCAACAAGTACATGGGTGTGATTGCTTATGCATCCACATACTTTTGGCAATATAGTGTATGTTACTTTATATAAAATCACCTTCCAAAATAAATGCAAAATATTAAAAAGTCATTTATGTGCTATTCAGAATAAGCTGAGATGTTGTGTATATGCTGGGCTGGCTGTGATTGAAACTACACAGTTATATAATTTAAACAAAGCAAAAATTGCTCTGTGTTAGGGACTGAGGTTCATTTGCAAACACTACTCCCGATTAGTCCTCCTGTGGCTTTTGCTCTATGCTGAAGACGAAATCATAACTATTTCCAGTGTAACCACTAATATAATCCGATATGGTGTAAGTGTGGTTATGTGGTTACAGATGGAACTGTACACCTCATTTTACTAATACAAAGTGACTGTTTTGAGCCACACTGAAGGCTTGAGTTTGTAAGACAACACTGTTCCACATGTTATTTAACCTCACACAAGTTTACGATCAAACTGATTTGTTCTGTGACTGTCAGAATTTTTTTGTTTGTTATTTTTTTTGTACTTATTTGCAATTTGTTGTTCACTGTTTTATATAGTATATTCTGTAGAATGAAATGTGTCATTTTGTTTGTACTCCAAATTAATAGAATGTTCACACACTATGAATTTGGTAATGAATAATGATTGTTAGCGATTGTTAAAAAAAAAAAAAAAAAAAAAAAAAAAAAAAAAAAAAAAAAAAAAAAAAAAAAAAAAAAAAAAAAAAAAAAAAAAAAAAAAAAAAGATGTAATCATTTTTCCCTCATCTCAACTTGTGTTCAGAGCCTGCATGAAACAGTGGTCTGCTAATATTTAACAGGGTTGAGGGTTAATGGAAGTTTTGTTTCTCACCTGGAGGGTACAACAGGTAGAAGCACGTCCGCCAACCCTGAACTGGGTCAATGTGCCAGAATGTGGCAGAGAGGGGCCTCAGTGTTCCTGTTGTGTGTTTATATCCTGGTGAGGACCAAATGTCCCCACAAAGATGAGAATATCTGACATTTTTGAACTTGTGGGGACGATTTGGTTACTGAGGTCAATGTTAGGGTTGGATTTAGGTGTAATCTTCATAATAAATAATTATTAATTATTCATAATTTCCTGAACGGAAGGTCCTTGCAAAGGTGTGTGTGTGTGTGTGTGTGTGTGTATGGTTGAGTTTGTGTGTCCAAATGCTGAGTCTAAAAGTACCCATGTTTCATGTCTGAAAGTTGCATGTGTGCCATATATGTGCAATGTGTTGTGTTTGTGGACAAAAAGGATTAGAGTGAGACTTAGCTAATATAATTAAAGATGTTTTGTAACATGGAGAAAAACTTACTTTTTTTCTTTTCTTTTCCTTTATAGGATGATGTAAGGTGAGATGTTAATGAAATAATTTGCTTACCCGGGAACCTTTTATTGGAGGACACGGGCACAAGCTGCGCTGGACACAGTCCTTGGAATCCTCCCCCTAGGGACAAACACACAATCACACAATCACTGTTACCAGCTCTTTTTCATACTCTCTCTCTTTCTCTCTCTCTCTCAACACTACATTTATTTTTCAATAACTTAAAACAATGATTTTATCAATCAACCACTTGTGTCAAGAGTGAAAAAAATAACTGATTGTAACTTAACCATGTACAATTACTAGAACCTGGTTACACGCACTAGAACCTGATTACACACACTGCTTGAGGCAACATAGACATACATTACTGTACAATTACAGACAGTATTCAACCCACTTATCAAGGCACTGCTCTCATTTCCTGTAACATAACTCATATAGAAAAGCAAAAATTATATAATCTATTTGTTCTAGTACACTAATTAACATAAAATTAGATGATACCAAATGCACAGCCAGCACCCATGATCTGAAACTAGGACTGGAAAATCCATTAGATCCCTTACATCTGAAGTGCTTATTGTAAATGAAACTATAACTGATCAGGGATTTATTGTTCTATTCTTAAACATAAATCTGCATCAGACCAGATGAGTACACAACTTTAAATCAAGCTAGCCCCACCGGATACGGCTACTGTATATAGACCCCCCATCTAATTGGCAGAGGATGCAGCATTGCAGTTATTCATAACAATACTGTAGGCACTACGCAGAAATGAATTCGATATTGTGAATTCAATATGAATTTAACTCAGTTGAAGTACTTTTTATTAACATAACAAACACAGCCACAAAAAGAAGTCATTTCCAATAATAGTATTAACAGGCCACCTGAACTTCTACAGGAGCTTTCCTTTTGAATCAAGTTGCGTCAGTAGAAAAGTTAGTAATTGTTGGAGACTTTAATATTCATTTTGATAATCCACAAGACTCTCTGAGAGCAGCGTTCGTGGCTATTTTAGCCTCAATAGGGGTCAATCACTATGTAACTTGACCCACTCATTACAGCGGACACACCCTTGATTTAATACTGATGTTTAGCATAGATTTTGAAAGCTGTCACACTACGGCAGTCTGAAATGATCTCTGATCACCATCTCATTTAATGTAAAATGCATCTTCGTCATAATACAGTATATTCATTTCACCTCACGAATGCATTAAGCGTACAATCACACTGCCTTCTGTGTTCAGTTTTACTGAAAATCTCCCAAGTTTATTAAGTTTGATTGGTTCACCCTCTGACCCCATAGAACTTGTTCAAGTGACTGAATAGAGTCAGTGTTTCACTTCACACTAGATAACGCTGCATTAAAAACATTTAAAAGAAAAAATACTAAGGGGGTAAAAGCTAGCACGCTGGTATAATCACACTCACACTTTAAAACTCCCGAAAGTTAGAATGTAAATCAGCATATCTCTCCACCTTAAGAGAAGATAACAAAAATAATCCTAGAATCTTATTTAGTACAGTAGCAACGTAAACCAGGAATAAGAGCACCACATGATCCTTGTCAGCTGTCAAACCATAGGTCAATATTAAACCTCCATTTGATCTCCAAGATCCTAGAATAGGTTCTAGCACAACAACTAAGCTTATAATTGCACATGAATCACATCCAGAAATCTTTCAGTCATCCTTCAGGGTTCAGAACAGTACTGAGAGAGTAATGGTTAAAGTAGAAAATTACCAACTTCTGGCCTCGGATCATAGTTGTGTCTACCTGCTTGTGTTGCTCAATCTCACTTTTGATACCACAGATCACTATATTCTTCTAGACAGACTAAATCATTTCTGGAGTTAAGGGAATGACTCAGGTCTTATCTGACTGATCATTATCAGTCATGGTGTTGTCTCTGTGCCTACAAAAGTAAACTTTGGTGTTCCACAACATTCTGTCCTAAGGCCCCTGTTTTTTTCCACTATATATTTTACCTCTGGGTACAATTTCTCAAAAACGTAATGAGAGCTTCCACTACTGTGATGATGACACACTGCTATATGTTTCAGTAAAATCAGATGACAGGCTGTAGTTTAATAAAGGGCGTTAGACACTGGCTGCTTAATTTCAACATGACAGAAGTTTTTCTGCTAGGACCGCATGACGCAAAAAAACTAGTCCTTATAAGAACCAGAAAGGTTGCCCCATAAGTTATCCATGCAACATTGGCTCCCATTAAAAGTTCACACTGATAAAATATCACCTGTACAGCACTTATCGGTCTTGCCACACAGTAACTGAGTGACCTTTTGGTCCTTTTGGTCTATGATCCAATCTTCAGTCAAAAGGTACACATTCTTTATTAGTACCTAGAATCATGGCAACTACAGCAGGGAACAGATCTTTTTTTCGCCCCCAGCTTTGGACCAGCTATTCAATTAGTGCTCGGGACTCAGTCCCAATATTAATCTTTAAGCCTAAGTTAAAAACCTATTTGTTTTTTTCAGGACTTTGTTAAGCAGCTTTTCTCTAAGGGAAAGGTGAAGATCTGGGGGCTTCATGGTCATAGAGAGCTTTGGTAAACTGGAATGTTTTGATGCTGTCACCTCTCTCTCACATGAATCCTTTGGTTTGTTGATGCTGGAGTGGTGGAATTCAGATGTTTAAGGGTGCCCTCAAGCCTGTATTACTTTCTGGCTCTCCCTTTTAGTACATGTTGTCGTAGTTAGACCTGTGGGAGTCGCAGCTTGCAGTTCTCGCTCTCTCATTCTGGACATGCCTGATTCTTCTTAATGCTCTACTTCTGCTTCATTTTTTTCTGCAGTTCATGTCCAAGACTCATCTTTGTTTCTTACCCAATACTGTTGCCCTAATCATTAAGACTTTCTTGTGCTCATCTCAGGACACTTATTCACAATATGCCCATACTGAATATCCTTTCAACACATTCAGTACAGTTTGACTTTACTCTTCTACATGAGGATGGGTTCCAGTTTGAGTCTGGTTCCTCTCAAGGTTTCCTTCCCACTGTTCCTCTGGCTTGTTCATTAGGGATCTAAATCTGCATCTACATCTACAGCTGCTTTGTGACAACATCTACCTTTAAAAGCACTATACAAATTGAATTGTATTTACACAATGTCCCTAAATTCTAGAAGAGGTGATTCAGTATGAACTGAATTTTGATGCACAGAAGCGTCTGGAAGAGTTGGAAGAGTTTGCCACTCTACTGCCATTGCTTAAAGCGAAGCTAGACATTACACAAGAGGTCGTCTAACCAGCGAGCATGCATCAGGTGGGACAAAGAAACATCAACATGAAAAGAAAAAAGGCGACAGATGGAGAGAGAACATGGGGGAAGAATGAGATTGAAAAAAGCGAAAGATGGGAGAGACCTTCAGCGATACAGAAAAGAAGGGAGGGGGAGAGGCGGATGAAGGCAAAGAGGGTTGTTTTGTCTTTAAAAAGTAGATGGGTATGTGGAAAGAGCCATATGAGATAAACTATATAATCAGATGTCTTGCAGAGAACCACACCTATTACGTGAACCTGTGCCCAGATTCCTGATTCCTGGTCTTGGTTGATAGCACTGGAACGTGATGTTGTCTTCGGCTGTTGTAACCCTCAAGGTTTGACATATTGTGCATTTTGAGACGCTCACCGTGGTTGTAAAGAGTGTTGATTTGAGTAGACTCCCTGCCACTTCAGACCAGTCTGGCTATTCTCCTCTGACCTCCTTCATCAACAAGGAGTTTCCATCCACAGAACTGCTGCTCACTGAATGAGTTTTGTTTTTCACATTATTCTGTGTAAAGTCTGGAGACTGCATGAAAATCCCAGGAGATTTTCTGAAAGACTCAAACCAGCCTGTCTGGCACTAACAACAATGCCAAGGTTACAGTCACTAAGATCACATATTTTCCCCATTCTGATGTTTGATGTGAACATTAACTGAAGCTCTTGTCCTGTATCTACATGATTTTATACACTGTGCTGCCGTAACGACTATGTTGTATAGCTAACTAACTCACAATGACTTATTGCATTATGTTAGCTACAATTTTTAGTCAAATGATTATGAGTTTGGGCAACAAAACATGAGACTGGGGAACACTTTGGAGCTTTTACTTGCTCAGTGGGCTAGCCAATGGATTTATGATTTGTCCACCCCAACTTGGCATACTCCATAATAAAATTAAAAGGTTCTTTTTATTAAGGAAAAAATTCAAGTTGAGGCTTCTATGCTGAATCATTTTCAAGGTGCATGACTTAAAAGACTACACCGACATAATGCACATACGTACATCCACATAATAGAAAAGGCTGTCCTAAAATCCACAAACGCTAAGAAAATCCACTAACACACACAAGGTATCACACCAAGTTCTGCATCACTTCCTGTTGCCAGGTAAACACAGTGCAGTGGAGAAGAATCAATAACGCGAGCAGCAATTCACACACACACACACACACAAGTGCGCATGTTCATGCAATGCCATCAGTCTCATCGGAGAACAAAGCGTTCTTTAATTACAGGAATAATTGCTGTTATGAAGTTTGAAATGAAAAGCTTTGTGCCAACATCAACACATGGCGGATAAAGATGATGAGAGAGAGAGAGTCGAGGTGTCTACCAACCTGACATAATATAAACACACAAGATCTCACACACACACGCACACACACACACAAAGAACGTACCTCTGCAAATGTTTTAATCATAGTACTCCTTGTAAATTTTAATACAGATTTAGAAATGACATAAACGTTATTTAAAATGACATCATGGTAAATCTCTGAAAACAGGTTTCTCACATAGTTTGCAGGTTCTGCACACACACACACACACACATACACACTTCTGGCAGCTATTTCAAAGGGATATAATTTACATGGGCTCTAATCGTTTGAGCATTTGCAATGATATTATGAGGGATTTAGATGAGCGTGCTGATCGACTGATTAGCCTACTGGCACGCTTGGCTCTCTCAGTCACGTGTGATGTGTGACCAAAACACAGGCTTCCCTTAATGAACACCTCCTTCACGCTCTTTATTTTCGTTTTTCTCAAAACAAAATTATCTCCTTTAATACCTAGAATTAACAAAATGAAAGGAGACCCGAGCCATTTTCTACAAAACCTAATATCTATGGATTAATTGTCCTTTCAGAGCCACACCATCTCAACGTTTAAGTGTCTACCTAAAGGTTCATGGATATAGTTTACTGGAATAAAGGGGATGATGTCATGTTTAATCAAATTTGAAACTAGGTTCAAATACCATTGCAGTTGAACAAAACTACAAAGTCCACTGATGTATTTGTAGTAAAACTTTTTGCAAAACTACATCAGACTTAGTGTTTCTACAGCTTTAAGCCCCTCCTACTGTCTTTCAAAGATAAAAAAAAGATATCATTTTTATCATTTACAACACATTTACTGTCAACAAATGTCTACAAGTGGCTTCATTTTGGATTTTTAAAAGGTTTTTGAACAAAAAAAAATCCATTTATATGTTCATTCTTTTTTGTTTCAAAACAGGAAAGTGAAAAGTTGTTTTAAAACAGTTTTTGGCTGTAAAACAGTAAATATTTATTTTTAAAAAGCCGCTAATTTCTCATTTTTCTTGTTTTTCATTATTTCAGATTCATTTACGGCCTGAAAAAAAGTCTAATTTTAATTAGGTCTACATTGTGTATCAGCCATTAGTGTGTACTAGGAAAAAGAGTAGATTAAAGATTGCCATTAGTGCCTGATGTTCTGCTAATGTGTGCTTTCTGATCATATTAAGAGGGTGACTGTAAAGGAGGACAACATGGCAAATGAAAAATTCGGCAGCATCATTTTTCAACTTTATTTCTTCATATGATGATTCCATTTTTATCTTTTTTTTTTAAATGAAATCTGTGTAAGAATCCAGAGTACACATCGTAACCAGAGAATGGCCGACTTGGAAGTGTACTTCCAGGTCAGCTCGGTTCACACTGAATTAATGGATTCATGAATATTTGATTTGTAGACATTGTGTGGTAAAACAAGTAGAAACATTTTTTTTTTAAAAACTACATGAATTGATCACACTCACTCTACATAATTCAAACTAGTAGATTACTTGTTACTTGTATAATTTTGTATAAGCAATGACATCACGTTTTGATGAGAAACTAAATATTTTTTATGTAAACTATATGTAATATGGTCTCTTAAGTCTGACCGATCACATATTTCCTTTTTTTTCTTTTTGACTTATTGAGATTTGGATTAAACCCATTCAAATTAAGTGAGCAGTCAAATACGTGCTAATAGCTACGGACCATATACAGATGCTGGGGAAGTTACTTGTATTCAGAGACAGGTTATGCACCTGCTTAACTTCCCATTCAGATGAAATGTCTACAAATGTCAGCGATGTCTACAAATATCAGCGACCTATAAGACCTCAGTATTTAATATCATAATAATATAATAATGTTGGGTTGTGATTTCCACCTCTAAATAAAATATATATATATATATTTAAACCCCTTGGCTGTGCTTCACAGACCCCCACTGTGAGAACCACTGCTTTAAACAGGATGTTCTCTCTCTGTGTTAGCTGTAGACATGCTCCTGCTGGCTCATATGATGCTTTAGCTGGCAGCTCTGTATCTCAAGATGTGCCACTCTGATAGACTCTTACCCAAAAAGATTGAATGCCTTGATAAAAATTTAAAGGTGCTTCAACTAAGTATTAGTTTAGGGATGTGCACATTTTTATTTTTATTTTTTTTCACCCCTAAAATGATTCTTATTGTTTTGCACGTTAATTTATAGGTTGCAATTTCGCATATATTTCGCAATAAAGCTAGAAAAGGTTCTGACATGATTTATCTTGATTTCATTTTTTAAAATCACAAAAACCTGCCATTTTAACAAGGGTGTGTAGACTTTTTATCTACACTGTAAAAACAGTGCTAGGCTTATTTCTAGCTTATGTGCTTTGTATATGTGTTCAAATGTGTGTGGAAATATTTGCACAAATCAATTGTGTTGATAAATCCCATAATTTGTGTTGAAAACTTGTACACTACTTTAAGCACCATTGCCAAAAAGGGGGTGCGTTAAAAAAAAAAAACACTGTTAATGAAGGTACAGTGAATTAAATAAACATGAAGTAGAAAATCTGCAGAGAAAATCAGGTCAGTTTCTTCATTCCCCTTTGCCATAACCTCATCTCCCTCCCGTTCTAATCATCATCTTCATCTGTTCATCTCTTTCTCTTTCCCACACCCCCCTGTTTTACCTGTATGCTTGTGCCACAGAGCAAAACGAACAAGATACAGAGTAGACATAACTACAGACTAGGAGATACTACATGTGCACGTATATATACACACATAACTACACACACAATTCTACACATGCAAGCATGTACATTCACACACACACTTACAGTAGACATATATATATATACGTATGTGCAAACATGTAATGCTATAATGTCACCAATAACCAGCATCGTACACACACACACACACACACACACACACACATTTTTCCCTAAGTGGACAGTAATTTCTTTGACAGAAATAGTATTTTTTTTTATTCTACTCTTGTTATGCCAATTAAAACAACAGTGGATAGTAAGTAGTCATGGCGTGCTTAAATCAAAATAATCTGAAATATAATGACATTAATAATATAGTAATAAAATCATGCTGGACAAATAAAGAGAACTACATTAAACTTGTTGGATGTTGCTACAACAACGTGAGACGCAATATATTAACAATTTCTGCATATAGACGAAAGCGTCACTAATGGGTGTGGTCTCTTCCAGGATAACCCCGCCCACATCTACAGAGGACAAGGGCTCACTGAATGGTTTAATGAGAATGAAAATGATGCACACTTCCAGTCAAAAAAAAAAAAAAATCTAACTAACATTTTGGGCTAAAATGGGTCGGAGTTAAATACTGTAGAATTAGAAAATCAAACTATGAAATGCAATGCCTTGCATAAGTATTCACTTCTCTTTCTCCACATGTTTACCTTTCCATCACTTTGAGAAAGACTTATCTGTTCATAAAGCCGTGATCCAGACATCTTTTAGCTTATCTTTGTACTTCTTTGCAAATTCCAGCCTGGCCCTTGTACCTGCTCTCAGTGCTGATGAGAGGTATGCATCTTGTACTTTAACTTCTGTATTTCTTCTCTTGAATTCTTTTGCGAATGATAAACGCTCTCACTTTCACCTCTGCACTCTGGAGTCTGTCTTTTATTTCTTCAGATGGGTTTTTTCACAGCTCTAATAATGTTCCTGTCATCACATCCTTGCAAATTGCTTACTCCTCCAGCAGTATCTTCCTTTTTATCAATATTCCATACAGATGTTTTTTTTTTTTTTTTGCAATATTAAGTTGTTCTGCAGCAGTTCTGATTGATATTAGCTTTCCATCATCTCTAGTTTTCATCTTGTTTTGGATTGATTGTTGGAAAACATTGTAGAAATAAAAGCTGACTTTTCCTACATACTGTATGCAGATCTTTTTTTTGGAATCTGTTTCTAGAGGTAGGCATTGCGACTAGAATACTGTGGCAGGTTTTTACTTTCATATGGGCGAGCATTCAGATATGAAGCTCAAGAAAGACCAGGTTCATTAAAATGAATGATACATTCACATTCATTCATTCATTCATCCTTAGTAACTGCCTGGTCAGGGTCGCAGTGGTTTATATCAGGCTGCTAATTTGATTATATTTTGGGAACTAGAATGAAATGTTTGAATGAAATGATCTGTTTCTCTTTAAACTTTGTGTACTAAGCTTAAGTTTTACTACATCCACTATTCTTACTAAAGTACACTGCAGTTATTCCCTACATTCTTCTCCAGATATACAGTACAGTGGCGTCCAAAAGTCTGAGACCACATTGGAAATATGTGATTTTTTTATTTTTTATTTAAAATTGTAAATAAACAGAAAGTTTTAGACATCTGAAATATTTTCAACAAAGATAGTAAATGTTCTATATCTTGAATATTTATTACTCAGGATTCTGCACTATTTCTAGCTCCCGATTTAAATATAAGCAAATGTGTGATATTGAGCATGTTAACTGATTTGTGCAAAAGGTCAGATTTTCCTCATGTCTAATCTCTTCTATTGAAGCATGTGATCAGACAGCACTCTGATGGATTTGACCCAGAATGGATCATAAGGTTTTGGGACAAACTTATGTGGAGTCCATGCCAGCTCGAGTGTAAACTGTCATTAAAGCAAAAAATGGATGAACCAAATACTAAGAAATTCCCGTAAATATTTCAAAGATTCTACTTTTCACTCAAGCTGTGGTCAAGAGTATAATTTGTAATGAAAATTGTTGTATTAAATTAGAAAAGAATGCAAAATAGAAGCATTCTCAGCATTGCTCTGAGACTTTTGGACCCCACCGTATGTGAAAGGAAAAAACAACAGGGTGTGCTGTTATAGGAAAATAATCAACATTGTGCTAGTTTGATGAAGCAGAGTTACTGTTACCACCCCGAAGTTGATTACGTTCTATAACAGCAGGTATTAAATGAACAACGCATATTTTTTATCTCTTTAAGTTACTTTTAATGTTGTGGAACATCAGCAACATTACAACTTCTTTTTGTCTCTCTCTCCTTAAATCAGCAAGACATTAAAAATGCAGAAATGCTACACCAGGAAGCACAGACTTCTCTATCCTTTTGGCAGAAAACTTACTCACAGTTACAAAGCACTGACACTGGAGACTCCTTCCATACATGTTAAATAAACATCTCCTTACAGAAACCTTCACCACATCAATGATTATACGTTTTTCTTTATTAAATTACAGCATGATTTTAATCTGTTTATGGTGAGGCTGAGATTATGTGGAGCATCCACTGTACAAATCCCTGTAAATGAGTGGTTACTATATAAACGATAACATATTAGAACGAGCGCATTAATATAAACCTGCCATTTGAATTACAGCCAGCACTACTGTCAGAGCAGCTGTTAGAGAAAATGAATCAACACCTTTTGACCAATCAGATGTGAGAATTCAACAGTGCTGTCCTATATGTATATATAGACATATTACATTACTAACTATACTGTACTATAATGTGTGTGTGTGTATGTGTGTGTGCTGACAGCATCTGTATTCTGACACCCAGTGATTTTTGGTTCAGCACCTGACACATACCTCACACACACACACACACACACACACACACATATTCACGCAGTCACACTAAGATGCATGGCCTAGGAATGTACTGCACACCAAGTCGTTCTGACGTTCAACTTTAAATGCCGTCTTTTTTCTTTTTTCCCTCTCTGCTTATTCTGCTGTATTGTTTATACTGATAGAAGGCATGTCTGCATTGCATATCCATTACTGCTTCAAAAAAGAATGCCACCTATCTACTTATCTTCCCTCACAACCAATGTTCTGTATCCAGCTGTGGCACCTCTATCGAGCAGTTTTGCAGAGCTCCATCAAGATATTTGGCTCAGACGGATCCAAGTTCTTGCACACACACACACACACGTAAAAAAAGACAACAATACCTAAACGATGACCTTAATACCTCAGATTTCAGGTAAACACTTCTCTCAAGGCTCTCTCCTCCAAATACCTGTACGCTCCTCAAAAAGCCTTCCCCACAGGCAGTTCATCTTTTGATCATATATGTCTTCATAACCCATGTGAATCTCGTACCATTGAAGTTCAAAGGAAGTTCCATGCTACTGAATCCCTAAAGGAGGCCTACATTTCAGTATCTGATGGAATCCGGTTGCTATTTTTTTTTTTTTATCAGAAAGCAATAAATCACTTTAATCTTGAAACACCTTATCAGCTTACTAGAGAAGTCGTTTAGTTGTACATTGAACCAGCGTAAAATGCCCCTGCTTCTAGAAAGCTATAATACATTGAGGTGGATCACTCTAGACTACACTTCAAAAGGAACCGATACTAAGGCCTCAACAATCTCTTTGGTGTTTAAACTTCTTTCATTAACATGTTAGTTTATTTTCACTTTGGCTTCCTACATTACACACAACGCTGTTTGACTACCAAAGCGAATTAGCTCTCACTTCAACTCTACCTAAAGAGAGTGATGCAGCGGCGCTTTAATCCTTTAATCTGTCCAGCTCTCTTACCACCTCATCTGTACACTCTGCTCAAAAAGATCAGCTTCCAAAGCTTTAACTTTCATGCTAATACCACGGTCAACAACATCGCGCTCATCATCTCGTAGATTGCTAACTAGCCGAGTCTCCGACGTAGCTCACTGTATAGCTGAATTAAATTCTGAAACTCTGAAAACTTGCTCTTGCTCTTTTGTGTTTGAGAGTTTTTTCTTTATGTTTGAAATTGTTCCTTTTAAACGCAATTGTAACTGCACTAGCAATGTCCTCCTGTAACATCAGAACAGGATACAACCTCTAAAGAATGGATTATACGTGCTTTTAACTACACGTATGCATACGCAAGATGGTTTCCCTGCAGTTTCAGGGTGGAGTTTTCCTTTAAATGTAAACGACTTACCGCTCGAACTTCCTGTCTGTACCCGTGTGTCAGTAAAAGCCACCTAAAAGAAAATAGTCAGAATGACTAAAAAATACAGAACTGAAGAGAAAAAAAAAACTAAAGACGATACTGGAAATATAAGAAAAATATCTGGACAGTTAAGGAAGAACTAATCTGACTAACAATAAACATCACATATTAGTGTGTAAGAGTTACATCTTACCAGCTCTATGGTGCATTGTTAGTATGTGAAAACTAAAGAATTATTAAGTCTAGTCGTCCACTATATATGAAAGTGTTGGTAAACTGCGATGAGAATAGTTAGACAAGGGGTCGTCAGCTGGTGGACCATGGTCTATACACAAACCTAGTGATGCATTTCACCAGACTGAACAGAGTATTTGAAAGATTACTGCAGCAGAGTTGATCGATGTGTGACCAATCAAAAGTAATAACTGCTGGAGAGGGCGGGATTGGTCAAACCTTCTGTGGGCGTGGCCTTGAGTAGGATTAGGAAACATTTCCGAGTCCATGGCGTGAGTCAAAATTGGTACCATGAAGCATCAGTGTGAAACAAAACACACCCCCTTATCAATAATGATTAAGCTAACTGTCATCACCATTCGTTGCTTTTTATGTTGTTTGGATTTTATGTACCTGGACTTCTGCAAATGTTAGTACTGCTTCAAAACTTCTTCATGGACAAGAATATGAACTCTCACCAGAGTGGGAGGCTGAGCGAGGCAATCCAGTGGGGGCGTGTCATCTCACCCGCCACTCACGGCGTACTCTGGTTTGAGATGTAGCCTCAGTCCCTGTCAGCCTGTGACTGGTGGAGCCAAATCTCAACCTCTGACCCTTGTGAGTGATACTCCTGATGGCAAAGGTAGTACAGAATCAACAGAATATTCACAGATGGAGAAATCAGGGATGGGTCTGGGAGCCTGCATGGAAGCTTGAACGGACTGACCAACAAAAGACAGTAATGTTTTTGTAACAGATATGGCGAATAATGATATTAGATATAGATACAGTATATAGATACTTTTTTTAGGCTCCTGATCAGCTTACTTGAGGTTATAACTCTCCCTGCTCAGCATGTCATCACACTTCTGTTCAGATGCTGCACACTGGAAACTATAATAGTGACCAAATTGCCTTTATAATAATTAAGCAATATTGCATGAGCAAGAGTGAATATCAGCACTGAATATCATTATCCTGAATATCAGCACTGCTGTGATTCACCGCACGTAGGTAATCATTAATTAATATTGAGTAAGTGCCGTTTAGGACACAATATGACCAAATGTTCTGATTATTTTTGCTCTACTAGCGGAAATAGATCCCGAAGAAGCCACACTCACTTTACAGCATGTCTATATAGCTAGCTCACATTGATTTGTACATTCATTCATGACAAGCTTTCATATTATAAGCTAAAAGTTATATTCCTGAAAAGCATCAATGTCCACTGATGATGTCGCTAACTCTATTGTAGTAACGGTTTCAAACTAGGAAGTGGAATTTTATGTGGTGAACACAGACAAGCGGAGTGATACACACAACGAAAAGTCACAGTGTGGTTATAGGAAATATAAGCACACTTGGAACGCTGGTCGACCAATCAGATTAGTGGACCAGAACTAAATTTCCCTGCTGAAAGCTCCAGCTACCAGCTGGTCAAACTGGTAGACCATCTTCCCACCATACCAGATGGGAAGTCAGTGGTATTATAGATAAGGATGCTACATCATAGATATAGACATTGTTTTAAATACAAAATGTGAAAATCTAAAACATTTCTTGATCAATTTACTTAAGTAATACACAAACTGGAAAGTAGCTGATCATCTCAGAAGGATGGTCTAGCAGTCTGTGCAGCTGAGCATGTGTTTTGGCAGCTGGTAGCTAGTCAGACCAAGCTGTTTTTTTTTTTTAATCAGGGTTTCAGTAATAACGTGTTGTAACTAGATTTGTTTGTTTTCACGCCTTTCATTAAGAGGAAGGCGTGTAAAGTAGGTTCCTCATCATCCGCTCCAAATGCGCAAAACGCGCGCGCTGAACGCAGCACTTTGGTTTCTGTAGCTAATCATATACTCTAATTAAATAGAGTTAATTTGGTTATAGACCAGTTAATATGAGGTGCTGTGTGGTGGTGAGGGGAGGCCTGTGGTAGGCAATGAGAGTTAAGTAGCTGTAATCAACGTGCGTAATCATATTGCCATAAGATTAAAAGAGAACAGATTTAATCTGAGGTTAAAGAAAAAAAACAGACTGAATAGTGACATGGAGAGGAAGCAAACTGATCAATATTATTTTTTGAGCACGTGCACAACGCACTAAAGGCTCTTGACACATTCAGTAATCACACTACAGATGATAAAGCAAAAATAATAATAACAATAATAAATAGTAACAGGAATAATAATAATGATAATAATAATAATAATAAAAAGTCTTACCTGGTTTGTGTTTCTGTGCACCACGCCGATTTCACATCACCCCTGAATGTAACACACATTTAGAGGCGAAAGCACGCGCCCAAAACGTGGACCTGTCCCCTAGAAATGAGCCTAGAAAGAGTCGACCATAACCTACGTAACGCAGAAGTCACAACCTGTCCAGACTAGTCACTACCCACTGAAGCACAACCCATGCTGCCCCTTGAAGTCTCTAGGCAAACAGTTTTCTCCAGAACAACCTGTGGAGAAGTATTAATGTTCATTCCCAGAATTCCTTAATTCTAGTACTGGCTATATTTCGTTTTTTTTGCAGGTTTTTGCGTTTGGGAATACGCGCAAGACGCGCACCTCAGCAGCAACGCGTAACGCGAGCGCACGAGACATTGCGGGCATCTCTGCGAGTGCGCCAGGTCTGCATGCTTCATCTGAGCTGATCTTGCTTGGTTGAGGGAAAAACAGGGACAGCGCCTTCACCCCGGAGCGGCGTCACGCGCAGCAGGATAGACGTCCTGAGCCGCTCCGATGCGCGCGACACTCCTGGGAATATTGCTCCTCGGATTTGTGACGCTCGCGCACGCCGAGGTGAGTACACAAACCTCCTATAAATATGGAACTAAACACATAAAGGAGTCAACCTGCTTTCTGACAAGGTGCTACGCGTAGAGTTACATGGCACACACGGAGTCGACTCCTGTTCAGTGTCGTTTAAGGAAAAGTCATTTAATGACATTTCACATGGGATTAATGTGAGTAATGTGTGATTGCACGTGAAAGACACGTGGGATTGCATTACAGCATGAAGTAAACAATCATGAAATCAACTGATTAATACAGTTGAAGTCAAATGTTTACATTTGGCAAGGCTCGAGGCGTTCACCCTCAATTTCCTCACATTGCATCCATCAGTTAAGCTATTTACTATTAACTCAAAATAATAGCTAAGAGACAGATTGATTTCAGCGGCTCAGATTTTCAGTGGATAAAAAGTCTGCATACACTTTGTTAGTATTTTGTGGCATTGCTTTTTCAGTTCCGTCAGCTCAGCTCGGGGCTTTGTGATGGCCACTCCAATCCTTTCACTGTGTTACAACCTTGGATGTTTGCTTTGGCTCATTGTCCTGCTCTAAGACCCAGCTGCAGCCAATTCTTGCTTTCCTGCTGATGTCTTGAGGAATTGATTCTGTCTTTCTAGACAATCCTCCTTCCTCATGATGCTGTCTATTTTTTGAATTCACTTTTACAACAAAACACCTCCAAAGCGTGATGCTGCCACCCCCATGCTTCACGGTTGGGACACTTCTGATTTAAAGCCTTTTTCCTCCGTACATATGCTTGTGGTTACCTTCAGTTGTTTTGAAATTGCTCTTAAAGAGTAACCAGACTTGGGGAGGTCCTCAATTTTTATCTGAGATTTCAAGATGATCTCAGACCAGTTGTTAAAAAAATTCTTCTAGTGGTTAAAACTAGGATATATACAACGGAAGCTGTGAAACAGGGCGACATTTCCGACAAATATAAATATAAAGATATGACACAAAAATTCATTTCCTCAAGCTTCTCATATTCTTAAAGCTCAAGTTTGTTCAGTTTTAACCCAGCTATTTTTAGAGGGATTTAAGCCTCCTAGGTTTAGTCAGTTTTGGTGAATAGACTTTCACATTACTTTCAATCTCAGGTACAATTTGCTATCATAGGAAGGTTAAGAAAGAATATACCTACACTCAAAAATCGAAAAAGAACGAATGACAGAATTTAACACTTCATTTAATACATCAATCATTTTCATGCCTGACTGTTGCAGGTGATTTGTTGGAAGGCATGACTTGTCTTACTCGCGCTTCCTGAGTGCAACAGACAAGTGAGTCATAAAACATTTACAGGCACCACTTCAAACAGCCAAGCGTGCTACAAATGACACGGACGTCTGTTTTGTGGATGTAGTGAAATCATTGTATGCATTTCATCCCAATTGATGCCTTCTGGGTGCTTCTGTAATGCACTTAACCCCAATATAATCTCCGAACAGAACTGTTAAACTGCTGGATATTTACTGCTGATGTCTGGCAATGGTAGCTGTGAAAGCTGGGACCCCATTAAACCTTAAATGCATACCTTAGCATGCCGTTATACCCCACCCCCACCTGACTGGACGACTTTTCCAAATGATATGTTTACTCAGTTGGCAGATGGTTTTATCTAGAGAGACTATCAGTGTTGCCCAAAAGTGGCATTCTATGGAAGTCCTTGGAGTTAAAATCACAACCATCCATTCACCTTAACCATAGCTACCACCGGCTAACCCTATGTTCACACTAGCAACTGACAAGTTTGAATTTTTGAATTTGGTTTGAATTTTTTTTTACTTTACAGTGTGTTTACTTTGCATAGCATTATGAAAATCTCAATTCAAACTTTTAACTTGGCTTGTATTTTCTCATCACCTTTCACCTCCTCTTTTCCTGCTAATCTTCTAATCCCATATCCCGGGCATGACCTGTGTGATTTTACCCTCTGTTTAGCTCATTGTCTCTGTGTGGCTGGTGACTCTGAGGTGTTCTCTGAACACTGACACGCTTTTTATGCTGTGTTTTTCTTTCTGCGTGATTTATTCAGTCAAAAAAGGTCTGATCGAGCCCTGGCATGCTAAGGTGCAGGAAGTCAAAGTTGATGGTAGCTGGTGTTGTTGATGTACATGTATGTGTGTGTGGGAGTGTGTATGGCATGCTGGGAAGGGCTGACGAAGGATGGCATCGTCGAAGTGTGACTCCAACCACCTCGCACACTCTCCTCTCAGTCTTTGGCTCACTCCGTCTGTCTGAGGATTAGCGTGTCTTGTTGATGAACACAAATATCTGGCAGTAGTAAAATAGACAAGGCAATGAGATGTGAAGAATCTTCAGGGTGACTGAATTGCTGCTCTAGTGGTTCCAAAGTGAAGTATAATAACATTGGAATAATTTCTTTACACCTTGGCCCCACCTCCTGTCTGTGAGCACATACACAAGCCCCGCCTCCTAGAATATAATGGTATCATACAAATATATTTAATATTTTAATATTTAAGTCATTAACACAGAGGTGAAAGGTGTCTGACAGCAGTCTTTTAAACTGTAGTATAAAAATCGGCTTTGGTTTGGTCAGAATATTAATAAGACACTTCGCAGTAAAAGCCTTTGCCCTATCATCAGATTACTAGTTTGAATCCTGATACTTGCATAGCCATCTGTGGCCAGGTGCCAAGGGAGCAAAATTGGCCTTGCTCTCTGGGTGGGAGGGATGGCATACTCTCTCTCCCTTGTCAACCAGACATATGTCTGCGGAAAGGGGCAGAGTATTGTCAGGTGTTGCCAGGTTTGACCGCTTCCTTCTTGCCATCATACAAACTTAGGATAGCTGGTAATATATCCAGAATAAATTAAATATTTACATATATGGTGCGGCAAGTGGCAATCTCTGGGGGCCAAGCATATTTTACAGATAGTTCCCTTGGTAGCAGTTCTTGCCAAATTACGTAAAGCACTAAAGAGAACCCAAGTTCCAAGAATGCTGAAAGCTGATTGGATAATGGTAGCCATGTTTTTAAAGTAATCTAGGCATCATTAAAAATCCACATTAGCACAAAGAAGCAGTGTACCAAATTTCAGCTTGAACTCACCAACAGTTCCTGAGATTTGTGTTTAGCCACTCCCCATATGGATGACCATGCCCAAAATGTCCTTGGAATCTTCTCCTAAACATGGCTTTCAATGTTCATGCAAATCCATCCTTTTCAGTGTTCATGCAACCAATCATGAGTACCACTGTTTGAGTAAACCATGCACTGCCCTGCTAGGATTCATTGGCAGGTGGCGGCCATATTGTTTACAAAATTCAGCATGTTTTTGATAATCTTCAAGACTGTTCTGAGCGCTGTGACACCAATTCTGTTAAGATATGCCAAAAATCCCATGTCTAATTCGCAAAAGTAGGTTTCACATACGCAAATTTAGTAATAGAATACCCGTCATATTAGTTATTTATGCCAGAAAGAAGAAAGACCACCTTGCTATCTTTTTTTCTTTTGTACATTTGTTCACTTACATTGGTTCTAGGTACAGGGGCAATGACATCCTTGCCAGAGTCAGGAGTCAAAGCAGATTGGACACGAGAGACCCCATCTGCCCTTGGTGTGGCTTGTGAGGCCGCCTGGTCAACCACGGGCTTGAGCGTGGCTAGTGAGGCTGTCCTATCCGCCTCTGGTGTGAGCGTGGCTCGCCCCTTCGGCCTCTGGAGTCAGTGTGGCTTGTTCAGGAAGTTCAAGTTCAGGAACTTACCAAGCGTAATTAGTGCTGTCTTTTTCAGAGAATAACAGAAGATGCACTGATGGCATCTTCAAATGACACCCATTTAGTTGAGGGCATATTTTATCCATCCATCTATCCATCCATCTATCCAGACAGGTGAGCCATGCAAGATTTCACAATGTGCTCTCAGACTAATGATAAGGAAATTAAATGAGAAGCCAGCAGTCACTCAAAAAGAGTTGCAGGATGAGCTGAAAGCAGCAAGAACAACAGTTACACAGAGAACAACAAGAAATTAACTGCATTACAGTCACCTCTGTTCCTATATCTCACACAAAACTCCTCTGCTAAACTCAGCTAAAATTTGCCCACAAGTACTTAAACAAATCAGAACACTTTTGGAACAAAATAGGAATAATTTAGCTTGTCATTTCTGGAGAAAGAAGGGTTGCGCTTATGATCGCAAGAACACCATGCCCATAGTGAAGCATGGTGGTGGGAGCATCATGATATGGTGCTGCTTCTCTGCAAATGGTACTGGGGCATTACACATCATCAGAAAAACATGAATGGAGTGATGTACCGGGGCATGTTAGAGGAGAATTTAATCTCATCAGCCAAGAAAGTGAAACTGGGGAGAAGACAGATGTTTTAACAAGACAACGACCCCAAACATACAGCCAAAATAACTCAAGACTGGTTTCTAACAAAGAAGGTGAAGGTGCTTGAATGGCCTAGCCTGACATTATTTATTTATGGAGGATTCTGAAACTGCAAGTCCTTCAGAGGGACCCGCATAACCTTGGGGAATTGAAGGGCTTAAAAAAAAAGCAGAGTTGCATTGTGATGGATGTGATTCACATGTAGATACATGGAATGAAATGTTGACTTACATGAACTTGATAAACAGGAAGGGAGTGATTGATGGCTAAAAACTCTTCAGACACTTTTTATGTGAATTGGACTTAAAAGAAATAGTGTGTGTGTGTGTCTGTGTCTGTGTGTGTGTGCGCATGTGTGTGTTTTCCACTAAGTACCTGTATATTATGAATATGTGTAATGCTGGAGCATGCTTGAGTTTGTGGAATGCAGTATGTGTGTGTTTTTATCTCTCCAAACATGACCGGACCTGAATTGACCTGCATACTTTCAGTGCATTTTTAACTTAATTTTCTCCAAACTTTAATCGATTCCCACAAGTTGGGTATCTGTTTGTGATCAACCTTAAATACTGTGTGTGTTCAGCCTTAAATAGTGTGTTCAGTGTTTGGGGGCGGGGCTTGGGGCCTGGGGGGTGGTGGGGCCTGGGGGGTGGATGGGTGCTTTGGGCATTCTCCAAGCACACCACATTATTCACTGTGTATCCATGTGACAAAGACAACTGAATGCACCTTGTAACTTGTAAGATGGCTTTAGGTTTTCTCGTGGGTGTGTATCAGCCTGTTGCAACAGCAGTATTATGATTGTAGTGTGTTTAATATGCAGCTCTAATTAAACCCTTGGATGTTCATTATGGTGTTATATCCTGTGGCGTCTCAATACATCTCACTGTGCATATATTTATAGGTGAAAGGGGTGTAACACAAACTTTCATCACTTCAGCTGGTTTTGGAGCAGTTACCTCATGTACTGTACTCGTAGGTGCTTTAGTGTTGAAATGCGTTCAGTGAAGTGATAATCATTGTTATGATTATGATTATGGTTATGCTTAAGGGGGTTTTCATTGTGAGGGTTATTATACCATATAATGTTTATTTTTTTCTATGCTACCACTGTTTAGGCAGATGTAAATAATCAACAGCAGTGATTTCCACAGCTGTGAAAAAAAATATATGCTAAGGTATTTTTTCATTAAAAAAACAGAATAAACAGATAATTTGTTCTAAACAGATGCAAATACAAATACTAATGGAGGCATATTATTCATTTAAAAAAGGAAAACATGCTAGGAAGATTCATCTGATTGAGTGTGCTTTGGGACTGGGATCCTGCCAGACACTAGATAAAAGTTGTGTGGATGAGGTTTTTACTTTCATGCAGGATATGAAGCTTGCGGGACAAAGAAAGACCAGGAAATGATTTTCCAATCTTAAACTATTGAGTTCCAGTGAGTCTGTGCTCATCAGATTCCTCTTATGGGCTGACAGGAGTGGAACCCCATGTGTTCTTCTGCTGTTGTAGCTGGTCCACCTCAAGGTTTGGTGTGTTATGCATCGTGAGATGCTTTTCTGCTCACCACGGCTGCAAAGAGTGGTTATTTGAGTTACTGTAGCCTTCCTGTCAGTTCGAGCCAGTCTGGCCGTTCTCCTCTGACCTCTCATCAACGAGGCATATCTGCTTACTGAACTGCCGCTCACTGGATTTTTTTTTTTTACACCATTCTGTGCAAACTCTAGAGACCGTTGCGTGTGAAAATCCCAGGAGATTTTCCCAGGAGAGGAGTATTTTCTGAAAACAGCCAACTTGGCACCAAGGTCCACTGACTACATCTTGTATAACGATATTCAGTGCTTTTTTCCTGCTGGTGCATTGAATGCAGAGAACCAGCCAGATTGCAGCTTCAACTTTCTGAAGCTTGTCGCCAGAAAAGTTTCTAAAAGACGCTCCTGTGATGCGGCGCTACTAAGGTTGCTCCGCACCTCCCTTCTCCTCTTTCTCACCTCATTTCTCGCCTTCTTTTTGACCCTTGAACTGCATAAATGACTGCACCAATTTGGAATCACATGCGATTCTGAAAGGATTACTAAATGAAATGTTTTTGTTGTTTGGACAGTATACTTGGACAGTTGTCAATGAACCTGCACCCAGTGTACCACCTATGCATGGGAAACACTGCAACAGTGCTACAGCTCCAGTATGATGAGCTTTAGGTCATGTTATGTGTGTTTCCTTCATTTAATACACTCTCGTTCTTAATGGATGATACTACAGTCTCCACTCTCTAATACCACAATCACCAGTATCCTGAACTCTGTTTCATCCTCCTGATTCTTTCAACAGTATTTCTATCTCTCTCTCTCTCTCTCCCTCTCTCTCTCACTCTCTCTCTGTCTGTGTCTTTATCTCAGCAGTCAGCTGTTGTGGGCAGATCCAGGTGACTGCATATCAGTAAATAGGCACGTACAAGCATATACTTGTACACACAGAGGCACAAAAAAATCATAAAATTAAATGTACCTTCGCATGAATAAAAAAAATGCAAAAACAGACACAAAGCAGACAGATATTCACATCATGCATGCAAATAAAATGAAGTGGAACACTAATTTTGGACATTCCTTGATGGAAAAATAAAAAGATATCAGTTTATTAGACTATTCCTTCCCAGGGACATGAAAAGCATTGACCTTATTACTATAATATATCCAACTTATTACTATATTTATTAATTTATTTATCTATGAGCAGTGTAACGATATAGTATATGTAAAATTAGATTCAATTAGATTCAGTTCCACCAGCCAACACAGACGTTTTGCTGTTATCGCTAGTGTATGGTACTTTCATTTTGCAGACTTTGCAGATGCGTTCCACGTCTCGTTATCCATCAGCATCATAACTTGTCAGGAAGCCAAAGTGCTCCCATACACAAGACCTCAAAGATTTGGGGAAAATGAGCATAGCCCTTGCTGTTTGTAATGAGCTAATATGCTAGCATTACTTACATTACAGTGTGTTTAGAGAAACCTGATTCAAGATAATAGGAAGTTACTTTTTCAGAAAAATGAGTGTGGGCTTGTTTAATGCTACGCCTGGCTAAAACTCGGAACTCCAATTAGGATAAGCCAAAGAAATCACCACCCTCAAATCAGAAAGTCAGTAACTCGGAGTTGAGCACATGATGTCAAATCAACATGGCTGCTCACAGCATCAGCGGTAAGCAAAGCAGCACTTCTTTACTTTTAAATGAGTTATTCTGTAGATACTAGATCAATCAGCAGACAGGCATATTAGCTTGTTGAACACTGACTGTACAGTTGCTTTGAGGAGGTAACTATACATCGCTCTTTGTAACATCTAGCCCGGACTCCCCTTCCAGACCGCCAGAGGGCACCCTTCCCTGAATTCTAACCCATTTCCTCAGTTGCACTCAGTACTTCCTCCTGAACCGCTATAAAAGGGACGTGATCCTGATCTTGTGTGAGGTCTAAACTGTGTATTTTTGGATGGGTTATCTGCATTTTGACCTGTTTTGTGTTGAATCATTGTTGTCTTTGCCTAATCTCTTTGTCCTTTGTTTTGGCCCTGGCCTGTATTACAACCCTGTTTTTGGATTCTGTATTTTGAATGGTTTTTTTTTTGGGCCCTGGAGAATTCTCCGTTAAAGACCCTGCGTTTTGCCATAATAAACCTCATGCACATGGATCCTTATTCTGTGTTTCTGAGTCTGTCGTTACACTCATCACAGTTAGCTGGCTAGACTATAGCTAACAAAAGACGAAACCTTTTAGCTTAAGTTTGAAAATGAGATAATTCCGACTTCTGACTTCCCACTTCCATGTTATGTTATTATTCCAAGTTATTACTGAATGTGCTGTTTCATACCCAGAGGTATTGTGTCGAAAGAAATCGTTAAATGCCATATTGTCAAACCAGATAGTATATAGTATAAATGCAGCATACACTCCATGTCCTTTGGCCTTGTGGTAATAAATTTGTATGCCGAGCATCTAGCAAAAATTCACTGTATCACTGGGTCTCTGTAATTTCATGTGTTACTTCTTGGTTTTGAAGACTTTTTAATTAAAATGAAGAGGAACGAAAACCCTTCTGTGAGTAGCGGTGTCCAAAATCTAGGTGTATGTGATTTGTAAAGACTATTGAAATTTCTTTCTCTCTCTTTCTGACTTACTCACTCACTCACTCTTTCACACACATTTTGTGTTTTCCTTCAGTGTGTGCATCGCATGCATTAGGAAACCCAAACAACTGATGGGAACAAAGAGTCAATCAATATGCATATCAAGCTCACAGAAACACACAAAAATGCAAACATTATGGCAGACAAAGTCATCTTCTGTTGCATTGTGGGGTGCAACATTGTTGCTATCGCACGTTTCGGCTCTGTCGTGACTGGTTAGGGTCTAAGTGAGATAACACACATCCAGGACCTGTCTCAATCAGCTATGTGCCCTTCAGACACATGCACTCCAGTGTATTTCTGCTGAGGTTGACGAACTTACAAATGAACTTGACAAAACAAATGTGAACTGTGATGTTATCTCTAGATTCTTCATCTCAAATGAACAAAATGCACGTGTCTGTGTGTGTGTGTGTGTGTGTGTGTGTGTGTGCTTTTCAGTGAAGGATTCAGAAGATTTTGTTTGGGGATTCTTTTTGAAAACTTTTCCCCTTTCATTGACTTGTAATTTGCTTCAGAACAATAAAAGTTTTTTTCTTTTTTTTTTCTCCTTAGGAATGTGGACATAATGGGAAGATCAGTTGCGACTGCAGTAGAGTCAAAGGCGAAAAGGTACGCGTCATATCAGACTTTTGATTCTGCAAATGCAGTGACTATATTGTACATCTGATTTTTTTTTTTTTAATTACAAGAAGATCAGTATTAAACTTTTGAATACTCTCAGGTCACCTACTTTTTTAATCTCTGCTTGTGCTTGAGCTAGACATCATATTACAGTGTGCTTTCCATACTGCAAACAGATTTTCATTTTATTATAAAACATGTCCTCTTTTTTCAGTAGAACAATTCACAAAAAAAAATAAAAATACCCTTTACATTCCCAGAAGCTATCGGCGAGTCCACACTTACATTATCTCCCGCTTGTAATTACATATCTTTTCTATTAATAACTGAAAAGTTACGTGTATTCTGAGTCGGGTTATGCAGCTCCATAAGTCAGTTTTCTGTTCATGTCTCTAAGGTTGCCAGAATTTTCTTCAGTAAAAGCATCCGAAACGAGACGTTTTTTTTTTGGTAACATCTAGACCACTGCTTTTAAACCCAAGTGCTTGACTTTAAGCTTGAAAAAAATCAGGGATAGAAAATGCGGACTGAAGAAGCAGATTGTGTGTGTTTTTTTTTTTTTTACTTTGTTGTTAAATGTAATACAATAGAAACAAAACTTTGAAAAAAAAATAAATAAATAAAAGAATAATATTATGATGTACGGTATGAAAGAGAAAGTGACAAATATTAAATTAAATAAACATCTAATATAAATCTAGTATATTGCCAGTATATTGCTTCATGAACAGTCTTAATTTAAATGAACAATATGGCTTCTGTCCTCGTTATTCGGCAGCTTAATCCAGCACGTGCTATTATTTTTTTTTCTTTTGCATTTTCTTTTTTTTTTTTTTTTTTTGCAGCATTCTCTGACAAAAGTAAAAGGCAATTACATCACATAGCATTGTCCACATAGCATTTGGAGAAACATACTTTAAAAAGTAAATTTAAGAACATTTTATCTGGTATTAGGCTGAGGATTTATTTTAAGTAAAAAAAAAAAAAAAAAGAGGGAACAATATGGCATCCTGCCTGATTAACAGATTATAATATGGTATTATGAGAAACAGGAAGGCAACCTCGTCAAAGTGCTCCTATGATTTGTACGTGGATATTTTTCTAATTTGACTCAGTTTGGGTGTCTGTGTTGAACAGTGTAATATTATATAGAGAAAACTGAACCTGCAAGACACTTAGAGCTTTGCCTCCCATTTGAATTCCATGCAAGTGTTGCCCTCTAGTGTCTGTCTGAATAACTCGAATGACAACACCACTTCCCAAAACATACCTGGAGGTTGACTGGCTGTCCTAAAACCGTCCTGTGATGAACTGGTGTATTCCCGCTTCTCTGCTAGTGATTCAGGGATAGGCTCCAGACCCACCATGACCCTGACCAGAATAAAGCAGTTACTAAAGATGAATGATTGAATGAAGAATAGATTTTCCCACAGACTATGTTCATGATTCAAAATACATAGTGTTTTGGATTAATACGATCTAGACTATTACGGTTAATAGATTTTGGCTTTGTTTTTGCACTGAAAATTCTACTCCAACAGCACCAATGAGAGCACACACACACACACACACACACAGGTGAATCCAGGGTGAATCTGACAGTAAACCAAAAATGAGCAAAGTATGTCAGAGCAAAAGAAATCATAAGTTCTTGACGTTCCGCAGTAAAAGAACACCACCATCCACATCTGGCCTGCACCACTGGAGTACATAGCCATAAGCTGACACTTGTGGTGCTCACTGGGCTGTGTGGGTGGCCTTCTGTCATGTTCTGTTCTGTCATGTTCCAACCAGGTGCCCAAAGCTATCTGATGGACTGGATTACAGCACTGACATCTGATAATACAGCATGCTTTTTTTTTTCAACAACAGTCACACACCTGTAGCTCTGTTTGTGACCATGTGTGCATGTATGCCCATAAGTCTGTTTATTCGTCAGTAGTATGTATGGTTCTCATTCCAGCAAATGGACGATTCACATCAACAAAGGACATTTTGCCTTGTGAGCTTGTTTATGGATAAAGCAATGCACATGAGTTATTTTAAACCTTAATCCAAAAACATGTATGGACACACACTTGCATTCTTTGAAATAATCAAAAGGTGTTCTATAAAATTATGAACCATACAGTACACTCCTATCCTTTTCCATAATAACTTGGAATTAGGAGATAAATGATCAAATCTGTATGTTGTGTTTCACTCCTCCTGGGTGTTACCTGCATACCTTCTCTATTTGTTTGCATGCAAGCCTAGATCTTCAAATGAAGTTACAGAGGAACGTATGATTGCAATAAACAAAGCTGTCATACAGCCATTTCGCCCTTTCTTCATGTCGGACCGCATGTATACCACTTAGCAGCTTGTGATTATGGTCGGAAGTCAGGTACCCTGTCCTCCTGCTGTACTCCTCTCATCTCTTGAGCAGGTTCTGCATTCAATCAATAGCCAGTGGACATGCGTCTGACGCCATTTGATCCTCAGGTATCTGTCATGGAGGAAAGACATGAGGGGCGTCCCTTGTCTAAGCAGACACTGTCCCACTGTGTGGTGAATGTCATCACCATGGTCTATGGATGTGACCAGCCGCTACCATCATATGCTCTACACTGAGCAGTTCCTCTTCATGGGCATTACTTAGAGGCATGCCACTCGATGAAGTCTGCACTGCTGCTACCTGGGCATCGCCGTGTACCTTCTTTAGGCTCTAAAAGATTACCATTGACCCTCCCAGTGGCGTTATTGTGGTGGTAAATCTCCGAAGACCTTTCTATTTAGTCCTAAGGTGTGTTAGTTCCTCATGGCTTTGTAGCATACATTATCCAGATGAGTCTCTCCACCCCTGGCGATTAGGAGGAGTGAAATAGGTATGTATGTAACTGTGGTTCTATCAACCCCAGATTCACCAGGGTTCTCTGTTTATTGGGAATCAGCATTAGAACTCAGTAAGAAGGTTGTATGAAGGCGGTATGAAGGCGGTATTTATTGAAAATATAGCCCTTTCTGGCTTTGTTAATTGGTCTTGGAATGTGTGTACATGCACACAAAAGGGCCTCCAGGTGATTCTCACCAACCCAGTAGTTTTCTGGAGTTCATAACACCACAAATACATACGTAACTAGCTAACACCATCCAAAGGATGGCCACGACAATAGAAGATTTATATCCAACACTTATTCACTATTACAAGCTAACCACTTTCTCTAATTTATACATTTTGGTAGCATAAAAACCCCCATAATTTTGTCGCGATCCTGAAAACATTCTTACAGTTATGTTTGACTTTCATAAGTAAAATAAACTGCTGTTAAATATGATATCTGATCATTTGAATTTGACGGATAGATAGGATCTTTAAAGATGACTATGCCTCAGTAGCCACTGTGAGGATAGCTTGTAATGTTTTGCCTTAAATGATACAAACGCCAAACATTTAAGTGAAAAAAACACACTTCCAAATTAGGTTTTTGCTCAAATGTTTAATATCTTGCTACGTAGTTTAATCAAATTTGCTGGTCATAAAGGCGATGGGACAGTGGCGCAGCATGGTCTCACAGCACTAGGGTCCTCGGTTTGATCCTGAGCTTACAGAGAAAGACAATGGTCAAGAGCATTTGTAAATGTATCTGTATTTGTGCTGCAGTCAGTGAAAACAAGTTTGTTATTTGGACCTCGCCTCATGTATGAACTCTCTTCTTCTCTCTCTCGCTTACGCTCAGGGCGAGCCAGGTTTTCCAGGTCTATTTGGATCAAAAGGAGAAGATGGAATTTCAGGAGATAAAGGCCAACCTGGACCCATGGGCCCCATGGTCTGCCACACAAAGCTTTCAGTTCAACTTTAACATTGGATTTAAAACTGCAAAACAATTTGTAAGATGTACTTTCTATGCAAAAATAAGTGTGTTTTATGCCACAGGGTTACCCAGGACCTCAAGGGATACAAGGACCGAAAGGCTCACAGGTATTTCCCCTGTGTGTGTGTGTGTGTGTGGGTGTGTGTTTTGTTTTTTGTGTTTGTATGTGGTGTGTAAAATGGGAGTATTATGTTAATATTATGTTATATAAGCCTCATGTATTGTGTTTCTGAATTAATACTCTCATGATTCTCCTTATTAGGGACTCCCTGGGGGGCAAGGATTATGGGGTACTCCAGGACGGCCTGTAAGTTTTGCAATCATGCAATTTGAGCAAGACAATTATTTATACAGTCGAATTTGGTGTGTTTGGCATAATGGATATTTTAAGTCTAACTGGAGAAATACACTACATGGCCAAGTTTGCGGACACCTGAATATCACAGCCATATGTGGGTCTTCCTCAAACTGTTGCCACAAAGTTGGAAGCACAAAATTGTGCTGGAACTAAGAGACTCAAACGTGTTCCAGCATGACAATGCCCCTGTGCACAAAGCGAGCTCCATGAAGACG
>CM040467.1:1295815-1335891 GCA_022758105.1 Pangasianodon gigas
GGGATGAACTGGAACACCGACTGCACCCCAGACCTCCTCGACATCCCAACATCAGCACCTGACCTCACTAATGCTCTTGTAGCTGAATGAACACAAATCCCCACAGCCACGCTCCAACATCTAGTGGAAAGCTTCCCAGAAGAGTGGAGCTTATTATAACAGCAAACACAGGGGGAATAAATCTGGAATGGGATGTTCAGTAAGAACATATGGGTGTGATTGGTCAGGTGTTCACAAACTTTTGTCCATATAATGTACTGTATATTAGGGGTGTAACACAATGCCACTATCTGTATCTTTATCTCTATGTGTTTATTGCTTCAAATATTTGTATTTGTGTCATTAGTCACATTTAAACCCGGCATGTCGGCATGGCCTAAACCGGAAGTGGTTGGGTTTTTTCTTCTTCTTTCTTTCTTTGATTGAAGTATGAATATGAATGAATGAAATGATAATTCAAAATTGTTTTGTGTTTCCTCATGTTCTCCTTGTCCTTGTCTGAGGATAATTTGGTTATGCAAAAAATATGGGAGAATAGTTTTTCATGGCACTGTGTGAATGCCCTGAATATTTGGGTTCTATAGTATATAATACAGAGAGACTCAGAGACTTTAAATGTTAAAGTACGGGTTCTGCATGAGCTCACCCTTTCTTTACGTAAGGAATGAGAGTTTCTGTACTGAAGTCTGTGTTATGTTTTTTAGGGATTACCAGGAAATGAAGGGCCTCAGGGACCACCTGGTAGCCCAGGATGCAACGGCACAAAGGTAACAAATGCAATAATAGTATTACAGTAATTCATTTTAAGTAGTATGTGTTTTAATAAGGAAAGAATACCGTGTGTACTTCGTTACTAGGGTGACCGTGGTCCACCTGGACTTCCAGGAATTTGCGGAGCTGTCGGCATACAGGTAAGCCCATGACAACTGTCAGTCAGAATCGTGGAAAGTTAAAAGAATACAAAAGAAATATACAATTATTAAGTCTATTTCTATAGATGTTTACTGATTTCAGGATTGAATTTGTCTTGCTGTACTGGCAAAGTGTACTCGGAAAGCTTGAACTCAATTTAGGATTTAATAATCTTACAATAAGGAATATTAGATATTTATTTCTGTAGTTAAGATAGTTTTGCTTGGTAAGATATTTTACAGTATAAGCAATCATTCAGGTGGTTCTGGTTATTTATGATTTACTTATCTTTCCATTGCCGGTTTAAATGTTTAACTTTGTAAACTTTTTTTTTTTTCTTCCAGGGAGCAAATGGTCCCCCTGGCCCTAAGGTGCTCAATGATTTCATATTAATGTTTCGTACATAAATTATAAACGGTTGTCATTATTTATAGGGAGACATTAAGAAGTTTTTATACTGATGTGTAAAAATGATTCCACATTGCTGTTCATGCTTTGCATCAAAGGTATTTTCATGTGACAGTAATATGATATGAAAGCAAATTTACCATAGACATAATCATCATTAATGATTAAATTAGTTTTCATTTAGTAAGATTTGGTAAATGGTATAAATTTGTCTTTAACTCCTGGACTTCCATAAATTTAATATGTGCCCTTTGGTTGTACTAATTTGCACACACTAGCACCTTTCCCAGCATGACTTTCAGGTTTAGTAAATCGCATTGTGGGTGCAAAATGAATCTATTTGCATACACACCACACTGTATTTTGAAAGATGCTATCCTCCATAGATCTTAATAGAACAGCTTCCATGTTTTTTCTTTTTTTTTTTGTCTATGTTTCTGCACATAATTGCAGAGATCCACACCTAAAGTAAAGGTTTATTTTACTCTTTTAGGGCGACACGTGGTACTTTTCTTTTCCTAAAGATGTGATGGGACAAAAAGGTTTTCCAGGTAGAGATGGGCCAAAGGTAAGAGTTCCACCTGTAGTACAGTAAGGATACTGACTGTATGCTTAAATATTACATGCTGCATAAACGAATGTGCTGAATGTTAGTCATAGTTACTCACTGTTATATGCTTTTGTACCACAGCGCTGTTGAATTCTTGATTCTGATTGATCAGAAGGTGTTAAATAATTTTCTATAACAGCAGCTCTGACAGCACTGCTGGCTATAATACAGTACACAGGTTTATATTAATGCGCTTGTTCTATAGTAACAACTCATTCACAGGGATGTGAATGAAGGACATCTAACACAATAATGCCTAATAATAAACAAATTTAAAAAAGGGTTGTTATTTAACAAAGACGTATGGATTTTGAGATGGTGAAGCTTTCTGTAAGGGGACGTTTATTTAACGTTTATGGAAGGAGTCTCCAGTGTCAGTGCTTTGTAACAGTCAGTAAGTTTTCCATCACAGGAAAGTCTTCAGGATATTGCGGGTTTTTTTAGGTAACATAACAAGCTATTGATCTTTTGAGTGATGTTTGTATTACAGGGTGAGCCTGGACCGCAAGGTAACTGTGGACTAACTGGACCAATGGGATGTGAGGGACCTAGAGTAAGAAAACAAACCTACTAGGACTTTAATTATTCATACGTTGTACCTCGGAAAATGAATGAGACAGAATTACAATCCATTTTTAATATATTCACTGTCCACAGGGAGAAATAGGATGCCCTGGTCTTCCAGGAGAAAAGGTTAGTCCTAAGAGAACATTTGTTATATTTTCACCACAAAAATCATGATTACAGTTTATGGCTTAAAAAAAAGTTGACTGCAGTAAATGGTGAAATTAGTTAAGATAACGAATTGGTTAATGTAAGATTGGTTAATATGTTTATATAGACTCTGTTGTACTACATGACACGCTTCCCCATCATATGTACTTATCTTACACTTATATTTACTATATAAAGGGTTTCCCAATTAATGTAGCTAATGTATTTTATGTTAACTGTATAACTATTTATACATTTCAAGAGTTTATCCTTATAATGTGCAGTGTTGATATAAAGTAATAAAAGCGCATTCAAATGATTTGTTCCTAAATTGGCTAAGAAATATAGATCTTATTATCATGTAAGTTATCATGCAACGCTATTGGTGTATGTACATTTGTTGAGACGATGATGTTCCGGCAGGGTGTAATGGGACGTTCAGAAGGACCTGGCCTGCAAGGTTCAAAAGTAAGTGCACCCCCTGACTTTTTTTTTCTAGCAAAGACACTTTCTCTGGAGAATCTTGGAGATATATATATATATATATATATATATATATATATAAAAGAAAGAAAGAAAGAAAAAACACATAAGCTCCCAAACCAACTCTAAATATGGTGGTGGATTATTGATGGATTTTTAGGCCTAGTCCACACTAACACAAGTAAATTTATTTTTTATTTTATTCTTTTTTGCTATTCCACACGCTTAAATTGTGTCTTGAACCAATGAAAATGCATCTTTTTAAATCCACTGTGCAAATTGGACAGATTTATCACTTTGCACTTCGGACAAGTTAGCTTTTCAAAAACGCTGGCATTGTCGTGTAATATCACGTAATAGCTCCATAGATCTCCAAGATGGCGGAAGATGCTGAGACGCTGTTTTCTGTATTATGTATTTAAATTTTATGCCTGTCTGTTTTTGTATCGTATACAAGCAACACTTGGAAAAGAAAGCATGTTTAACATTCATCATGTTAAAAACTGAGGAAAGGTCATGGGTCAATCACCCAGTGCGTATGCGTGGAATAACGTCTTCTGTAGTTTACGGGAAAACGAACTGAGAACATGAGTGTGGCTGAAACATAAACAGCGTTTTGAAAATGACCTGTGTAAATGTAGACTACACTACAAAAAATATCTTAGCATGTGAAGATAAAACAAAAGCCATCTAATATTTCTTATTGTGAGTTTATCATTTAACAAATATGTTAAACCATTAAGCCTATGTCTGGACATATTTACTCATTTTAAGCTTAAAATTGTCTTATAAAATTTGCTTCTTCCTAGAAATAAATGTTTAAAATGATTAAATTATCTGCCAGTTGAATAAGAAGCTTGAAATGAAGAAAAATATCAAGAAATAGGCTTAATAATTTTATATATTTGTTTAAAAACATTCTAATAGAGAGGAATATCATTCAAAATTGCCTATATTCAAGAGATATTTACTTCCTAAGATTTTTTATTTTACAGTGTAGGCCTCACTTAGAGGTCCTGGGCCTCTTATAAAGATGTCCTCATGAATTTTGCTAAGTACCAGGATTATTTTAGCTAAACACTTCTGCCAGGAGGTTCAGACTTGGTTGTAGATTCATCTTTCAGAAAAAAAAATAATAGTAATACATGCAAATCAATTCTTTTTTACAGAATGACCATCTTACCTATCTTGAACCTAATTGAAAGTCTGTGTACTTGATTGTTACGATGGAGCAGATCCAGACAATGATGGATTCATACATCACATGATATTAACTGATAGTTATTATTCAGTGCAATTCTTGCAATTGTGTTTATTTTGCAGGGCATGAGAGGTCTTCCTGGCGTACCTGGGCAGAGGGGTATCAAGCAATTTGCAACAGGACACAGAGAGCTCAAAGTAAGCAATCAGAAGAACAGACATTCGCTATCTATACTATCAGATATAGTGTGTAGGAGAGGTTTATTCTGTGATAAATTCAGTGATGCCTGGTTAAAAACTCTCTCCCTGGTTACAGGGAGATCCAGGGGATCCGGGAGACAGAGGCAGTCCTGGAATTCCAGTGAGTCCATATACATCCAAACACACACATGCATGCATTTAGCTCATAAGTTAATGCTTGAGACTCTTTACTTGACTTTTGCAGGTCTGGTGATATTTTTTTTCCCTATTTCACAAATTGAGTGCTTCTACTTTATTTATTTGTATTAATTTTGCACTGAAACCACATTTTGTAAAATGTAATTAATGTAACTGAATTTGGAGCATGATAACTGGGGGTTTGCTGGCTTGTTAAAATATTAAATGATCTTGTTTCATACAATTCATTGCTTCAAAGGGCCAGCAGGGGCCTTGTGGCCCTAAAGGACAGAAAGGAAGCACAGGAGATCCAGGACCTCTGGTAATTTATTCAGATTATTATTCATAGTTTTTCTCAGTTCTTTTAGTCTGCTGCATGATTCAGTTCATCAATTTGATTGATTTTCAATCAGAGTCGACTACTTTCTCAGTTAACAGTTCCAGTTAATGTAAATGTAAATGTTAATGTCAATCAAAGAACTGTTATATAGACTTATTTATCCAGTGTTTAGTTATCCCATCACTTCCCCACCGAAACCTCCTTACGCTGGCTGAAGTTATGAATTTACTGTTTCTTACAAGCTGGCTTTTCATCTTGTGATTTTTCTTATTACTTTTTCTTCTTTACCATTTTCTCCTTCACCATCTCCTTATTTTTTGCTTTCTTCTGTCTTGTTTTTTTGTCTTTTTTTTCTTCTTTGTTCTTCGTCTTCATTTCATTATTCCACAGAGTGAATATTGGCTGATGCACTCATTACTATCGATAATATATACTGTATGAGTCTATTATGGATTCTCTTCTATGTCTATTTTGATAGTTATTAGTGTTAATGATAAAGCTTTTGATTCTTAGGGTGAAGTTGGGCCGAATGGGCTTCAGGGAGAATATGGTCCTAATGTAAGTACTAAACTATTTTAAAAGAGGAATTGCCATTTCTGCTACACACCTTAAATAATGTAATTACCAAAGCCAGTATATAAATCCTCTCTTGGTCCCCTTTTCTGTTTTTCACCCGAATATATATCAATTAGAATCTCTTTTTAGATTTTTTTTTTTTTTTTACATTATCTTCTGTCAGTTTTAATTTACTATTTGTTATTGTCAGCTTTTGCTACTTTGCCATTTACTCTTTTCAGAAAAGGCAAATGAAAATAGCAAGGAAAGATCTGAAAATGATAACATAGTTCAAATCGCCAGTTTACACTGAAGAACAGCAAAAACGTAATTTAAAATCTGCTCCCAAATTAAATTGGGGAAAAAAAAGATTATTAAAAAATTTCTAGAAAACTAGATTAATGAAAACTGAAATATAAAAGAGGGAAAAACCTGATAGTACTGCCCTTTCACATCTAATTTTGACAAAAAAAGAACTACATATTGCACTACTAAAAGGTAAATAGAAATATACCAGTAATGTGTATTGTCTAGTTTTTATTTTTATATTGATTTTTATATTTGTCCCAGGGCTATCCTGGACCCAGAGGAAATAAAGGGCTTCCTGGGGCCCCTGGTTCAAAGGTCAGCAAACTATTGTCATCTTTATTCTAAAACGCAATAACATAATACTTTTTTTTGTCAAATAATTATCCTGTGATACTGCAGTGATACAGCACTGTACTGCACTGATACTGCACTATACTACAGGGATACTACAATATACTATAGATGCACTGCACCATATTGCACTTGTACTGCACCGTACTGTAGCATATTGCTGTTGTACTGTGCCATTCTACAGTATTGCACTGTTCTACAGTAATACTGCAGTGTAATATAGTTGCACTGCACTGTACTGCATGGATATTGAGCTGCACTGCAGTGATATAGCACCATACTACAGTGATACTACACCATGCTACAGTGATACTACACCATGCTACAGTGATACTACACCATACTACAGTGATACTACACCATGCTACAGTGATACTACACCATACTACAGTGATACTACACCATGCTACAGTGATACTACACCATACTACAGCGATAATGCACTATACTACAGCTGTACTGTAATTTGCTATAGTTGTGTTGCAACATACTGCATTGACATTTCACTGTACTTCAGTGGTACTGTCCTGCACTGCAGTAGTTTTTTGAAAGTCTCTGCTAAAAGTCTGTACACTTTTATTTTTATTTTTATTGTGTGTGTGTGTGTTTGTGTGTTTGTGTAGGGGGAGAAAGGTGACCGTGGTTGCGCTGGTCCTCCGGGACAAGTGAGTCAGTTTCCAAACACCAGCAGCTGAAGACAAATAAAAAAGCTTAAAAGCTAAATGGGTTTCCACCTTGATTAATGTCTTTTAAACACATACAAATGCTTTTATTTTGTCAATGTGTTTCAACTTATATATTTTTTCAGTATTTTTCAGTTATTATGAACCACCTGTCATCCACTGGGTTAAATATCAGTAATAATTAATAATCACTGCATCTGGCAGAAATGTGATTTGTATTATAACAAAAGAGTCATGCATGGTTGAGAGTGAATGTGTTGCTAAATATACAGTGCCTTGCAAAATTGCCTTTTGAAATTTTGAAAAAAATTTTCCCTTGAATTTTTTCACATTTTGTAGCGTTACTTGGAACTGAAATTGACTTAGTTGGGACCTATTTTTGTTAACAAAAATAACTCATAATATTTAATTCAGGGGTAAAACATTATAGTTCGCCAAATGATTTGCAAATTAAAAGAAAAACATAAATGTTTCGACTGCCTAAGTATTCACTCATCTTTCTGTGAAACCCCTAAATTAGTTGTGGTGCTACCACTTGCCATCAGAAGTCACATAATTAGTTGAACAGAGTCAACCTGTTTGCAATTAAAGTGTCACATGATCACAATGTTAATACACCTGTTCCTTGACTGACTGCCCTGTTGTTTGTTAGAGAACACACTATAAACGCAGCATGAAGACTAAGGATCAAGGGCCGGAAAGTTTCATTTTGTTCTCATCAAACCAGAGAACGTAACAATGCTCATCCCATGAGAACACATCCCACAGTAAAGCATGGTGGCGGTAGCATCGTGTTGTGGGGATGCTTTTCATCAGCAGAGACTGGGAAACTGGTCAGAGTTGAGGGCAATTTTATGCAACCAATAAATGTCTGGTTTTTATTTTTGTTCAATTAACCTTTGTGTCACAATAAAAACATTTTACGCCTTCAAATGTTAATAATATTCTGTCACTCCAATGGTAAAAATCAATTTAGTCCATTTCCAGACCACATTCTAAGTCTACAATATCTGAAAAAGTTCAAGGGGTGAATACTTATGACGTACTTTATTGATTTCCATAATGAAATTTGAGCATTACAGATATTTACACAATACTCAGTGCAAAGATCAGTGAACAAGCAAGACAAAATTCAAAAATGGACAGTGTGTTAAGTGGTTTATCTCTATTTGTATAGTGTGTTCCGTGTAATAATGCTGAGAAAGGCCAAAGAGGACCTTTGGGTTTCCCTGGACCTCCTGGCCTTAAAGGTGTTCAAGGTAAGATGTTGATGTAAGGTGTAATCTACAAATAAGTGTTTAACATTACTACATTACTACATTAGACTACATTATCTACTGCAGTTTAGATATTATGAGACTACTGACTGTAGAGGTATTGTGTCTTTTTAATAGGTGTAAGTGGCTTTCCTGGAGAATTCGGCATTCCAGGTAAAGCTTCTTTCAATTTATTTGTTGTATGCCATTTCAGATTCACTAAGCATTAAATAGATATGTCAGTGGGAGGTTTGTAATTCTTTTAGACACAACATCCAAAATAGAAACCATATATTTTTTTCTCTCTAACCAGGACCAGGTATACCTGGAAACCCTGGGGAGTCTGGTCCCCCAGGCTTTAGCGGAATTAAGGGTGAAAAGGGAGAACGAGGCTCTCAATTGATCGGACCAGTGGGACCTTATGGACCTCAGGGAAAACGTGGGTCTCCTGGTGATCCTGGTCCTAAAGGACTACCAGGTAAACAATCAAATTGACAATCTACACCAATCTTCATTGTACAAAATGTTTTTTCAATATCCACATCCATCCCCAATTCTCCATGAATTGTATTCAGAATTGGCAACTTCTGTTTAAAAGCTAGGCTCATAACCTGTATGCGAGGAAAGTTCTCTGTGTTCAGACTCAGCCTTACTGGAGAGCACATTTAAATTATTCATAAAATATTTCACTCCATGGTTGCCAGATTGCGCCTGGGCTACCCCCATAAAATATTAATTTCATGTAATAATTCACATGCTATATATTTATAGCATAAATAAATATGCCTTCTTCATATATTTAATTCCATGTTTGAAAATTTCAAAAATTTCCATGTATCTAAAATTCAGTGCATGATCTACAGAAATTCATAAACGTCAGGGCCCATCGGGGTTGAAAGGAAGGAAAGGCAATCAAGGGCCTGAGGGTGAAAAGGGAAAACCGGGGGAACAAGGTAAGAGTTGCCAGATTGTACCTTTATGGTTTATTTATTATCAATTTGCATATAATTGCATAGAAAGACATGGCCACTCAGCACTGAATGTGGAGCAGTGAATGTGGAAAAAATGTTATCAGAAATTGGAAATTATTATTTTAACTTTATTAAGACTTTGTAAGACTGCAGGTGTATTTTACCCCCGAAAACAGTAACCAGGATCATATGAGATGCAAAAACTCACTCAACATATGGGTTTGTGGTCACCAATTTTATACTTGTCCCAAAACATGACACAAATTTAAACTAAATGCATATTTTGTAGTGTATTTTAAGTGATTCTGTAAAAGATATTTCCAAAATCTGGTGGAAAGCCTTCCTAGAAGAGTGGAGGTTATTATAACAGCAAAGAGGGACTAAATCTGGAATCTTAGTCAGTGGCACCAATGTGGCCTGTGCTGTGTCCTTCGTAGCTCCATCCATCCACTGTTGTGTTTTCTGAAACAGCAAGAACAAATAGATATACATAGATATTGGCTAGATATAGTTAGGTGACAAATTAAAGAGGGCCCAAAATGTCTTAGTAAGGTGTGGTGCCACTTTGTACCTTGGGATATATTCTACAATGATTTGTAGTGAAGGGATAAACACCATGATAGGGGTAGAGAGCACTCTCAAACACACTGGTCCAAAATCTCCCAAAGGCATTTAGTTGGTTCGAGATCTGGTGACTACCTGTAGCTTTGGTGAGATCCATGGTGGTGATGTACCTTGATCTGCACAGATGCTCGGTCAGTTCATGCATAGTTGTCAAACTCAGACACCACATTGAGCCTCGGGAAATCATTGCATATCTTCATGGTCCTGACTTGGATCTCACCAAAGGTGAAACATCACCAAACATCTGCCAAAGGTGTTCCATACAGTTGACGTATATAATAAAATGAGAATAAATATATTTAATCAGAACATTTTTATATAACTTTGGAAGGCAATAGCCTATAACTTGGCTTAGCTTCTGATATGTTTCATTTACAGGCGAGAAAGGAGATGTCTGCAACCTGTGCCTTTTTTCAGGCCCTGACAATGGACCTCCAGGGCCATCTGGTGAACGTGGTGCACAAGGAGAACCAGGTAGAGAGAGAATTAATAAGTGAGCGAGTGAGAGTAAGAGAGTGAAACACTTATCCAGTGTACATAGTAGCTAATAGAGCTAGATAAAGGGAATGTAGGCCATAGTGGTTTTGTTAGAGAAACTGTAATTTTCTGGATTTATATAATAATAGAGAAATTGGAGAATTGGAGCCATGGTCTGATGCATAGATCTGATCATTTTTATGTCTTTTTCATGTCTGTTGTACTTCCATTGCCTATGTGCAGGTTTTAATGGAGAACCTGGCAGCAGAGGATCAAAGGGTATTAAGGGGCAGGAAGGTCCACCTGGCGATCCGGTAGTTTATAAGCAATTTAGACATTTTTGAGCATAACCAATGCTTACTACTCAAGCAAATTGTATATTAATATAAATATTCTAAAATACAGGGTTTGACTGGTGCTCCAGGCGCCCGAGGGGCTCAGGGGCAAAAAGGAGAACCTGGCTTTATAGGACCTGGGGATAATGGGGATCATGGTGACCCAGGACTACAGGGGTACCCAGGGAGGAATGGACAGGATGGGATACCAGGAAAAACAGGACTTAAAGGCCCACAGGGAGAGAAGGGCAATCCGGTCTGTATGGATATGTCTCAGATGGCTACAGAGCAGACTATTGATTTTGGAATAAATTTAAATAGAGGTTGTAATAGATACTTTAATTTGAATGTTTTGGAATACAGTACCTGAAAGTATAAGTTCAAGCTTATGGTAGACTAGAAAATATTGAATAATGTCTTTATACAGAATCAATGTTAGATTGTTGGCAAACGGTTGATTGTATTTATTTGTCTAGCCATGTTTCATTTTCTTTCAGGGTCCTTTTGGGGCTAAGGGTGACCAGGGTGACCCTGGACCAGATGGATTACCAGGACTCCCTGGTAAAATGGGAGTTCAGGGCTGCCCTGGGGTTGGAGCACCAGGGGAACCTGGTGAGAAGGGCTGCTTTGGTGTACGTGGCCTGCCAGGGGATCCTGGAGATCCAGGTATGATGGGAATATGTGAAAAGCATGTGTGTAAGGACTGGGATCCAGGTGGTCAGATATGAAGTTTCTGGGACAAAGAAAGGCAGTGTTAATTACAATGAGCACATAAACGGTGCTTGTGCAGAACTGTGTGACATATTTCCTGTTTTCATTCATTCATCATTAGTAACTGCTAGTAATTTTGACTAGTAGAACCAATAAGTTTGTCAGAAAATATCGTGGGCAGGTGCAAACAATCATAACTGCAGGAGGGGCAGAATTTGATGAGAGGGTCTCCAGAAGCAGGTGACCCTCATGAAGACTGGTGTACTTTCATTTGTTTTGAAGTTTTATAGTTTAGTGTTTGGCCATAAAAGAAGTGAAAGTGCATTTTGGATGTATGTGACAGGTGAGAAGGGTGACCCTGGTATGGTGTACGTAACACCTGGAGACCAGGGGAAGTGTGGAGCAAAGGGTCTTAACGGTCCACCTGGGCAACTTGGTAAGTTAAAGGTGTGATTTTTTTGTGTGTGGAGAGGAGGGATGGACATGGATGAGAGGAATTTGTTATGTGCTGTATATTTTTAAGACATTGTTTTAAATCTTTCTGTAGAGTGTTTGGCTTCTACCCCAGCCCTTCTCACATCTTTTTTCTATTTTTCTTTCTCACTCATTCTCTCTCTCTGTGTATATTTGAACATGGTTTTAGGGTGCCTGGGACCCAAAGGGTTATGTGGGCTTCCAGGACCTAGTGGCATAAAAGGCGAAGAAGGACTGTCGCAACCAGGATTACAAGGACAGCCTGGTTGTAAAGGTGTGTGTGCGCACACCTGTAATGTACCTGTAATTACAAATGTGCTTCCTAACTAATCAACATACCTCTGTCTCAAACTGTTTCAGGTGAAAAAGGCATTCAAGGTTGTCAAGGTCCACCTAGCATCGGGGTACCTGGTTGCCCAGGACCCATAGGACAATGTGGATTGCAAGGGTTAAAGGTTAGAATGATGACTTCATATAATATTTACATAGGGGATTAGCAAATTTTCAGATTACAGCTGAAGAATCTACAGCAGGGTGGCATGGTGAGTAGCCTTGCCTCCTCACAGCTACAGGGTCCTTGGTTCGATCCTGAGCTTGGATTGCTGTCTGTGTGGAATTCCTCCAGATTATTTAGTTTCCTCCCACATCCCAAAAAGCATGTTGGTAGATAGATTGGCGAGGCTAAATTGCCACTAGGGGTGAATGAGCATGTGAAGGTGGGTGTGCACGGTGAACTGTAATGTTGCACCCAATGTTCCTGGGATTGGTTCCGGATCCACCGCATCAGCAGGATAAAGTGGTTACTGAAGATGAATGAATTAATGATTCTAAAGGATCCATTTTGATATTGTTATACCTTAAAGCAATTAAAATTACTTGAAGTACTTGAACTTATGAAGCATTTAAAGTTTGGGATGTGATTTCATGCATATACACACAGTGTATTCTGACTCTAGGTAGGCATATCCTCCCTGAGATTATTTCATTTGGACACTAACACATCACTTATCTCTCCACTTGCCTTTATAAGGGTGATAGTGTTTGGGGCCCTCCAGGGCCCACTGGCAGGCGAGGGCCTCCAGGGGATGATGGGATGTGTGGGCCTGCTGGTGAATCAGGTTATCCAGGAAGTCCTGGAGTTTCTGGACAGTCAGGGAGAGACGGATGCCCAGGGCCTAAGGGTAAGTGCAAATCACAAAAACACACACTGACTCCTTATTTGGAATATTAGATGTTCGTGATAGATGAGTTTCTTTTGAGATGAGTTTGTGGGGTTTTGGTAATTGAAGGGCATTCTGGACATGATTGGAACTGAGTTTTTTTTTTTAAGTGAATTTGGTAGTGATTAATTCTTGCTAGAATGCACAAAGCTGTAATATAGGTGCTAAAATCTATAGTTTAGCTGTGGCATTTACAATTTTTGACCTCTTGCTGTGGCAATACAGGAGACACTTCTGCTTTTTCTGAACAAATAGACAACTAGATTGTTGAACTGCAGATTTTTTTTCATGCATTTGTCAACTTTGCTACAGTATTTTTTCAAGTACTCTCTTCTCTCTGTCTGCTGAAATACTTTGCTGGGTCTGCATCTGGACTGCAGTTTGCCAGTGGACAACTTGACAAGCTGTTGTTCTCTTATTTTTTTATTTTTATTTTTTTGCGAGGTGACAGAAAACGCTACAGATCCATATCAACAGCAAGCCATTAATCAAAATGAGCCACAAACAAACCATACTCCTGGCTCCTGAGCTGTGCACCAGGAAAACGTTTGCAGTATCATGTGGAGATTGCGCGTTTGATTCCTAACAGTGCCACAGCCATACATGGCTGTGAGTCATAGTTGGTGGATGGCACTAATCTCTCCCCTGTCAATCAGAATGACACTAGCTAGTCATGGGCATCTGCGAGTGCAGGCATAGCACTGTCGTCCAAGTGTGTTCAGCTTCTCTGTACCATAGCATAAGCATGTACTAACCTTCTTAACCTTCTGGTTGGTAGCTGTTGTGTGATACACTCTCAAAAAATAGTACTGAACTCGGATAAATTTGGGGAGTGTTGCATCAGGAAGGGCATCCTGCATAAAAACTGTGCCAAATCAAATATGCAGACCAATGATCCGCTGTGGCGACCCCTAAAGGGGGCAGCCGAAAGAGGAACAACAACAACAACAATATGGATCTTTCACCTGGAAATGTCAATAAACTCTACAGTATCTTTAAAATAAAGATTTAAGGTACATAAATATTTTACTGTAAAGCTTTATAGAGACTCTACATGCACCTTTATAGGTAAAAGATACATACTAAAGGTACAAAAAGTGTACTCTTAAGTGTAAAACCCTAACGACAAGAAAAGGTAGTGAGGGGAGTACAGGGGAGTGCTATCTAGGAAGAAAATGTAGTTAAAAAAACTAAAATATCTATTATAGAACATATTTAAGGGTGGCTTGAGTATAGTTTGCTTGTGAGTAAATTTAGGGAGGTCTGAGTTCATTATTGATCCACTGAGTATGACCTGGAATTCAAAAACAAACCAAGTGTGAAAACTATTCGTTTGCCTTTTGGTTGGTGACATCAGGTGCCGCAGGATTTGATGGACCGCCAGGGGTGAGTGGTCCCTCAGGATTCTGTACTTCTGGGCAGCCAGGTAACAAAGGAGTCCAAGGTCAGAAGGGAATGCCTGGAATGCCAGGTGAGATCTTTTACAGGAGGAACTTTCATCAACTCAGTTTGGGTGTATGAATGAATAATTATAGTACATAACTGTGAGTATATGACACACACAAGAATATCTGTATGGTACACATAAAAACTGTTCTGTCCAGGATCTTGGGGTCAGAAAGGTATGCAGGGTGAGCCTGGATGGCAGGGGCAAAGTTTATTTGGATTAGCTGGGCCATTTGGGACACCTGGTTATAATGGAAAAGATGGTCTACCTGGTCCAGCTGGACCAAAGGGATTTAAGGGGACGAATGGCATGCCTGGTGGCACAGGTACGCAATAAACACATGTACAACACACACACTCACACACAATCTATTTGGTTACAAAATAACATTATTATTAATAATAATAATAATAATAATAATAATAATAATAAGCTTACATTAGAGTTGTTTGGAAGGATAATGATATGGTTATGGTTAGTTCTGATTTTGATATATGGCTCTGTACATTCAGGCCCACGGGGGAGTGACGGGCCTCCCGGGAGCCCCGGATATCCTGGACCTTCTGGAAACTCTGGATGTCCTGGACGACCTGGGCCTAAAGGTAACGCCCCATATACACCCATACACACACTTGCACACACTTTATTATTCCTCATTGTGATGGTGATATTCATATCATGACAATGCTCATAATCATGAACATTTAGATTTACACAAGAACAAAAGGTGAGTGAAATTCTTAGAAATTATTATGACACCTCTGATTAGGTTTTGCAGGCAGTAATGGACAACCAGGTTACAGAGGTTCACAAGGCCCGAAAGGGGAACAGGGGTATCAAGGTCCTAAAGGAGAACCACAAACTGTCTTCAACCCTGGAGACCCAGGAGACCATGGAGACATAGGTGACTATAATAGTCCTCTAAAGCAGACTTTCCTAACCCTGGTATTGGAGTACCTCTGAGTGTTTTCCCTTCAGGGACAAATACTAACACGTGCAGGACATGGGGTACTCCAGGACCAGGGTTGGGGACCTGTGCAATAGTCTAGAGAACATGCTATCATTTCTTGATGATCCTGAAATGGACTTGATTTATATTTACTATTCTATGTTCAGTAAAATGGTCTTTACTCAATGTACAATATTTAGCCCGATTTTGCTGACACAGACAAAAAAAAAAACACACGATGTAAAAGAAATACTTTGTTCGTGATTTTTCGATCAGTTTTAGACATTCTCAGTGCGATTGCGACCAAAGATGGTCGACAGCAGAGTTGCGATTTAAAAAACATCAGAGTGTGAGTGCTGCTACAGTGCTCATCTAAAAGCCGCCAATAGGAGGACGACATGGCATTACACAAAATTTGCAAGACAGCTGCAAATACAATAGTGGCAATGGAGAAGCTTAAATGAAACTAGTGGGATCTTTTATAAACTGACTTGTTCATATTAATTAATATAACATTACCAGCCTACAAGCTGGGTCCATTGTACAGTGAGTCACAAAGCTACCAATATAATATCCTTATCACCTCAAGCTTACTTTGCAGAATGGACATTCCATGTCGTCCTCTTCTTCCCAGCCTTGAACAGCTCTTCGCTTTTTAAAACATTTTCTCTAGGCATGATGTTGCTACTATTATACAGTGGGCATGTTTCTGTTTATGCAACTCCATTTTCTGCACAAGGCCGGATCACGCTGATTGATAATATAAGCAGAATGTACTCATTTTCTTCACTAGCAAGTCTTAGAGGAAACTCAACATACGGACTGTATAATCTGAGGTGGAGAATATGTAATCACACAAGCCAAGATTGTATTGGGATCATCTCACATAGTGTGAAAAGTAATAATCTTAAAAGACAGCTGAAATCGCACAGTCTAATTAATTTTATCATGTACAAATTCACATATTCATGCTTCCGATGTTTTCCAGGGAAGCAAATGCTGAAAAAGAGATCTTCAGCCTTCTTTTTTGGTCATTTTTAGGTCTTTGTGGTCTGACTGGGCTTAAAGGGAGCAAAGGAATCAAGGGAACAACTGGCAGCTGTGGCGGACGTGGATTACAAGGCAGTACTGGGCTACCGGGTAAAAAAGTTTAAAATCCAGTAAAATGAGAGACCTAAGACCACTGACTCTTTCTCTGACTCTCAGCCTGTTGCTTCCTTGTTCCCTTTCTCACTCTTTCTCCTTGTATTCTTGATCCACTGCCTATCTTGTTTTTATTTTCTGAGCATTACTACTTTTAATGTCTTGTGACATGATTAATCATTTCACTTGCTAATTTTCGCTCTTTGTACACCTAATTATTACCCAATGTTACAACAATTTTGTAGGGGTGTAATGATACATCATGACACGATGTGTCACAATGCAAAAGTTTTACTATGTGCATCGTGGACTTGTGCGATTCACGTTGTGCAAATCAGCATTCTATTAATTATGCATGTAATGCAGTTGCACTGTTTGAACACCAGAGGTCCCAATCTGTGCAGCTCAGCGTTAAAATACAGCGTGCATGCTGGTGATATTGTGAAGTCCGACAGCTCTGGATTGCAACAACCAACACGCTTTATATGTTATAATGTTCCACAACCATGTTATACCAGTTAAAAAAAAGCTTTTTATTAGCTTTCAAAAAACACCAGAGGCCAGAAATCGGGCATTTTGGCCGACTTTGGAGCTCTATTTCTGCTACAGAGCTCATTATGTTTCAGTTGATCATTTTCCCTGGGTCAAGTATTTAGTGAATTTATAATATTATTTATTTATTTTTAAGATATAGTGAACCTGGAGTACATTTTGTTTAAACATTAAACCTCTGTTTGTAGCAATTTCTAATTAATTTAGTTTTATACAGACAAAAATACACATTGTTTTGCATTGTTCATGATTCAGAAATAAAAAAGGAATCTTTTCACTCATCAGGTTTTTATTTCATTTTTCTTCATTTGAATTTTGTTCAAAATATTCCGCGAATCGAATCAAATTGTGAAGCCAGTATTATGAATAGAACTGAATCACGACTGGAGTGTATCATTACACCCCTACAATTTTGCTTTCTCCTCAGGTCTTCCTGGAGAACGAGGCCAGGAAGGCTTGGCAGGTGAACCTGGTGTTCCTGGCTGTGCTGGAGAAGTTGGACCTCCAGGTCCTCCAGGTAACACACACACACACACACAGATGCATATACACTTGTAGTCAGTAGTCCTTAAACCCTTGTGCTTGCCTACTCTCAAATCAAAGCAACACACAGTCGCTTGATCTCCAATATTAGTTTCTCTTTCCGTCCTGTGTCCAGGTGTCAAAGGTGAGAAGGGGACACCAGGTCTCAATGGACCACCAGGAGACTCTGGTACTTCAGGAGTAAATGGCCCAAAAGGGATCAAAGGTGAACCAAGTAGTCCTGGACCAGGAGAGCAAGGACGCCCTGGAGAGGAGGTGCACTTGCCACTTCTTTTAGTAGACTCCAGAATTATTTTTACTCTTCAAAAGAATGGACAAAAAATTATTGTATCAAATTAACATTACACACAAAAGGCCAGTTATGTGTTAATAGTGCTAAATAAATATAACACTATTTAAATAATGTATAAATATAACTGTTACTTAATATTATCATCCATTTAAAGTCAAGGGAAAGTTTTTTTTTTTTTTTGTTTTTTTTAGAATTGATACAACTGTATTCTATTCAGGCAACAAAAAAATCCCAGAACACACATTGATCCGTGAATTATTATTGTCAGTGTAATATGTAATTGTTTCTATAGTAACAGCTCATTTACAGGAATTTTATGGCAGACACTCCATACATGATCTAAGACTAATAATAAACAGATTATTATAAAAAAAAAGATTTGTTATTTAACGAAGAAAAACGTATTATTGTTGATATGATGAACCTTTCTGTAAGGAGACAATTAACATATGGAAGGAGTCTCCGGTGTCAGCGCTTTCTAAAAGTCAGTAAGTTTTATATCACAGGAGAGAAACTAGAGGTAACAGTAAGTCCGCTTCTCATCGGGCCACATCACACCACCCTGTTATTGATTTATTTTCCTACTACAGCATGCCCCATGTGTTTTATTTCTTACTTAATATACTGTAGTGACTTTTAACTAGTGTAAAATTTTGAAATGGCATTAAATTTGGTAATGAAATGCATTCTGACTCGCTTATGACCCATGTTCTAGGACTTGGGACTTAAGTGTCAAGACATTAGCCTTACTTGGAAAAAAAAAAGACTTATTCCCACCTCAGCTTTTGATGCAAAAGAGACATTTGCTTGTGAACCTGCACAAGTCAAGTAATGTATATATAACCATAATAAAAGTTTCATGCATCCTCACCCCCACCTCGGCTCTTTCACATTATATCTCAGACATCTAACGCTTTCTCTTTCTTTGTCAGGGTGAAGCAGGCAAACGAGGCTTTAAAGGAAAGAAAGGAGAAAGAGGAATGTGTGGGCCTGTTGGACGTCCAGGAGCAGAAGGGTTTTCCGGAGAGGTTGGAGAGACAGGACGATCAGGACAACCAGGCACTTTTTTTTTCTAGTCTAACTCTCTTTGACATCTCTCTTCTAATACAATATTAGTTCATTTGTTTAATCGTTATGTTTTTGGCCATTCAAAACTTTGAACATAGCATTAATAGGATCTCTTTCTCTTTCTCTCAGGACCCCCAGGATTGCCTGGAGAAAAAGGTTTTGATGGACGGCCAGGCCCTCCAGGTTGTCCGGGACTAAAAGGCCTACCAGGTTCTCCCTTCAGTTAACATGCTTAATGTTTTTCTGCACTTGTGTAGATATTTATATTTTTTTGTATATAATGTTTATAATTGTTCATTAATGTTACAGGTGCTTTATAATTATTCACAGGTCATTATTAGCTATAAAGGTTGTTACACCACATGGCTTTATAATGAATACTGATATAGCACAACAACATGATTATAAGTTAAACCGTTATTTATCGAGCATTATGAAATCTTTATAATGGGTGATTTTAGATTAAAAATTCTTAGAAGAATTCATGACTAACTTACAAAGAGAGCTTTTCAAAAATTATATAAATTGGACATTTTTGATTTGAAAATGTATTCACCGCAATACATTATTAGTCTCGATAACAAATTCCAAGTGTCTGCATTGGAAGTATGTTTCTGTTCAAAATATTCCTTCCAAACTTTTGACTAGTAATGTATATTTATAAAATGGTATTTTTATCACAGTTTTTTAAAGAATTTTTTTGAATGCTTGGTGAAAGGTTTAGCAGGTTAGTCTCATTTCTAGTTCTCGTTCTTTGTATCTCAGGTTGTTCTGGGTCACCGGGCAATCCAGGTCCGCCAGGTCTAAAAGGAAACCAGGGCAGGGACGGCATTCCTGGACTTCCTGGAGAAAAAGGGAGTGCAGGAGGTAAAGACGTACATGCAGGATCATTAAAACAGTCATTTTGTCTTGATAAACATCAGCAAACAATGCATCAGTCTGCACTTCGATTATTCGATTCTATTTCCCCCGGCTAGTTGAAATCCCCACAGCGGCAAATGTGTTATTCAATTAGTCTACGCAGGACCTAGTGTGTATATGTACATATATACTGTACATGTAACTATTATATTGAATGATAATTTCTTCTTATATAGCTCCTGGATTTGGACCTCCAGGGCCACCTGGTATCAGGGGTCAATCAGGTGAGTGTCTATTACAAATATAGCTTACTAACTAACTAACATAATATACATAACCAGTACAACTTCGACCTGTGATTTTTAACATGAATGTTAGTTAATTATGATTATGTGTTCACATTACTTTTGTAATGAAATGCATGATTCCTAGTAGGTGAGTTTGTTATCTGTGCTGAGCTATTGTATTTATAAATTGGCTTCAAACATGCAGTTATTCTAGCTCATAATCTGTATTCATCATTGAAATTTTTTTTAAAAAGGATAAAAATAACTAAAATAATTAACTAGCTAATGCTAGCAGAACGATAGCATCATATTGTAATGTGAGGCAGGATGCAAGTGCATAACCTCAGCATGATCGTCATTGTCCATAAACAGGTAAACAACGTTCAGAACTGCATGACATACTTGGAAAGGCTTCGCAACAAAAAGTAGAAACAACAAAGAATAAATAGGCAAACTAATTAAGGACTGAACACAGAACAGGTGAACACAATGGGGCAATCAAACAACGACAGGACAAGGACGGGGACAGGAACAAACCAAAAACAACGGCACGCGTCAAAACACAAACAAAGCACATGGAGAAGTGCAAACAATAGCAAGCTGTGCTCACTATTCTAGTAAATCTAAATTACATGTTCTACATATATAAATTAAATTACAAGACTAAGATACACTATATGGCCAAAAGTTTGTGGACACCTGACCATCACACCCATGTGTGGATCTTCCCCAAACTGTTGCCACAAAGTTTGAAGCACACAATTATATAGAATGTCTCTGTATGTTGTAGCATTACAGTTTCCCTTCACTGGAACTAAGAGGTCCAAACCTGTTCCAGCATGACAATGCCCCTGTGCTCAAAGCGAACTCCATGAAGACATGGTGTGTGAAGGTTGGTGTGGAGGAACTCGAGTGGCCTGCACAGAGCCCTGACCTCAACCCCACTGAACACCTTTGGGATGAATTGGAACGCTGACTGAACCCCAGGCCTTCTTGCCTGACATCAGCGCCTGACCTCACTAATGCTCTTGTAGCTGAATGAACACAAATCCCCACAGCCACGCTCCAACATCTAGTGGAAAGCCTTCCCAGAAGAGTGGAGCTCATTATAACAGCAAACAGGGACTAAATCTGAAATGGGATGTTCAAAAAGCAAATATGAACACTATATGAATATTGGCCATATAGTGTAGCTAGCTGAATTCACACAAAAGTTATGTCTAGATACATAGCCAGATTTTCTGTTCACAGGGAATCCATAGGCTATGTAATGAGCAAATGTCACTTAGTGCAGTGTGAAAGAAGTTTAATTATTACTTTTAATTCATTTAAAATTTCTGGTTAGTTGCATGAAAGTCTGAGGGATTGAATTAAGAACTTTGTCATTTTGTTTGTCATTAGGTGGTAAAGGGGAACCAGGACCCATGGGGAAAATTGGACCTCCAGGACCATGTGGTCTAGTGGGAGACCCAGGGCCCAGTGGGATTCCAGGGCCATCAGGACCCCCTGGAAGTCCTGGTCCACAGGGTTTGTGCGTGGATGGACCCAAGGGAGAGCGAGGCCCTACTGGACAACCAGGACCACAAGGTTAAACTATTTATATGAAACAATTGCACTTTATAATTATTGCATACATGGCAGGCTAATGAAAACACTAGTTGCTATGGTTATATGAATGACTTCTGAAATGTCTCATTAAACTAGATCATTTTTGAAGCTTTATAACATCTCTGTGCTGCTTTGCATAGGGCGCAGAGGGATATGTGGTCCCCCAGGACCACCTGGCCTAGGCGTTAAGGGAGAAAAGGGCAACGCTGGGACTTCCGGACCAAACGGAGTGTGTGGTTATCCAGGAGACACTGGCCCACAAGGGATTCCAGTGAGATAAACTTTTCAATCTAACAGCACTGGCTTGGTGTGATCCTATGTTGAGAGTGTTGCAAAATAGAGCTTAGAAGTGCCACTCAGTTTCAACTTAAAGACATTAATTAATACCATGAAGAAATATTATTTTTCAATATTGATGAAGTTACATTGAGAATTGGTTGATGAGCATTCATAGCTGATGAGAGAAGATCATAAATAGTGTAATACTCTGAATAAAAAAAATGCACTTGTCAGTTTTCGGAAACCAGAGCCAAGTAGAAATGTAACGTTTTTTTATAGGGTATTCCTGGGAGCCCTGGTTACCTTGGTGGCAAAGGAGAAAAAGGACTAAAGGGTGAAACAGGACCTCGAGGTAAGATGTGTCTCAATGTCTAAACAAACAGAACCATGTGAATGAAAGAAAAACTCCATTAGAGATGGAAGTGCTTCTGTTACGCAATACAAATAATACACGAGCAAATCTTTTCAGTAAATCCCAAAAAAATAAAATGATGATAATAACAAAAAATTAAGATCCATTAGCCATTAGCTCAGCAGTTTGGCGTCTGCATTCTGGTTAAATCCAAGTCTGTTAAATTCCATGAAATGTCTGTCAAATGAGTAAGAATAAATACAGAAACCATGCAGTGACCTGTTTTACATTTATATTCATCTTGTCAGGAAAGTGGATACTAGATGCTAAGTATAGCCTTTTATCCTTGAATTTTGCTAATTTTATTATCGTTAGCTCAGCACTGTCAAAGGAGTGTACACTGACACGTGCCTCGTGTGGTAGTAATTCTAGCGGTTGCCTTATTACTATTCTCGCCACAGCTGAATGTCTCTTTAGAACAGACATTTGTTTGTGTCCATGTGCAACTGCATGAATGCTTCCAATGCAGTGTAATTAATTTAATAATTTGCCCCAGACGTCATGTGTGGCCTGATCATGAAGCCCGACACTGTTATCGCACACATCGAAAGGCTGGAAAACTCCAGCTCCGAGACTTCTAAGCATCTGAAAATACATAGACGCTTGGGGTATAACGTAATGCCACTATGTCTATTTGTCTCTGTATGTCCAAGTATTTGGATCGGTATTGGAATTTGGTTTTAAACCAGAATTGGAAGTGGTCTAGACTGGAACTTTATTTTCTCTATGACGATGTAGAATGATCGTTTAAAAATAACGAGAAAACATACACAGGGAGCGTACAAGTTTAAAATGAGATCTCAGCAGAGACATGCTGCCCCGTACACAGTGTGTGATCCATGTGGGTTATGGTGCGACAGCTCTATAAATAAATTAGAAATGCGTGCGTACCACTGTTAACTGAGAAAAAGAAGAAAAGTGTGTCACTCTTGTTCAAAGTGTGTCTTTAAGATTGTAGTTGGAATGGGAATTTTGCTGAAACCTGGCAACCCTGCCTACCAGCTTTGCTTTCAAGGTCCAAGCTTTAAGTTTTTCTGATAAGGAAAAAAGTGGTCTTTTGGAACGCCATTCCATCTGTTACGCATATCAGATGTATTGCGAGTGCCCGAAGTGTGTGCATCGCCTTTGAGCCCCTGCGATGCCAGGGTGTGTGCATACTCATCACGCCCATCTTAAGCCTCCTGCTGCCCTGTGACTGCCCATAGGTCAAAGAGGACAGGATGGCTCACATGGCCCACCAGGATTAGAAGGACAGAAAGGGCAAAAAGGACCACCAGGTGAGAGTTTGCACCAATGCAAAGCTGTAAATGTTTTAATTGCTGTGGGTTATGAGTGAATTTTTTTAGTCAGCTAAACAAGACAATGTGAGCATCTGAAACCTAGCTCAGTTAAATTAGAAAAGTGCTACGGTTACATACCTGACAAATGTTGTTTTCAATCTAAAAAGGAAAAGTAGAAATATAAAAGGTTTACTGATAATATGAATCTATTTAGGTACAAGAGGGGAAGCTGTTTACTACGATAATATATTACTTCCCGGAGAGCGTGGTCTGCCTGGAGCTCCAGGAGAGAGAGGACCTACAGGAGCAACTGGTTTACCAGGACATACAGGGCCACCAGGTACACATACACACCTGAATGTATCGACATATGCAGTGTTTAGTCTATTTCAATCAAACGCTTGTGGGTTCTTCCTTTCTTTATGTAAGTGAGAAACACACTCAAGCAATCACACTCAACTGGTCTGAGAGCATCTAATTCGAAATAGGTTGATAAATTGATAAATCAATCGACTGCAGGATGTGAACCAAACATGCCATGTATTTTGGGTTGCTGCTTTTTTTTTCTTTCTTTTTTTTTTTTTTTTGATCTGAGCTGCTAAGCTGAGCCGTGAGTCACAAAAGGCCAAAGCTGTAGCGCTACACAAATGCCATGTGTTCCTGATATTTACCCTGACAAAAAAGCGTTAATAAACACTGGATTTGATGCAAAATGTTTTAAACTAGTTACTTAATATAATCATCCAATCATTTATTTAGCATCATCCCCCTGTTCTCTTTGCTTGGGTGATTTTTGTAGTTTCTACAAACACATGGTAAAGGTTTTTTTTTTTTTTTTCCAACGCCGTATTTGCCACCAATAAATGAAAGAGTTTTATGAGTACATTTTCAGTCCTACACACCCCACAGCCAGAAATTATATTTTTGTTTGTTTGGTTTTTGCTTTTTGATTCGTTTAATTCCAAAAAAGCAAACAATACAAAAGAATCAGTTTCACTCTGAGTCGCACATTTTCTTCGGAAGTAACAATGACCCGTTCTATATCTTTACTTAAGGTAAAACAACACTAAAGAATGATGATGTATACATGAAATATCATACTCATGATAATTTTCTCTCGTTGAAACCTACAAGGAGCCCGTGGCCCTAAAGGACTCCCTGGCGTAAATGGCATCCCCGGTGAACAAGGTTTACCTGGACAGAAAGGGAACAGAGGATTGCCAGGGCTGACAGGTAGGAGTGCGTCTGTTATTATATTCGGATTAACCTATTAATAATCAGAAAGCCTATTTCCTCTCACTTTACTGTACGGTGGCGCAGCGGGTAGCATTGCTGCCTCACAAGTGATCCGGATCAGCCTTTTCTTTTTTTTTTCAAAAAAAGTCACAAACTTTTCCCACTTCACACAGTGCTGTGCAAAAGTTTTACTCACATGCAAAGAAATGCTCTAAAGCAAAGATGCGTTCTAAAATGATGAAGTTACTCGTTTCTACATGTAAAAAAAAAAACACTATAAAGAGCAGTAAACAGTGATAAAGTAAAGTAAGTAGTCTCAGGTACAATTTGTGCAGTTTTATAAGGAAATTAGATGGTTAGAAGTTTTACATCTTGGAGAATCTGCTGCAGTTCTTTTGGAGACTTTGGCTGTCTCACTTGCTTCTTTTTTTTCTTTTTGAACTCATGATTTTTTTTTTTTAATCTGAAAAGTGGTCTGTTATGCAATATGTTACTGACATACAAACATTCTTCTGTAACATTATTATTATTTTTTTGCTGGAAAAGTAGTGTATATGGAAATATAAAATGTTTTTGACTCAATAATGCAGAAGTCATAAAATAAACATCTATAATAGACATCTCAATAGGGGACGTTTGTTATGGGCAGTGTTGCAGTGTGTAAGGAGCTCAGGTGCTTACTGTGTACTGTAAAGTGTTTGTGTGTGTTAATGCGTTTTTGATTTTTCAGGAGCTTTGGGTGTTATTGGCGATGATGGTAGGAAGGGTTCCAGAGGTCCACCGGGAACCTGCGTGCCCAACAAGGCCAGTGGTAGCTTCCTGTTCACCAGGCACAGTCAGACACAAGAGGTCCCTTCCTGCCCTTCTGGATCCAATGAAGTCTACTCCGGGTACTCACTCCTTTTTATCAACGGCAATAACCGAGGATACGGCCAAGATCTTGGTATGGCATACACACACACACACACACACACACACATCAAGTTATCTGAAACTAACTACACTTAGACTACACAGGAGAATATGACTGCATGGTTTTTGTTTTTTTGCTATTCTTTTCTTTCTTTTTTTTCTTTTTTTTTTTTTTTTTTTAAAGAGGGACGCACCAAAACATTTGCACAATATAATAATTGGAGAACAGAAATCGTTAACACAGCTGGTGTGGATTGAAACCCTAATTAAATGGAAGCATAATTGCCGGGTGTGATGCATAAAAACAACAAAAAACAAAAGACAAAAAACAGAAAAATGCTTTAGGAGCGCATCTGGTCTGAATTGGCCTTTAGAGATCGAGAGATATTTGCTGAGGTTATTAATTCGTGTCACTGCTAAAACATGCCAGGTGCAACTTTATTCATTTTGGGCTGGTTGATTCATTTCTGTCAGCGTTTCAGTGCTTATATGGATTTGTTTATTTGTTCAGGATGAATATATATAAGTATAGTTTTTATAGCTGACCTATTCAGGGTTCTAAAATGAATAAAACTCTAGCTTTGAATAGAATTCAGTTTTTTACCTCAGCTTTTTGGACACATCTCAGACACAAACACCTCACTGAACACCTCTCTCCTCTCCGTCTTTCTTTTTCAGATATAAAATGCAGACAATACACTCATCTTTATCATTCGTGCTTGTTTGTGCTTGTGTGTGTGTATGTACTATACTGTAGGGACATTTATGTATAGGTGTGTCTGTGTGTGATATCAAGGCACTATAGGGAGCTGTCTACAGATGTTCTCCACCATGCCCTTCCTCTTCTGTAATGTGGAAAACACCTGTCGCTATGCCTCCCGAAACGACTACTCCTACTGGCTGTCCACTGACGCACAAATGCCCAGTGACATGCCCTTTGTCTCAGGTGATTCACTGGCGCAGTATGTTAGCAGGTACGCTCAGAACACACAGAGTATCTGACAAACACTCATTTATACTGTAAAGACAGATGACTCACTCAGTCACTCAGTCACTCAGACAAACAAGCTCTCAAACGAGCACTTACTCACTCACTCACTGATTCACTCACTGATTCACTCACTGATTCACTCGTCCAAACAAGCATTCACTCATTCACCCAAACAAGCATTCACTCATTCACTCACTCACCCAAACAACATTCACTCACTCACCCGAACAAGCATTCACTCGTTCACTCACTCACTCAAACAAGCTCTCAAACGAGCACTTACTCACTCACTCACTGATTCACTCACTGATTCATTCACTGATTCACTCGTCCAAACAAGCATTCACTCATTCACCCAAACAAGCATTCACTCATTCACTCACTCACCCAAACAACATTCACTCACTCACCCGAACAAGCATTCACTCATTCACTCACTCACCCGAACAAGCATTCACTCATTCACTCACTCACCCGAACAAGCATTCACTCATTCACTCACTCACCCGAACAAGCACGCACTCACTCACTCAAACAAGCTCTCAAACGAGCACTTATTCACTCACTGACTCACTCAATGACTCACTGACTCACTCATTCACTCACTCATCCAAACAAGCACTTAAAAAAGCATTCACTTACTCAATGTCTCACTCACTCATTTACCCAATTACTCAAACAGGCATTTACTCATTCTCTCACTCACTCACTCAAACATTCACTAACTCACTCACTTACTCACTCATTCACCCAAAACAAACACTTAGTCACTGACTGCTTGCTCACTTACACTCTCACTCCTTCACATTCATCTTCTCAATCAGACACTAATTCACTCAGTCACTGACTCACTGATTTACGCACTCACTCATTCACTCACTCACCCAAACAAGCTCTCAAACAAGCATTAACTCACTCAGTCACTCATTCTCTCACCCAAACTAGCATATAAACAATCACTCACTCACTCACCCAAACTAGCATATAAACAAGCATTCACTCACTCACTCCCCCACTCAAACACTCACTCATTCACCCACCCAAACAAACACTCAAACATTAACTCACTCATTTGCACTCTCACTTTCACATTCATCCTGTCACTCACTGACTTACTCACTCACTCACACACTCACTCTTATTCACTCACACTCACTCAGATACTCAGTCATTCACTCAGTCACTGACTCACTCACTTACATGCTCTCTCATTCTCTAACACTTTCACTCACTCGCTCACTCACTCACTCACTCATTCTCTGACACACTCACTTGTTCATTCCCTAAGACTTTCACTCACTCAATCACTCATTCTCTGACTCAATCATTCACTCATTCTCTGACACACTCACTCACTTGTTCATTCTTTAACACTTTCACTCACTCACTCACTCACTCACTCGCTCATTCTCTGACACACTCACTTGTCTGGGAAGTTGAAGGCGAGCACATGCTTGCTGAATGCAGTTAGAGGAGACATAAACGTCACTCTTCTGTATATATAAGCTCGCTGATATGAACGATTGGCAGTGACTGACAGAAAGGAATAATACTATTCTATTAATGCTATCCAATGCTTAATCTCTCTCTCTTTCTGTCTCTCTTTCCAGGTGTTCAGTATGTGAGGCTCCAGGGAACGTGATAGCATTACACAGCCAGACCACTGTGGTCCCATCATGCCCCATCGGATGGCAGCCTTTGTGGCAAGGCTACTCTTTTGTCATGGTAACAATCACGAGCCATTACTGAAAGAAATATATATTTATTTATTTCCCATTTTAACTGAAATCATAGCAGATGATTCAACCTTATTTCATAAAGAGATATTTTAGTAATGTTGTAGAATTTCTTGTAAATAATCATGCATGAAATTGGAACACAGATTAAATTTGCCCCTTGACTTTAATATATCCATTTTAAACTTTTCATGAGTTTGAACAGTTTTCAGTTTATTTAGAAGAACAGGAAGAACAATGTTCATCGCTCAAGTATAGTTCCATACTTAAGACTTGTAGAATCTATAATGACACTTTAGGTTGACTTTTCCTTTCATTTGTCACCTGTCTGTATATATAGTGAGCACACACACAAACACAAAGACGGTCAAATAATGATGGTTTGAATAAATAGAATATTTTTCACAATGTCACATGTAAATTTATTTCTGAATTGAACCATAAGTTTTTAATAAGTCGGGTTTTTTTTACTTAAAACGAGCATTAAAAGCATTAAATTTACAAGCCTTAAATTAAATTGAAACTGGTTGAGGAGATCCAAAACTTAAAGTTGCTGCTTTATCTCAGACTGTTACAACGCATCGACACTGGAGACTCCTTCTACAAATGCTAATTACACATCTCCTCATAGAACATTTCACTAAATCCCTAACTTGTATGGTTTTAACTTGTAAACTATCCAAGTTACTATTAGAAAGTACTAGAACTAGAAGTGCATTAATATAAACCTCTGCACTATTGTCAGAGCTGCTGTCATAAAATTAATCAACACCTTCTGACCAATCAGAATCGAGCATTCAACAGCGATGTGATATAAATATATATATATATATACACACTTGTGTGTCAACAGCAAACGGGTGTGGGTTCGGAGGGCTCGGGACAGCCCCTGTCCTCTCCTGGCTCTTGTTTGGAGAATTTCCAGAAGATTCCCTTTATCGAGTGTCATGGCCGTGGCACTTGTAACTACTACTCAGACTCCTACAGCTACTGGCTGGCTAGTCTGCATCCTAGCCAGATGTTCAGGTATTTGTCCCAGATGTCTACTTTGAGAATAAGTTACATTTGTGAAGGTGGATATTAAAAAGAAGAGATGTCTACTTGAAACAGAAATGGAAATGTCTTCAGAAGGTTTAATCCATTAAAGAATTTAGATCTTAGTGACATTTTATAATAAGTAAGTTGCATTTTCCCAACCACATGCCTGAAAGCAGATGTGTGTTTGTGTTTTGTTTCTCAGTAAACCATCCCCACAGACAGTAAAAGAAGGCTATACAAGAATCATCAGTCGCTGTCGGGTGTGCATGAAGGAGCACTTGTCTTGTAATCAGACATCCTGAACTTCAGAGACCTTTTATTCAGCCGAGATGGAGATGTAACTTTTCGACTTTTGGAAACGGACGTCTTTCACACACTAAATCCCACGCTAGATCTTCAAGAAGGTTCTTGAAAGATGGAAAACAAATGTAGAACTCGTGGACTAATTCACAGAATTTTTAGGGAACTTTCTTAACCCAGCAATTGAACTAATGACCCATATATATGCATATTTAAATGTCTTAGACAAGCGAGAAGAGAGGAAGACTGAACAAGTATATCACAGCTTGGAGCAGATAACTAGACCCAAATGCACAACTCAGTACACAGCTGTTGGTTCAAAAGGCTTTACTGAAGTTTAAGGTCCCAAAGATACAAAAGATCTCAAAAATTCAGGCAGATTTTTCCACATCACAAATACTGAATCAGGATCAAAAAAAGGCAAAGCTAAACAGGAAATTGGCTCTACAAAAGTCACCAGAGATTCGCTGAGAAAAAGTTTAGAACTCTAGGCAGCAAGGCGCTTAGACGAACTAGCAACTAGGACCGGGAACACAGGGCTTAAATACACAAGGAGACAATCAGACACAGGTGAACCACATCAGGGCGGGGCCGTAGTCACACAGGAAGAAAACAGGAGGTGAAGCTATCTGAAATGAGAACAGAGATGAGAACTTTCAAAATAAAAGTAGATGTTTAGGCTGAAACTAACTTGACCTTAGGCAGCAGATGTGACAAAGTTCATTATAGTTCCAAAAGTATGTGGACACCTGAACATCACACCAACGTGCGCTTGTCGAACGTCCCATTTCAAACTCACAAATGAGCTGTTACTATAGAAACCGTAACGTAATAGAACGAACAAGTTAATATAAACCTGCGATTTGAATTACAGCCTGGGACTAATGTCAGATCTGCTGTTGTAGGAAATGAATCAACACCTTCTGACCAATCAGAATGGAGAATTCAGAGACATGAGAGATCTGTGTATAGTTTTTAGAGCATTTATTGTTATGATGTTGTTACATATTGTGCACTGTTGTCGTACCATGCACAGACACGACAGCGATAGAGACAGTAAAATAAAGTTTACAAAGTTCATGTTTCAGGGTGGAATTTAAAGGAAAGCTCTACTCTGAAACACGTTAAATATGTTTTGTACTGAGAAATATCTGATGTGTTTAGTGAATGTGGTGCTAGTTTGTTGGATGGTGCTGTATTTTTCTTGATCCTTTGAGAAGCGGAAGCATAAACGCAGAATTGCATTACTATGATTGTACAAATTTCAGGATTTGTGATTTGTACAAACCTTGATCATCATACAATATCTGTACAAACCTTGATCATCATACAACACTACAATGATTTTTTACTGTTTTGCATATATATATATTCTGTTTTGTTCCTATACTTGGTGTGTAATTAATGTTCTTGTAAAGAAAAAAAATTGAAATAGAAACTTACATTTTATTCTTTTACTATTTTTACTATAGCATCTCTAGCATTGTGGGAGGTTTTTTTTTTTTTTTTTGTAGCACTAAAATTCTTATTTCCTTTTTATCCATGTGAACACAAGATGACAGTACAGAGCTACTTGAACAGCAGATGATCTCGGGCATGGGGAAATCAAAATTAAATACTTTAAACCATGGTCCTGAATTGAATGAATTATATTTGTTTATTTAACAGCTTTGCTTTCATGTTTATCGGATGGAAAATTGGACATTTATGGAAATATTTCACATATTAACATAAACGTAACATAACATTAACATAACATAAATGAGCGCTGCATTATTCTTAATTAAATGCTAATATTTGAGATCACAATTCTCAAATAAGATTCTTTGACGCACCAATTTTATTCAGCAGAATGTGCATGTGATTATATAATTTTAACTGCTATTTAACTTCAGAACAAATGTACAATATTCTTTTTTAGAATAACATAAATTAAAGTACATTTATTTGCAAACAATATTGCAAAAAAAAAAAAATTGGGAGTGTTTTTTTTTTTCTCTTTTTTTTTTTTTCTTGTATCAGGAATAGTGGCACTTTGTCCAAACTGCATTGAATAATGAGATTTTTAATACAATTTATTTAATACGAAGTATATTTGTGTAGCACGTAGCGTAGACCTGACCACTCTGTATTGGTGTACGGAATAAAACAACACCTTAGAAGAATATTAGAATAATATGATTGAGAATAATATACACTAGAAATTGGTTTATTTAAATTTACTGTAGTGTTTTAATTTACATGTTTTTTTCTAGTATTTTACAAGTAAACTGGAAATCAGTCTTTGGTCCTTGATTCATACAAGAGCCATGAAACAAGAAGGACAAAGAAGAGATTTTTTTTTAATCGAGCCAAGAGTAGAGGTGTGAACACTGCTAACAAGAAAAATCCTAGCAGGCAGAAAGTAAAAAAAACATGCTTTCACCACAGAACCTCTAGGATATGTTTGATGGATCGATGCATGATGAACAGCGTGAATGGTAAACCACTATGTAGTGGCTGAGTGTAAAACTTTTACAACTGTTACAATATTAGCAAAAAGTGTCTGATCTGTCTGATCTGCAGTCTGATCTACAGTCTGGGGAATATCCATATCATGCTGTAAGCAATAATAAACTGTGTACAACTGCACTGAAATATATTTGAAGATATAACTGTAGTGAAACTTTTATTATTGTATTTTATTACGTAAATGTAAAATATCAAATAAATGAAACAGCTGCGGTGGAAAATTCACCGTAAATTGGAACTCAACATACTATATAAAAAAGAAAATTATAGAAAAAATTAACAGACAGCACATCTACCCTGCGCTGTTGATATAGAAATATAAACTAATTTTTTTTTTATTTTAATTTCCTACATGCAGATTTTTTTTATTTTTGCTAGCATGTACACCTTGCAGGCATTAGCAGTATGTTTGTTCCAGTGAATGTCGTTTTGGAGCGAATGTAGCAGTAAAAATTATTTCGAATTTCTTTTCCAAATGTGCACCAAGCAAAAAAAAAAAAAAGAAAAAAGCCAAATCTCTGGAGTGAGTGCTACTTAATAAATAATTAGTGAAGGAGTTCCTGAAGAAGGCGATGTGAGGTCGCTTGATTTGTTCATGAGAGAAACTCACGATCTCCTCTTAAATCTTATATTTAATTATATCTTTTATATATTATGAATATCAGTCTAACTATGAATACGGGTTTTGTGTGCTCACATTGAAACGAGCAGGAAATGAAATCTGCGCCCTTTCAAAAACACCTCCTAACTCTTTGAAAAGCCGAGTCAAGAAATAAAAAATCTCACCTTTTACACTAGAGATATATACCGAAGGAATATTCATTGGTTTTAAGTCGCCACTTATGCTAGTGACATATGACACAATGTTCAAATGTCCATTTGGGAAGCCATGAAATAGTGGTTTATTTTTTTTCATTTTTTTTTACCAACCAAAGAGCCCACAGTTCCATCTTCTTGGTTTCTTGGTCTCGAAGACACTTAAGATGTATTGTTTCTTTCAAAATGTCTGTTCATTTTGTTTCTACACATCATGATATTAAAACATATTTCTCATTGGCTGAAGCCCAAAATGTGTTCTTACTCTCTATAGAGTGCAACACCTTCACCACAAGCTAAGGAATAACGTACGTCTAGTTTTAGCACATTAGGCCAAATCAGAGGTCAGCTCAGCCGCACCGTTTTTCCTAATTCCTGTTCCTCGATGCACTCCAAACTTCCAGCTCGTCAACAATCTACGCACCATCTGTACAAAACAAGCTATATAAATAAAAAGTTTGACTGATTATGACTTGATTGAGGCAGAATACTGGAACATGTCAGTCAGCCAAGCAGAGTTACACATGCTTTTTTTAAATTCAACATACAGGAAAAAATACCAAGAGGCTTTCAGTAAGAATCCATTAAGGCTGAGTTTGTGAAGCTTTTATCATTAATTAGACCACTGTGTGCGTTCTGGAGAGACAAAGGCAGACACGGCAACATTTCTCGGTTGTATTTGCCTTAGATTAGCTGAGAGGACCTGAGTCCATTCACGCAAATTGTTTTATTGTCCTCGTCATTGTAAAGTCAATACTCTTTCACTCACGTAATCTTAACAAAAGCGTGCATCATTGCCGTGAACAAAGAAAATCGTCGACGTTTTACGACATCGCATTCCGGCTTCGCCCGGCAACCAGGCAGCTGTCAGTCATCCAGCACCGTGGAGGGCGAGTTTAAAAAGAGCGCTGCAGAGTTCCAAGCTACCAGAACCCAACCTTCAGAGCTCTTTACTGCACAATCGGAACTCTCCAGAAGCCTAACTCAACACCCGAGACGAAGATGAGGATGCTTGTGTTGCAGTGTTGTCTGACCCTGCTGGGTTTGTCTCTGGTGCTGTGCAGCAATGGTGTCTCTTCTCAGCCGGACCTGGATCTGCAACACCGCAGACTTCTGCAAAGAGTTCATGCCCTTGGCGTGGCTGCACAGGTTAGGCTGCATGAACACTGACACAAAAAAACACCATTATATGCAAATGTGGTGATAGGATGCCTAGCCTTACCTTCATTACTAATCACGTATTACCGGTGGTGTGTTATTACACACATATCTCATAGCTAAATTAATCGAGCGTGATATGATGTAACTTTACACTTGGGCATTTATATAACAGTTTGAACGATGGATTTTGTCGCAAGGCAACTTCTCAGAAGATTTAGATCCTTACTGAGAAAGCCAGAGGCAACAGCGGCAAGAAAATGATGAAATGAAACAGAAATCTTAAGAGGAACCAAATTCAAACGTGAATTTTCTGGGTGACGCCGGATACTTCGATTATAAATCTTTACTCGTCTACAGTAGTACGTGTGTTTACAGGATGATCAGTATGAGCAGATGAGAATGATTGTCCTGGTATGAGCACAAGCAAGTCTTTCTGATTACAGCAGCAGTTCTTATGCACAACATTACAGTATCTGAGCGAGAGTTTCCACTGAAACAAGGGTCAGACTTGGGAATAATCTGTTTTTTGGGAAGTGCAGATCTTTAGGGACTATCCACAAACAAAATGAGTCATGAGCGCAGACGCTCAAAGCAGAAGAAGTATCACGATGAATCAGGGAGATTCAGAGGGCGAGAGGTGTGCATGTCTTATCCTTTAAAATGGTGTACACTATGATTAGCACAAGCAGGGACTCTGGGAGCTCTAGCATATCTTATAGCTAAATCATACAAAGCCCAATCATTTCCTCTCCCGAATAGTTCCCTTGATTTTACATTCTCATGCAGACTCTGGCTTTACGGGGTAAAATGAGGTGCCACTCATTTTGTTAGCTGAGTATTATATTAGCAGGAATACGTATGAAAATGAAAACTGCACTGAAAGACATTTGCTGTCAGTCATTTCAGCCTGGGAAAGGGCCGATCGTGACAAGCACGGCTGAGACATCAGTCAACTTCGACTTGTCTTCTCAGTCTATTTAGGCATGTTTCCTGCAATACTCATTTTCAAAAGAAGGAAAATATATATTCCTAAGATATGTGTCATTAGCATCGTCTTTCCAGGACTCTCACTCTTTCCCCAAACCTCTAACCTCTATCCTCAAACTATCTGTCTTCTCTATCCTGTCTTGCCTTACAGGAGTGGACTAAGAATGATCTGAAGGACATTCTAACCCAGCTCACCTTGCCAGACTCAGAGATTCAGGAGAGCGACATTTCCACTCTGGGGACAAAACAAGATCTCACAGTGGAATTAGAGCGATCAGCAGAAGACCCCAACAGCCTCCCGCCTCGAGAGCGAAAAGCAGGCTGCAAGAACTTCTACTGGAAAGGATTCACTTCCTGCTGAGGTCCGGCCTCTCTAGTCACATGACCCAACACTGGCCACTCCTGAGTCACTGCTGCTAAATGTCCCCACCCTCACCTGGGACTCACCAGTGAGGTCAAATCAGTAGCTGATTTCTATCAATTAATCATATCAATCAGCTTCAATTGTAACTTTGTAATTTGTAAAAATAAAGACTAATGCTTCATTTGATTTTAAATTGTGTGTATATGTGTGTAAATGTGAAACATGACACAATATGTAGCAACCTCAGTCAGGACAGAGAGCAAAGACACACAGTTTCAGAGGTGCCAACACTTATGATTTTTAACCCCTTGCTAACAGCCAATTCACTGAAAGGGAACTTTGTGCCGACTTTGTGAATTCACAAGCCTCGCTATCGTGCGAATAGAAATCACGTGGATGTGATTGTGGTCTCTGCTAGTTATTAAGTAGCTCCACTTTGGACATTTGCATCACTTCAATTTTTTTCTGTTTCTTGCAGATTTAAAAAAATAAAATAGCCATCTCATTCCCAGACATACGCTGGGGTTTCTTTTTTTTTTCTCTGCCAGCTAGACTTTTCTTGCTAGCAATGTTGGCACCTCTATAGTTTAATGGACACTTTGCTTTAACACACATATTCCAATGTAAGATGGACTTCGGAGGTATAGATCACATGAAATAAGGGAAGCCCTGTGACATAGCATGAGCAGCAGCTTGAAAAGACGTGGTGGCTGGATTTGTGTGTCTCGGAGAAAGCTAGCCTTCACCCTCCCTGGTTGTTAGCTGTCGTGAGAAAGCGGAGAGCTAGCTATTCAAGTCAAGTGTCTATTGCCTGGTAATTGCCAAATTACCAAATTGGGGAAAACACCACCACCAACAACAACAACAACAACAACAACAGTACAGGATTCCAGTATGTGCGGTGCTTGGACCCCTAAAAAAGAAAGAAAACAAAATGGGATAAAATAAATAGGCAAAATACTAAACTAAACATTGCTGTGCCTCTGTGTACAAATTTGTGGATAAAAATAGAAATGTGACGCTGTCTAAAAAAAAAAAAAAATTGACCAGCTTTACCTCCCTAAAAGTCACTATTTTGACACTTAGCTACTTAATTCAACCTGTGGTTTAAGAGCACCAGGATCATAAAGCATGTGTGTGTGTGTGTGTGTGTGTGTGTGTGTGTATACATGTGGTGATTACAGCCACTTTCAATCTGATTAGTGGAAACTGTTGGACATGAGAGACTGATCTCATGCCTTAAAAACAGCAGGGTGAGAGGAAGGAAGGTGACTCGCAAGATGGAAAAAGAAAGAGACAGAGTAAGAGACGGAGGACAGTTAGCATCGATGGTCATCCATAGCAACGTCTCGTCGTGTTAGCAGACGTGGTAATGGACCCTGAAAACTGAGCACGAGCGTGGTGTGTGGACACACACATCAGTCTGATGTATTTTTCATTAGTGCGTTATTAGTTTTGAAAGCCGTGCCGGGTTTTGGTGCTCCATCTCCAGAGGCTCACACAGAGACGTGGAAAAGCCTGTTCGTCAGCAGTAATTGTTATTTAATTATGCTCCTGAAAGCAGCGCAAATATTTAAGTTCATCTGGCCTGTTTGATTAACAAGCTTGAGGAGAGACTTTGTCAGGCATTAAAAATCACTTTCCACTGGGTTGTTTACAAAGCAGAGGTTTTTATCTTTCTCAACTATATATGTGTGTGTGTGTGTGTGTGTGTGTGTGTGTGTGTGTGGGTGTGTGTGTGTGTGTGTGTGTGTGTGTGTGTGTGTGTGTGTAGGTTAAACAATCCAGAGGTGGCTTAACGGATCTGAACTAGCAATTTAATAGGCTGTGATTCCTTAATTCCTGCCAGAAACATCACCGCTTCTAGACCAAGTCCAGTTGCATAAAATTCTTTGCTTTAAAAGCTCCAAATAAGCAACTAACACGACAGAATAGAGATAATAGTTACCTTTTAATTTAATGCTTATCTATTAGTGATTTGTTTCTCTAAACTATTCAGTTTAGCAGTTACGTTGTGTTTGTCAGTTAAAACTTTTGACTCACGCCATTGACTCATCGACACTGGACAGACGAGACACAAGGGATTTGGATGTTATATGGAAAGAATAATCACATTCTTCTCTGATTATCTGTCTTTAAACATTGTTTTCAATGTTCAAAAAGTCAAATATTCTGCTTACTTAAAAAAATCCCTTGTTTAAAATGTAATAATAATAATTTTTTTTTAAAAATAGGTCAACACGACTGTTTAGTTGTGATGGTGCAAACAGAGGGAAGGAGGATTAAAATGTCAAAATGGCTGTCAAATGGAGAAACGCAAATGGCTTGGCTATATCTGCTTGAGAAGACAATCAGAAAATCTCTCTCCTAATATCTACTCTTAACAGTTCCGTATTTCCACACTAACATTTCCCTGCGTTGAATACGGAATTCATTAATGCTCTCTCGGACCTAATGAGCAGCGCAGCCTATCTCTCCTGTCCACGCTGTCTCTGCAGTAAAAGCTCACTGACAGTGTTGTGTGGATATATGTGCCTGTGTGTGTAGAAAAAACCTTATTACCTCTGTGACTGCCCCTGTCTCCGTGCGTTACGGTTAAGAGGGGAAAATATCTACATGGAAGCCACAAAGGCACATTCTTTGACGTCTATTTCATATGATAATGCGCAGCTTTCGGGACTTCATTGTGAAGAAACGGTGTCTGTTCGGTCTCATTGTTTAAAAATGTTCGTCAATGTCCGTCTGCTCAGATGGAGATAAGCCCTTACTGTCCGCCAGCTGTTGAGCCGTCAATCAAACAGCCCAACGGTATGCTAATGCTAATGCCATAGTGATGAGTCATAGTTCCAGCATAACAAACGAATGGGTAAAAGCCATATTTCTTCCAAAACGTCACTAAAATTGGCGATATTGTAAGTACCTATATGAAGTACCTATATGAGTTTTAATGTCTTTTTTTTAAATAAGCACTCTGAACCATTGTGTGTGCATACCCATTAACCTCTCTGTGTGAGACTGATTCTTGTGGAGCCATCAGTCTAAGCACGGCACCAGGCATAACTAATCAACCATCATGAAATTAGCCAAACACCACAAGCAACAAACAACCAATCAGCCAGTTCAAAGACAAACAGCAGGACATCCTCTCTACAAGTGTGCATTTGCATGTGTATGTTCTGAATAAACCAGCATGGTGTCAACACACCAGGCGAGTCTATTAGCCCATGTGGCCCTCTTCACGATTCATCCCATTAAACACCATTTACCACTCTCCCTACTGCTAGACCATAATAAGGGTGCATGTGTGTGTGTGTCTGTATACATGTGTACCTGTATTTATCCCTTTGCAAGGACCAAAAGTGACCAAATACTCTTAAAAAAATATAGGATAGTGTAAAGCATTGTCACAATGTTAGGATATCATTATAAGGACATTATCCAAATAATCCTATCATTGTGAGGACACTGGACGCTATTTGACAAACATCCCAATGATAGAATACTATCAAAAGTCCCCACAATGATAGGATAGTATCAAATGACTCCACAATGTTATGATGGAATCAAACGTCCTCACAATGACAGAACAGCTCCAAATGTTTTAAAAATGAAGGAATATTGTCCAAAGAACGAGTGATACAATGATAGAGTGTGATACAAGGATAAAGTAGCATTCAATGTCCTCAGAATGATAGGGCAGAATGCAATGTCCTCACAATGTCCCGGTTCTTACAATGATAGGATAGTGTCCAATGTCCTCACAATGATAGGGCAGAATGCAATGTCCTCACAATGTCCCGGTTCTTACAATGATAGGATAGTGTCCAATGTCCTCACAATGATAGGGCAGAGTGCAATGTCCTCACAATGATAGGGCAGAGTGCAATGTCCTCACAATGATAGGGCAGAATGCAATGTCCTCACAATGATGTCCTCACAATGATATTGTGTCCAGTGTCCTCACAATGATAGGATAGTGTCCAATGTCCTCACAATGATAGGATAGTGTCCAATGTCCTCACAATGATAGGGCAGAATGCAACGTCCTCACAATGATAGGATAGTGTCCAATGTCCTCACAATGATAGGATAGTGTCCAATGTCCTCACAATGATAGGATAGTGTCCAATGTCCTCACAATGACAGGATAGTGTCCAATGTCCTCACAATGATAGGGCAGAGTGCAACATCCTCACAATGATAGGATAGTGTCCAATGTCCTCACAATGATAGGATAGTGTCCAATGTCCTCACAATGATAGGGCAGAATGCAATGTCCTCACAATGATAGG
>CM040467.1:1335991-1367706 GCA_022758105.1 Pangasianodon gigas
TGCAATGTCCTCACAATGATAGGATAGTGTCCAATGTCCTCACAATGATAGGATAGTGTCCAATGTCCTCACAATGATAGGGCAGAATGCAATGTCCTCACAATGATAGGATAGTGTCCAATGTCCTCACAATGATAAGACAGAATGCAATGTCCTCACAATGATAGGGCAGAGTGCAATGTCCTCACAATGATAGGGCAGAGTGCAATGTCCTCACAATGATAGGGCAGAGTGCAATGTCCTCACAATGATAGGATAGTGTCCAATGTCCTCACAATGATAGGAAAGTGTCCAATGACCTGACAATGATAGAATAATGTCCAAAGTCTTCACAATCACCCAGTGCACGCAATGATACAATGGTGTCACATGATAACACAATGATAGGATGGCGCTAAATCTCCTCACAATGATAGGACAGTATCAAATGTCCTCACAATAATATGAAAGTCTTAAATGTCCTCACAATTATAGCAAAGTGTCAAATGTCCTGACGATAATAGGATAGTGCCAAATGTCCTCAAAAATAATATGTGAGTGTCAAATGTTCTCACAATGACAGGACAGCTCCAATAATCGCAATGACAGGATAGTGTCTAAAGTCCTCACTATCAAGCAGTAGGATAGTGCCAAATGTCCTCATAATGATAGGATAGTGTCAGATGTGCTCACAGTGATAGGACAGGGTCATATGTCTTCACGTTCACACGGTTCTCACAATAGCTACGATGGTATTTACAGCTTTTATTTTAAAAAAAGAAAAAACTGAAACAAAATATTTCCTTCTGGTTACTGAGGTTAAGGTTAGATAATAATTATGTGAATAGAAGGTCCTCACAAAAATAGAAAAACTAACATCTGTGGGAGTGTTTATGTGTGTGCGTGAGAGTAATAATGCTTAAAATGTTTATATAATATACTATAACATTCATAGTAAACCAAATGGGAATAATGCCTTCAGTTAAATATAATTCAATACAGCCTGCACATTAACTTAATTTCATCAACAGTACTGCATACTATTAACCAGGAAAACGCATTAGAGAAATGAACCGGTTCAAATGGAGAATTCTGCATTTATATCTCCATTTAAGTTCATTTGAGCAGTCATTTAAAAAATCACACTTCTCCTGCACCATGCTGCAAGACAAAATGAGCTGTACTATCAGCTGGATTAATAAAACCACATTAAGGCTTTCCATTTTGTATTCTTCTTAAGAAATTTCTACATGGACAGCTAATAGCAAGTGAACACCAGGGAGTCTAATTAGCTCTATGTCATATCTATAGCATGTGTACATATCTAACAGCCTAGAGGACTAACATTACAACTATAACAATGATTTCATGTGTAATGTTTATTTTTCTAGAGTCCAGGGTTTTCTGTCCATGAACTATTCAAACAGAATGGGTCAATTAAACAGGTTCACAACACCGAGTAATATGCAAATGACAGGACAGAGCCAGAGACAAGATAGGATCACAACAAAAGACAGATGTCAGACATAATCACATGACATAAACAAAACCACATGATATGAACTCAAAACAAAACACAAATGCAGTGCTGAGAGTGCTGTGAACCGCATCACGCAGAGGCGAAATCCATGACAGGACCCCCTCTTTAAAGTGTGGCTCCCGACAGGCAACACTATAGTTCAAAAGGAGGTGAAATGGAAACATTCTCAAATGGCGCAGAAGAAACGATGCCCACTGTGGAGACAGGAGGCAGAGCGATGTCTTCTGTGAGGCCAGGAGGTGGACACATGTCAACCAGGCAGGATGGCTTGGCAAATCAGGACAAGGAGTCAGGTGGCTCAGAAGACCAGCATATCAGCCGGTCAGGATCAGAGTCAGGCTGTGGAATGATAGAATGTCATCATCCATCCACAAAGGCGGGTGACAGTGACAATGTCCTCTGTGGCACCAGGAAGCCGTCACCAGGGTCATGAGGCAGAGCAATGACATCCTAGCTGGGTCCAAGAGGAAGATCAGCAACATCCTTGCCAGGGTCAAGAGGAGGAGCGATGATGTCCTCGCTGAGGTCAGGAGAGGTCTCAGCACTGGCCTTGGGCTTGGCTGGGGAGGCCTCAGCATAGGTCTCGGGCTAGGCAGGGGAGGCTGTGCCTTCGGCCTCAGGCAAGGCAGCCTGTATTATCCCTGTCTCCAGAACAAGAAAAAGTGATTCAGACCTTAAACAATACAAATGCATAATAAGTCTCCACATTCATTCTCAGGCAGGATGCGGTATAAATGGGCAAACTAATCAAGAACTAACTTTGTGTTGCAGGTGCACACATTCAGGTAATATGCCAATGACAGGACAGGAGCAGAAACAGGACTAGAATCACTACAAAAGGCACATGTCAGATATACAGTAATCACATGGCATAAACAAAATGTCACCACATGACATGAAAAATGAATGCAGTGCTCAGAGCGCTTTGAACAGCATCACATACTGAGGAGAGAAATCCATGACAGGTTCACATATGGGTTATAGAAAATGAGACAGAAAGATGGAGAGATAAGTGTGAAAAGACATGAGTATAACTGTGGCAATGTCGAGCTACAGTAACTCATCACCAATCATACAATTTGAAGTCTATCAATCAAGATTCACATCAGCAAATTTCCTCCAAGTCCAAAAAGAATGGGACGCACCCTTTATGTTGGTATGGTGGAGTGTAAGTATCTTGGGATCTTATTCATGATGGAATAAGAGAGTGTGAGAATACCAAATTGACAAATTCCCCTGCGGTGTTCCTGGGCTTACCCCTGCATGTTTTTGTCACTGAAGCAAGCCATTAAAACAAACCCATCAGAGACATAGCAAAAACACTGGGCATGGCCAAATCAACTATTTGGTAAGAAAGAATGCACTGGTGAACTCAGGAACATTAAAAGACCTGGAAGACCACAGAAAACAACTGTGGTAGATGACAGAAGAAGTCTTTCACTGGTGAAGAACAACCTCTTCACAACAGTTGGCTAGATTAAGAACACCTTCCAGGAGTGTGTCAAAGTCAACAATCAAGAGAAGACTTCACCAGGGTAAACACAGAGGGATTACCACAAGATGTAAACTATTGGTAAGCCTCGAAAACAGATTAGAATTTGCCAAAAAATATACATCTAAAAAGAGCCCATATAATTCTGGAACAACATCCAATGGACAGATGAGACAAAGATAACTTGTACCAGAATGATGGGAGTAGAAGAGTTTGGAGAAGGGAAGGAACTGCTCATGATCCGAAGAATGCCACCCCTTCTTATGACGTGGGCATGTACTTTATGGCTGCCAATGGAACTGGTTCCCTTCTATTTACTGATGATGTGACGGGGTACAAAGTTTCCAGAGAAAAAAAGCCTGACAAAAAGCCTTCATCAGCTGTCCAGGCAAATTGCTTTTTTTATCATTATTAAGGGTGGCAATCTTAAATCTGAAAGAGTCACCTTATCACATGAACTGCCGTCAAATCACCCATCCCCATTCACACTCACCTACTACTGGAACTCATCTGTTATCTATCTGTTTGCAATAGTCCATTTTTTTCCCTTACCTGTACAAATAACCTGGAAAATATGTAGAACGTGATAAAAAATAATTGCCGTGGCCTCGGCAGATAATGCAAATAAGCCATGGCCTCAGCACAAGTGTATTATTATGTGGCTGAGAAAACCTGTAAACTGTGTGATGGTCTGTAGTTGTTTTTGTGTGTGTGTTTGCATAGGCCACTTGTCAGTTATTTTATAGACACTCCTCAGTGCTGCTTGGTATGTAAACACAATCTGTAAAGCTTTGAATTGTTCATATGGCCAGTTTTACATAACGAATCAAACAGATATGTTTTTTCTTCATTACAAACACAAACAGGACAGATAAGGCACTGATCATTCTCATAAATCAGTATGAGCCGAATTTAGCGTTATAACTTTTATTTCAAGTGGGTGAATTGTGTAGTTTACACTGCTAACAGTGCTGAAGTTGTTAATACCAGAGCATAAAAACTCATAAACCTCATTACAAAGAAAAACAGGACAGCGAAGGCACTCTTGACCATTCTCATAAATCATGAAAATGAGTGGAATTTCGTGTGCTTATAGTGTTATAACTAAGCCATTTGCCTGCCATGTTTATGAGTGTCTCCTACCCCTTTTGGTTTTTATTGCCACACTGGTTAAAAAAAAAAAAACAGAAAAACTTCACTTCTTCACAGAAAACTTCACAGAAAAACTTCACTGTCTGTCTTCTTCATTTTATTTATTTCATGCATCTGGCCTTTTTCTTTGTATAAGCAATATAGGAATTATACTTGATTATACTTGACATAGCAGCCTTGTTGAGCCTACATTTTAAGAGTGTGTGTGTGTGTGTGTGTGTGTGTGTTTGGTCACAGTGTCACATGGAAAGTGTCAGTAGAAGCTGATTCTGGCACTGTAGCTGGGTTCGTTAGGGTTATATTTGACTCACTGAAATATCTCTGGTTGAGCTGAGTGTGGATGCGCATCAGTAGGCGCTGATTGTGAGCGAGGCGGCGTATAAGTGTGTGTGAGTATGTGTGTGTATGTGGTCATGTTTGTCAATAGGCGATAATTCTGATGGCAGGTGCTCTTTTCTCTTTTCCCTGCCTCACTGAGTCACTTCTGAATACCACTGATTCTGCACCTCGCTTTTTAGATACGACTCACATAGAGACGCGCATCGCGCCAGTCGCATGCACACTCATACACACACGTACCTTGGATTCAAGTTGTTTGTGTGATGAAGCCGTGACAGTGTGGATTGAGAAATGTGTTGATTTAAAAATTTTAATGCACCTTTATTGTAGGCACAGAATCGTACACGGTCTATGAAACTTCAAAGGTCAGCTATGAAGTGTATTATTTTTTTTTTTTTTCATTTAATTATGTAAAATAGACTGAATGAGATGATGAGTGACACTCTAGCTATGATAGGAGATGAGAGCGAGAGGATGAGAGAGCGTGACAGACAAAGAAGAGTGGAGAAAAAAAGATAATGAAGAGATAAAAAGGTTTGATTTCAGTTTGAGAAATGGATCATCCTTACCATTACTCACACAAAATGTCTGCAGTGCATTTTTTTTTTTCCAATTAGCCAGCAGATTTCTGAAGGGTGAGTCAGGATCATGATAATGATAATGATGATGATGAATCGAGGATTGACAAATTTAGTTCCAGCTTCTCAGATTGTTTTATACAATATGTCTATACAAGTATCAATGGCACAAAAAAAGATGAATTGAAAGTGTGGTTAAAGATCCGTATAATAAAAATATACTCACAGGTTTTGCACTGTGACAGTTGAATGTTACACTGTTATCCAGACCAGAGTTTGTGTAATATCTTTTTACTTCTCTCTCTGTTGTATAATACTGGAGATAACCTCAAAAGGCTATGAATGACAGGAAATATGAGATAGAATGATAGATGTGGGATTCATGGGAATACTGCGCTCTAAGCTCATAATTACTCTTCGTCAGAAGTAATGTAAAGTAATAATTGCTGTTCCTTGTCTAAGTCTTAGCCAGATGGTGATCAATCAGGTAATGAGATGGTCATCAGAGACACCTGTCACATACACACACACACACACACACACACACACACACACACACACACACACAGCTATCATGCTTCTATCATCTGCAGAGATGCTCATCCTTCACCTTCATCCATATTAAGAGTTATGTTAAGCACATGTACTGAGAACATTTGTATTCAGACCTACAGAACTACAGACTTGTAGCGCTATTCAGAAGTTCTGTGAGAGTCACGAATGCATGATGGAGTTGGGTGTAAAACAGAGACGCGTCTCAGATATGCACATTTTTCCAAACTTAAACATCACACATTATTTTTGTGTGAGGAGCAATTTTTTTTCTATGTATAAGGTTATAAAATAACATATAAATAATAATGCACTGTACGTGTAGTAGATGAGTGCTCAGTCAGCTTATCCTTCAAACCATCAGCACATTGGTTTCTCTACATCCTGCAGATACGTAAGGATTTCATGACCTCAATCTACTATCTCATGGCTTCGTTCATTGAGGGAGATGTGTAGTAAAATGCAAAATAACAGAATGTGCTGGATTAAGTGCTATTCTATGCTGAGGGTGGAAGTCATGTTGTTCAATGAAACCCAATCAGAACAGACGTATGTGACGATTTAAGCTAGGACTATTCACGCAGGACTATTTTCTCATCCTTAAATCATCATATTATTTTTTTTATTTTTCATTTTCAAATAGTCTCTTCCTTTCATGTTACTTTGTATAACATTTGACATTCTTCAGTCTACATTTTCTATCCCTGATTTTTTTTTTTTCGGGTTTAAAGGCAAGTGCTTGTGTTCAAATGCAGTGGTCTAGACACTATTTAAAAAAATTTGGACTTCAGTTGCCAGCTCTGAATACGGCCCCTCATGATGATATACACATAGAAAAAAGCAAAGAATATACAGTATAAACATCTAAATGTATGTAGCTGGATATGTTATTAATATATTAAAGTTGATTTTCATATATATACTGTAGTCCTGTTTGTTGTTATCACTTATTGTATTGTATCACTGTGTACCTATTTTGTACTGCCAGTGCCAGAAAGCATAAGGCTTACGGAGGAATGTAAAACATATCTAACGCTGGCAGTTACAGCAATAACTGGAGCTTTTTAAACAGGTCTACAAAACAAAAGTCTATTTAGTGCGCCAATAAAGTTTAATGACCGCAACTGAGCTCTTGTTTAGCTGATCAGTCCTTGAGAGAATTACTGTTATTCATACAATAAATTATGTCATAATATTAGATTATAATATTGCTGTTGAATGGCATTTCATACTTTTGTGTGTATGTATGCTTTCCTAAAGTGGTGTCTGCTTGCTCTTCAGCAGAGTAGATAAACAGTACAATAGAGCAAGGACAAATCTTTTAATTTTAAGGTTAGAATTTTGCATAAATGAGACACACTTCTGTTTTGGCCAAGCTCCAGCCCACGTGCCAAACTGAACTCGGTAGAGGTTAGGTCTGTTTTTAATTCTGGGTTTTGAATACCAACAATGAAATGCTTTTTTTTTTTTTTTTTGCACAACGAAGTGCTGAGATTTCCAGTAAATACAGTTTTTGTGCAGTCGATTCTGAAATGTATTATTTTGAGATTATTTGACAGAAAGCCTCCTCTACCTCGAGCTCAAACTTATTTCTTCCTTTCCCTTTGTTTCCTCCAAATGTCTTCAGTGTAAAGCAGGCTTTCATTATTGTAATTATTCATGTATGGATCAATGTCCAATCATCCTGTTGGGAAGCTCTTTGCCTGGCACAATAAATATTTGTGTGAATCTTCTACATTAAAAATACCCTAATAATCCATTATACTTGCATTTTATACATGCAGTTTAGGGAAATTTTTCATTTTTGGAAGGTTTTGCTCTAATAAAGTTCATAGTACATTGTCTTGACAGCTACTGTGTTTCACTTTTTCATATTTTTAACAGTTCTTTACAAGCCTCATTAAGTTAGATTTGAGAAAACACAGACTATGCATCCACAGTGTCCTGAAAAAAAAATGTGCCTCTGTTACAGCTGTTTTCACAAATGCTTACACATTTTAAATGAATAAACCTCATGAGAAACACAATGTAGAAATGCAAAATTCCACACAGACAGTAACACAAGCTCCAGATCGAATATATATACATATACTGTATATATGTATATATAAGCTGTCAAGAAAATGTACTATGATTATTTCCCTAAACCGCATGGAATAGCAGTTACAAAACCAAACTCAACTTACTGTAAAGCACTCTAAGGAAGTGTAGATCCTTTCATTGGATATTCATACACTTTAATATTTCCCATCCTGCTCTCTGGCTTCAGAGTCGGTCGTCCAATCAGAGTCCATTTACTCCCACTTCGATCCCTTTTCTCATTAAAACTAGGAGACATGTCAATTCATCAGCTTATCAAATCACTGCATCGGCTCCTCAGGTCTAGCTTTAAGCACTTTAAACTGACCAGAAGATCTGTGTGTGTGTGTGTGTGTGTGTGTGTGTGTGTGTATATGTTATTTTATTGTCTAACCCCAGATACACATAACTCACTCCACTAAAGTAGTTAGTTAGCTTTTTTAAGCAGTAACCTCCAATTAGCGATAAAATATCTATACATCTTAAACACTTAACACTGCAGCAAACATCATAAGAGGTTCACAGAGGAACAAGAACTCTACAATCTGACACGCATATAAACATTCCACATTACACCCACACACACACACACACACACACACACACACCCATTACACAATACACACAACCCTCCCAACCCTGGTTTAATAGTTTAAATTCTTCCTTTCTGTACCCTACACTATACCTTTGCCTGCTCTTTGTCCAAGCTTCAGCTGTCCAGTTTGTACTCACTGTAGCCTCAGATTCCTGTTCTTGGTCTTCTGCCTCAAGGTTCGACGTGTTGTGATGCTTTTCTGCTCAGCACGGCTGTAAAGAGTGGTTATTTGAGTTGTCAGCTCAAACCAGTTCTCCCCTGACCTCTCATCAACGAGGTGTTTCTGCCCACAGAACTGGATGGGGTTTTGTTTGTATGTTTTCACACCATTCTGTGTGAACTCTGTGTGAATCCCAGGAGATCAGCAGTTTCTGAAATACTCAAAGCACCACCAGTCATCTCCCAGTCAAAGTCACTGAGATCACATTTTTCCCCCATTCTGACGTGATTTCATGCATCGTGCTGCTGCCGCCACGTGATTGGCTGATTGGATAATAGCATGAATGAGCAGGGGTTTCTAATAAAATTGATGATCATTTTTCATTGCTCATCCCTCCACCAGCCGTGTGATTTCAGAACTGATGCGTCAAGCTGTAGACGATTGCTCATGCTTCATTCTGATGCTGATTCCAATCTATGGTCATGCTCTGTTCTGACACTAAACCACCTTGGTGTTCTTTGCTTCCATGCTGCCACCACTGTGGTCCCGGCTGCATCCCCCGTCGCTCCCTCCATCCTCTGTTCCCATCTTTAAAACTCAATTCTGTTGGAATAATATGCTCACACAACTTGAGCATCAATAATGTCCCCCATCCAAATCCATCAGGGCAGAACACACCACTTGCCATTCTGCCATTCCTTAAATACACAAGGGATTATGAACGTGCACAAAGCTTTAATAATTCACGAGTTATAAATGTATGGGCTTGTTCATTAAGATTATTCACGCTGATACATGCTAACTCAAACAACAGACCACCTGTCACACCAGAATCAGAAACACAGAAAATACAAGAGACAATTTTTTTTTAAATAATGAAAAGATACACTAATATGATTATATATAAATGAGACGTCAAGCATTGAAATACACATCTAATAAAAGTCTAGTATATTGGCAAAAATAAAAGGCCTAATCCTAGTAATTATCACATTAATCACTGCAAATTTGGCTTAATTCAACAATATGGCTTCCGAACTTCATTATTCAGCGGCTTACAAATGAATGTTTCTTCTCTCCTGTTTGCAAAGTCCTGTAAGTCTTTTTAATGACATGAAAAGGCAATATTCAGAGTGCTCTCCTTTTTTTTTTTTTTTTTTTTGCAGAATGCTTTTTGAATACTTCTTCCCTAATTGCAAAAGTAATCTCTTTAAAAGAAACACCACTAATACCAGTTGATTGACTATTTAAAAAAAAAAAAAACACCACACGCACCTTCTTGACAGCAGCATTAAGTGGCGACGAGGCAAAAACACACACAAGCGTGTCAGACATCGGTGCCTTGGGTTGTACTTATGTAAGTTCTCGGTGTCAGATTCACGTTACCTCTCAGTATGGCTCAATATGAAGATGTAGATATGTGCAGTAGATTGGATTTCCCACTTATCTGACAGAATGTTAGACATTGATTCATGCACAGAATGTCTGTTTTTATTTGATTTGAGAAGATTTGAAAAGCCTTATGTAAAGTAATGTAAGCATACTGTATACTGTGTCATTTTGATTTTTTTTAATATCTTTGATACAAATCTAATGATCTGATATGAATTAGACTAGAACACGCTGAAGTTCTTACATCTCCATTCCATTTATGTTGATCTCTGTGACTATTCAGTGTCTCACATGAGTGAAATATGAGCTGGCCAGAGAGGATTTTTGATCACGTTTATAAACGTACATGATTTTTTACTGCTAATAAGTTATTTGGTAACATGAGTTCATCTGTCTTAGAGAACTGAAAGGATTTTTAAGCTATATAACTTATCAAATACAAATTATTCCAAGGCATTACCTAACATCAGACAGATCAGGTGATGCACTATTGTATTACATGTCCCTACTTTGTAAACTGCACCTAAGCTGCAAAAAATCAGGTGATTCTGAGTTGATTGCATGCGTCAGGTCAGTAAAACGACACTGTGATGCAGATGAGCTTAAAGCCAGTAACAGGCTACTCCCTGAAATCAGAGCAAAGGCATGAAATTACTGACTGTTATGCAGATTTAGCATAAATTTAAAAAAACAGAGTTGTCTGCTATGTATTCACTGAATCATTTATTGAACAGCACTCTTTGCTCCGTCGCCATGGAAAGCCTAAATCCTGATTTATTTCCCTTTTTTCATTTATATTGTGAGTGCAGTGTTTGGTGCCATGCAAGCAACACAGCAGCATCGCATTAAATACACTCCCAATGGACTGTTCAGGTCATGCTGTGTTTAAAAAAATATATATTTCTAAGCTTTCTTGACATGAACAAAACAAAATACACCAGCACATGAAACATTTCTTGAATCCTCAAGATGCTGACTATTTGCATGTGAAGCAAAAAGTGTTAAAAACACCATTTTTCATGATGTTTGGTCATTTGGGACACATTTTTGTTTTATTAAGTTAGGCTTTTACTTTTTATCCTCAGTGATATGTTTAAAACATGAATGATTTATGGTGTCCATAACAAGACTTGGAAAAAAATCTCCAAAATTCATCATTAACCTATTTGAATATTGTCAGAACACAGTGGACTGAGTAAAATTGACTGCATAGTAAGATGTTGGCTTGTGTAACATTCTATAATTCATTTCTTACAGCGTTAATAACATTAAGGGTTCATCAGATCTTTAATATTAAAAAAAAAAAAAAAAAAAAACTCGCTTGAATCAAAAAGGAAATTACAGAAGAGTACATGAATCATGTACATTATTTGAGCTACCTTTAGATACAGTAGTATATTTTATATATATATATGTGTGTGTGTGTGTGTGTGTGTGTGTGTGCATGCATCATAATTATGTGTAATATATTAGTCATGACAATTTTATAACCTCGTGCAACCTTTTATAACACACTAGCTTGAGTTGAGTCAACAAGGAAATTACCGAAGAGTAAATAAGTCGCCTGCTGAAAAACTACTTGAGCAATTACTTTACAAATGATTTTTTCATATGACTATAATGGACTCCTTGCGTTTAGTGCTATGACACGGTTTGAAATAACATGGCTCTTATAGTGCTGTGTATAATTATCCAGCTTTAACTGAAGACACTCCTTGTGTGGGCTAACATCAGCATGGAGGTTGTATTTGTTATACACTGTAAAAAAAACTGACCTGTAAATTTTACAGTAATTTACTGGCAACAGGTTTGGCAATAAAGTACTGCAAAAAAAAAAAATACAATAAACAACTGTGCATACATTACACACTACAAAATAACATAATCCATTAATGCAGGATATAATCGAGCACAAGGTTACTTAAGGGTCTTACACAAGGACCCAGACAAACCTTAGAAGTTTGACCTTCTGGTCTGTAAATCAAAGCCGTAACCACTGAGCCACCACAACTAGCTCAACTAGCTTGCATGGATTTTAGTACATGTGTAGTTTGTTTAGTGTAAAACATTTGCAGTACTTTATTGGCACTAAACTACTGTAAAATTTACTGGAAATATTTTACATTGTGTATTTTCTTACTTTTGTAGTTGTATGATGAAGCACACAGTTTCTCCAGCTTGCTAAAAGGGGCTTTTCGAGTATTCTTACATATCTGATGAACGTTCATCTGTATCATTCGACTGTAAAACACCACCATTGTGAGTGTCGCGATAGAACCGAATACGCAGGAGCGGTACTAAGAACAAGAACACGGACGTGTTTGTGCAATGAGCCACTGGCTTCCATTCCTCCAGAGTGAAATGCATTATTATTGTTTTTCCACTGTGTAAAAGTGATGAAAAATAACTGTAGTAAAAGTGCAATGATAATTATATTAAAAAAGTACTGTTACAGTGAACCATGTCCTCAGGTACTGTAAAAAGATTACTTCAAAAGTTGTTCATTACCTTAAACTTCTGACTTTGTAGGGAAAAAAAACTAGCCTAAGCATTTCATTTCATTTTCTTAATTCACTTTCTTAATTTCCTGTTTGATGCTGGCCACGCCCACCTTATATAATCCTGTTCTTTTCTATCAAGCACTTCCACTGCTTATCAAACCAGAATAGATGCTGCTAAGCTAAACTGTCCTAAACTGTCCCTGAATTCATCCTATTACACAGGAGATATAAATACCATGTCACCTGAGTGGGTCCGTATGTTCTGTTCCCTTTTCTCCTCATCTTAAACTACGTCATAACTTTCCACTCTGTCTGTGCTGGTGGTGTTAGCTATCAACACGGCTGACTTCCTCCATCTTCCAAACCCTTCTGACTCGGAACAGGAGCACAGCAGTCCTCCAGTGTGCGTGACTCTGCGTGGTCGGGGATCTATCAGCATTCATCATAAAGAGTGAAAAATAGCAGCTCGTGCGCGCTGTCAGCGGGTCCATGGCGCAGCGGACGTGACGCTGTTTGCGCGCACTAATCAGCGAGTTTTCCTCAAACAATCTCCAACACCACCGGATGAACAGCGTCTGTCTGCTGGCTGGTGACGCGCAAAACCGGAACACGAGACCCCCTGCTGCGGGACGCGCTCACGCAGCGAGCGCGCGAGGCACTTCCCAGAACAGTGACATCAACGCACGTGCACTCAATCACCCCCTCACTCCCTCACCCACTCCCTCACTCATCTCCCTGAACTATAATCTGTTCCTTATAGTTTCCACGTAGTGAAAAGGTGATCTGGCAATTCATTTCTAGAACTTAAATCCTACACGTACACGTATTCACGCAAGCACTGAGAAGCCTGTCACGCGCAATAAGTTGGAGGAGTTTTGGTCACGCACTGTGCGTAAATCCTCTTATAGGCTTTTAGTGGGATTTTAAAGACGTGAATTATTTGCAGTACAGTATCACACACACACACACACACACACACACACACACATCTATATATATATATATATATATATATATATATATATATATATATATATATATATATATATATATATTAAAGGAGTGCAGGTAAGCTATCATTTGTCCATGTCAGTTCCCACGCGCGCGAAGGAAACCCCCCTCTCCTCTGACGTCAGACTGAGAGTTTAAAAAGGTGGGTTTCAGGGGTGGGGGGAAGACCTGCGGCAACTCACAGAAGAAGTAGCCCAACAACTACAGCACTGAGAACTGACGCTTCTGGGCTGTTTTTGGTTTTGTTTTTCCTCCATCACCAAATTTTTCCAGCAAATCCAGATTTGTGAAGATGGCCTCCACGCGGATCCAGTGCGCTCTGGCTCTCCTGGCCCTCGCGCTCGCCGTCTGCAGCGTCTCCGGCGCGCCGTCTGACGCCAAACTGCGCCAGTTTCTTCAGAGGTCGATTCTCGCACCGTCCGGAAAACAGGTGAGGGGGAAAAAAAACAATACGAATTTTTAAAAAAAGAAAAGAAAAGAAAAAGAAAGAAAGATGTGCATGCTGTATAGGAAAGAACGATTTCTAGAGCTGTCCAAGGTGCTGAAATCTGAGCCGCGCGCGCACAAACGTATTAAAGTCATATCATTGGATTTTTGGTTTGAAAATACGCACACACACACACACACACACACACACACACACACACCTCGAGGTCATTTATAGGAACTGAATCCCACACTGAAGATGTAATGCATATCTGCGTTTAGAATTGCCATTTTAGATTGAATAAAAATTATTATTATTTATTTATTTATTTTTGCTTTTTTTTTTTTTTCCTACGCAGGAGCTCACCAGGTACACGCTCGCAGAGCTGCTCGCAGAGCTCGCGCAAGCCGAAAACGAGGTGCTGGACTCGGACGAGGTGTCTCGCGGCGCAGAGAGCGAGGGCGCGCGCCTGGAGATGGAGCGAGCCGCCGGTCCCATGCTGGCTCCTCGCGAGCGCAAAGCGGGCTGCAAGAATTTCTTCTGGAAAACATTCACGTCGTGTTAATCGTCTTGTCGAGATAAAATCCTCAAAGTCTACATATATTTTTTTTTTCTCTTCCCCCACACATATATACATATTTGTTTTTTCTTTGGTTTTCATGCTCACACCATCATGTCGATATAAAATGTAAATAAGATATGAAAATGAAAAAAAAAACAGATGTTCCATTTATTAAGTGTTTAAAGTCCATTTAAAGTTTTATGAAGGAATGTTTTCTGGATGTATGGAAATTCTGTTCGAGATCTGTGCTTTAGATGGAAGAAACATATTTTTAATTGTTTGAATAAAATCTATGTTTCACAGCCAATGAATAATGCAGTTTTTTTATTATTATTATTATTATTATTAAATGTGTTTTCTATCCACAGAAAGAGAGATTAAATTAAAAAAAAAAAAAAAAAAAGTTGTAAAAAAATAAAGTGTAGCTTTAGTCCAGGTCTTGGTGTAATTTTGTCTGGAGAAGCAGCCTGTAATGATGAGAATGAACATCTGTTTAAAAGTAAAAGTAAGAGAAAGAGAGGGAGAAGAAAGGATTTGGGGTTTGGAGAGCTGGTAAACTAGCAAGCGAAGTGATTTTATGAAGTTAAACTATACATCATTGTGACTGATTATGAAGGTTTAGTTGTATGGCTCTTCTCCTGACAGAGATTTATCTATTTTTCTCAACACAAAAGTTCCAATGAACAGTCCTCAGTGCTGTAATCATTAATCACTAACCAACTTTCGCACATGCTCCTGGAGAAGGGACTTGTTTTTCAGACAGATACTGTCTGCTGTTTTATGAGATGATGATGATGATGATGATGATGATGATGCGAGGCTTGAATGAAGAACTTGGGAGGATATAAGGAAAGGTCTGATCCTGTTTGCAGGATGGCTGTGTGTTATACTAACACTTGCATAATGTAACACTAAACTAACACTTCTGCATTAAAACCTGATCTCCGTTGTAGCTGTAGTCTACTAATTTGGTCCAGAGAGTCTGCTGAGTACATAACGTACAAATGGCGGACTTGGGAAACGCAGCAACATTCTGGAAAAATCAGGTTTTGACCAAAACTGAGGATTTCTGCTAATGTAGTTTGCTATCTCTACTTTAATACAACATAAATACTTTTCATTTTCATTACTTTCTACTTTCTGACTGTCTTCCTGCAAAGATCATGTTGTCTAAGGAGCCAGTTTATAAAAAGAGTCAGAGTGCCTAAAGATGTCTAAAAACTCAGCTAAGTGTGCTTGACTCATGATTTGATCACGTTTTGGATAGCTCCATGCCGTCACGAAACAGACATAAATCTGTGATCAGATACCAGCTGTCAAAATGTCCGCTGTCACATCATCATCATCATCATCATCTTCAAAATATGAGACACACTCTATATAGATGACAGCACACAAAGTTGTTTAATGACCTAAGTGAATGAATCAGCAATTATTTCCCCACTGAAAGTAGCACGAAGAGAGATCAGTGGAGTGAAGAGATGCTGGTGTTTAAAGTTTCACAGACACCGATGTGGATGATGCTGCTAATCAAAGTGAGAACTGATTTCTTTCGTAAACTTATAATTGGCAGTAGCGTTATTTTTCCATAATTAGATTAGGTTTTAAATGTAGAGATGAGCACATAAAGTAGTCAAGAACTTTTCTTAAACATGTAGAACAGCTCAAAACAATGGATGCACAGTAGAACCTGGACTTGGTTCTAAGCAGTTTGTGCAACATGTCATGTGAACTAATAAAAGACAGATATAAATGTGGCTTTTGCATAAGACTGCATTTTCACTCAACATCACTACAGCTCTTAAAGATGACCATGTGCCAATGCCAGCCCTGCTCCCACTGAGAGCGCTCAGGCACGATGTGGAAGTGACTGCCAGCTGGCAGGTCACTGACAAGCTGTTTTAGGGAGAACCATAAACGATCTCTGCTGTCTAAAAGTAGGTTAGTCTACTGGGCAAAGGAAGTGATTGTGGAAGTATACTTGAAAGCAGGACAAGTGCACCTTCTTACATTAAATGCTGTTTGATTCATGCTATGGCTACCTCCATGGTCATGGGCAGCACTAAGAGTAGAGTCACTTGCAGACAATTGTAAAGCAGTGACACGGAGCTGATTAACTGCCTTGACTAGATTTTAGAAAAAATAATTGTTGCTTCATAACAGACCATGTGCTCTGTGGTGGGTCTCTGGTTCTCACCCTCGAAAGCCAAAATGGCTCTCTTGTCTGATAAGACCAAAATTGAACTTTTTGGCCTTGGCACAAAGAGCTATGTTTGACGGAATCTCATGACTGCTCATTAGTCTGAAAACACCATCCCCATAATGAAACATGGTGGTGGTAGCATCATGTTGTGAGGATGCTGTTCAATGATTGGAAACAAATACAAATACAGGGCAATCCTAGAAGAAAACCTGTTCCTGTCTTCAAAAGACTTGAGACTGGGGGCGGAGATTCACATTTTGGCAGGACAACATACAACCACGACCAGGACGACTAAGCGTACAACTAAAGCTACACAGGAGTGGTTCAGAACCAACAACCCGAATGTGTTAGAATGGCCCAGTCAAAGCCAAGACCTCAGACTGATTGAAAATTTGTGGTAAGACTTCAGCACCTTGGACTATCTGACCGGTTCACTCTGAGATGAGTTTGTGAATAAGACATTTTGGACATAAAATAATCTATTGTGCCAAACTTTGAGTACAGAGTGATGTGTGAAAGGTTTTTTTTTTAAAAAAAAAGGAAACCTGGTAATGAATAATGCTTGTTAGTAAATGAAAAAAAACTGTAATCAGCCTGTAAGATGAAGCTCTTAACAGCACAATGTTTCAAAGACTCCAAAGCAAAAATTATTCTGTGATTGCTGGAATTGTTAAAATCACTGCAAGTCGTGCCCCTTGAGCTGATCTGGACTGAAACAATGTTTAAATAAGACGTGTCTGAGATGAACAACCGGGGTTGCCAGGTTTAGGGCTTTGACGTCAAATTGGGATACGTCTGTGAAGATGCAGTCATGGGTGAAAATATGTCATGGGAAGTTTGCAGACTACTTTTAATATTCTACATGTTTGACAAAAGTTGTTATTACAGGCATACAAAAATGTTGATCCTGGCGTGGGCGGCACAGTGGGGCAGCGGATGGCGAAGACCCCCAGCTCCAGGGTCTTTGGTTCAATCCTGAGTCCAGGTAACTGTCTATATGGAGCTTCTGTGCATGTTCTCTGCTTGTTTGTGTGGAGTTCCTCCCACTATCCAAAACACAAAGTGTATTGACTACACTAAATTGATGCATGAGCAAACCCATATGAAATCCATCATTATTTCTGACATTTACAGTCATCCTAAAATGGTTTTAAAAAGTGCAAAAGGGAAACAGGTCATTGTACATTTACTCTTTCCTTTCTCTTCCTCTTTCTCTTTTAACACACTCTTGCTTTTCGACCATACTTTATTTCTCTCTTTCTCTCCCACACACACAGAGAACATTTTGTGCTTTGTCTTTTAACTATACTTTTATTTCTACCCCTATGCCCTCTGTAGTTGATTTCCAACGTCAATCATGATTCATGTCTCTGAAAAGTCTGAGAAAGTCTCTGATCTTCCAACCAAGAGTGAATCCGTATGACTCTGCACCTGGATCTCTGCACTTCTTCCTTTAAATTATTGGGTATCTCTATGGAAATGTATGCTTGTAAGAGTATCTCTGTATTGGGTATGGTAATATGGGCAATGATGAGTAGTTTTTCAGGAACTCTAACAACATGCCAGTAAAAATTCCTAAGAAATCCAACAAGACTGATTCCAGAGACAGCCACTAGACATAGATACGATGCCGAGCAATCAACCAACGGTGGCAATTCTAGCATGTTCAGCTCTGCCCTTCATCAAGCAATTCAAGAAATTACAGTAAATATACAGTATTTTATCAAAATGACAATTGTCCATTATCCCAAACACTTCAGGCTCACACTTTAGCACTGCAGAGATAGAGACGGCCTGCGACAAAGCATGCTCTCGGCTAAAATCTCCTGAAAAGCATATCACTACCTTGAGAATATAGCGGCCAGAGTTACATAAAAACATAAAGTATCAGTTTGCCCAAGAGTACAGAAGGTAAGCTTTTGCATTACCATCTGCACAGAATACATCTTTTTTTTTTTCTCTCGACATTGAAACCAAACGTGGTCATAATATATTTAAAAGAGCACATCACACACATACTGTCATCTCTGAAAAAGGAAAAGGTTTAAAACCTCAACAATGCAGCATTTGTTAAGGTTACTTTTTTTCTTTTTACTTTTACCACTAAGAGCAGGATAAAAAATACATATAGACAATTTGTGCTTATTAAAGCTTAAATACTAGGAGAGAAATTTGGTAATTCATCCCCTTAAATTTTTTAATGAAATCTAAATGAAATCTAAAATCAGCCTGAGTTATTGTTAGAGAATATTATTATACACAGGGATTTTAATTGCCTCATGAACCTGTTGATTGATAGGTCTCCTATGGGGACATTTACCCTGTTAAAATATGCAAAGCAAATTATTGGTCTTTGTAAAGAACTATATAGACGTGTCGAGCGTACTCTGCAATCGTAACATAAAAAATACACATTTGTATTGTATTTAATTCTTCATGTTATGTTTCACACATTGTCATGCGTGGCCTTGTAGTTAAGAAAAGATAAGATACGATTGTGGACATGTAGGTAAGAAACGGTAAGAAAAGATACGATTAGAGTTAAAGATAAGTGTTAGAGCAGCATGATAATAAAAACCATAACATAATAGTCATCTAGTAAGAATATGATAATATTTTTTGCGTGATTTTTTTGTGTGTTTTTTATTTGGTTTTTTTTATCAGATATTATTTGCATGATATACAGTTTCAGGACAGCACATTGAACAGCACTTTAACATGCTTTTCCCATGTAATCGTATATTAATCAGGGAGTTGCACAAGAATTGGCAGCTTGAATCTTGAAAACTGTTCCTGTGTAATTGATGATATCATTATTATTATTATTATTATTTTTGCTCATGCCGAGTATATCCGAATGTCAATCAAATTCTAAAGGGCAATAGGCAGGGGTGTCCATTGTCCCGTCTGCTATTTGTGGTGGCAAATGATCTGCCGGCTGAGAAATATATGGGTTACATGTGGGACATAAACAGAAACCCCTTATTAAGATGTCAGTGCTGCAATTAGCGAGTGATGTGGGTGGTCTGGATCATTCAACTAAGTGCTCACTTACAATATATAAATGAATGAAAGCATCATGACAGCTCCTATACAATGTGTGCATAGTTGTCGAAATATCGCAATCAAAATGTTCCCTTAGAAAGCCACTCAAGGCTGTCGAGCAGCACTGCAATAATCCAATAACAATTAATACAGTCAAAGTGAGACACTGAAGAGAGATTCAGGTGAATATTTCAACCTGTCTACTCCAGATTTCTTACCAGGTGTCATATATCAGTTGTGGTTATCTTTTTGAAAATGCACAGCTGTTTTCATAATGATATACAACAGTTTTTAGTGGCACAGCAACCAGGTGATTGACACTTGATTGGACTTCCAGCAAATATCAACCTTAGGTTCAAGGTTCAAGGTTTGACATCTTGGTGCATTCTGAGATGCTTTTCTGCTCACGATGGTTGTAAAGAGTGCTTATTTGCATTACTATAGCCTTCCTGTCACCTCAAAACACTATGACTATTCTCCTCTGATCTCTCTCATTAACAAAGCCTTTCTGCTTGCAGAACTGCCGTATGCTGGATGTTATTTGTTTTTCTGTTGTGACTGTTGTGTGTGTGTGTGTGAAAATCTCAGGAGATCAACAGCTTCTGAAAAACTAACCCTTCTGGCATCAATAACCATGCTGTGCTCAAAGTCACTGAGATCACATTGTCCCCCATTTCTGATCGTTAATGTAAAGTGAATATTAACTGAAGCTCTTGACCTGCATGATTTTATGCATCGTGTTGCTGCTACATGTTTGGCTGATTGGATAATTGCATGAATGTACAGGTGTACAGGTGTACCTATTAAAGTGGCCAGAGAGTGTAGACTCACACACGCTGCTGATGGTGCTGGCATTTCTACAGCTGTACATCAGAGAAACCAAGAGGAGACTGGCTGCTGGTTTTGAATGAAAGATTTCTGCAGTGGTGAAACACTTCAGAAGTGACGGACATTACATTAATGACATGCTCGTCGTATTGCTAGCTGTATTTATGGGAGCAGTGAAGTGACAAAACTAAGGAAGGAAGTTCTCGCAGAACTCTGGAACCCTACAGAATGAACGTGATGCATGACAACCACTACAACATCGTCAACCATTTGGATTATCTCTGCTAGCTCACCTCCTCCTGCTCCAGAAGCACTTTGAGCTCAGATGATAAAGGACTTTTGTCCATAGCGTCCTGTTTCTCTGTTTCAAAATTTGAATTTATATACTTCAGATAAGGTATTTGCCCGATCAAAAACGGATCCTATCTGAAATAATCTGCAATTTTAAACTTTGTAAAAATAAATAAATAAATAACTGTAAATATCTGCTTTGTAAAACATCCACATTTTTTGAAGTGAGTGAAGTTTGAGGAACTCGTCCTCCATCAGGGTAACCAATTAATAACAAATAAACAGAAAAATAAAGTACATAATATAGATTACAGAAACAAAATTTACAAAATGAAAGGAAACATATTAAAATATCCAAACAGTAGAATAAGGCTGGTGAATATAGCCAAAAAAAAAATAAAAACATATCTCAGTATATTTCCCATTTCATTCCATATTGATAATTGTTAATAATCATGATGGAAACTTCTCAGTTTTAAGTGTGAATTTTAGCCAATTTTGGTTTATTGGTACAATATACACAATGTTTCAACATGCAAATGAGTGTTATGCTTACAGTTAATGGCTAAATTATGTTCCTTTCTTTATACTGTATATAAAAGACACACAGCATCCCCTAGTGTTTTGGTTGTGAGAAAGGACAGTAGACACTTTTATTTGCTTTTTTTATATTGACAATACTGACTTTTTCAGGTTGATTTCTTAAACTGATCATCTGCGGATGTCCTGTTTGCTGTCCTCTGGCACAGAAATAATCTTTTTTCCTTAGCCTTGCTTGAGCTAGTTCAGTTTTAACACCATTAACTGTTCTGGCCACTGCTCTTCCCGTGAGCATGGGGCAGCGTGATTCCTGTCCCAATGGGCCTCTATTAACATTTGTTGCAGTTCCTACTTTTGACCACACATTAATGAAAGCTACAGAAGGCAGTAAGCATGCTGCCCCATGACCGGAAGACCAAATCAATGTAAGATTGGCTTATATCTGTCAAACAGCATCATTTTTTAAACAACAGTGATTGGCTGATGTAGCAATCTGTGTATTGTGAAGCAAAATTGTGATGCACAATGACATAAAAAAAATAAAGGAAAATGAAACCGTTGCTGATTTCATACCAAACAATCATCTAAATGCTTTGTCAGCTTATACATACATGTATTAATAACAGTTTTTTAATGCACATTTAATTAGAGTATCAGTTTGCTAGAGTGTACTTTGCTACATCAGGAGTAAACTGATGTGAGCATTTAGATTTTAATTTCTGCGTAGTATAAAATCCTCACTTTTGTTTTCATTGTATTATTTTTTATTATAATAAGACATCATGCAACAGGTTTTTATCTATGACTGTACCGTGAAGACTTTTACATCAGCAAGTCACCTAATTAACCTGTTAATCATTTTGAATCATTAAAATAAAAGTCTTCCCTTCTCACTGCCACCTATACAAGCAATACAGGTGTGTGGACATTTATTTCATTATGTGTGTGTGTGAGAGAGAGATAGCAAGCTCCTCCTGTTCTTTAAGAACATTCAGTCATACTTAATGTCTCCAATTCACTATTTTGTTTCTAACACTTTAACTCAGTCTAGTAGTGACGTGACTACATATGCTTCAATAGCTACTCAGAACACACACAGGCACACACAGACCCTTTTTTTTTTAGACTTCACACGTCATGGCACTAACATCCGCTGTGGAGCTTTTAAGTGTAATTAGCAAGCCTTCAGCAGATTAAAATAGGGAGCACACTTGTTCTATTAAATGCCTCGAAAGGAAGCCGTAAGAACTCTGCAGCTTTAATCTCAATCTTTAATTCCCACAAATTGGGTGATATTGTGTGCTACGCTGACTCTTTTCTTCAGCATGAAAAGGTGGGTACGTCTCAGAGACGTTCGTTTTCCTGCCTTTCCAGGGTTATTTCCTGTGCCACTGGTAATAGCAGAGTTGCATAAGTTTTAACACCCTTACACCCCTTACACCCTTCTCTCTCTCTCAAAGCCCAATGACACCACATTTACATATTTACATGCATACTGCATATATTCCTTCTTTCATTCCTACCATAGCAATAAGTCCATTATGGTGGTATGAAGGTTCTCTTGGTGTATCAACTGTACAGTTCATTTCAAATTTGTATCTAGGACTACCACATCTCAAATCAGGTTTAGATATGTTGTCTGAAAAACACCATCCCTACAGTGAAGCATGATGCTGGTAGCATCCCCCTGGTTGCTTATCTGACTAATTCTCTCCTGACCTAGTCACTGGTCTTTTGTTGGACTCAACGTAGAGTCACTGTTGTGCTATATTATTTCCATTTGTTTTATTATTATGAATTAAAATGGTGCTCACATGATTGGATTTTTTGTCTTATAACCAAACCCTTTCCAGAACAAGAACAAGCTTGTATGAACAAACAGTAATTACCACAATCGTTTTTTTTATTTAATTGTTTTATAATTAAGTGTAAAAGCAGGTGTGGAGAATCTAATCATTAAAGCAGCTGTGTTTCTTAAGATTTTCATTTACATCAGGAAGCAGAATGCTTACATTTGAGGTGTGCACTGTGCAGATATTTTTTCTTGGAAAATGCAAATCTGGATTGGACTCAAATCAACAGATGTTCAATTTTAACTTAATTTGTGGGCAAAAATCTATGAAGGTCTGTCTCTACGAGGGAAGAACATATCTATAATGTGAAAATGTCCATTGTAGAATGGTCTTCATGGAGATATGATAGGGATTTTAACTTAAAAAGAATGGAACAACAAAGGGATGCATTCAGTGTGGCTAAGAGCCTCATTCAGGTTTAACAAGTTTATTATACAGTACAAAAGGAAACATACAAGCTATAAATTGAATGTTAAAAGCAAGAAGTTGAATGTGACAAAATTTACAAGACATGTAAATTTACGAGCCATGGAAATAGTATCAGACCTCAGCAGGAACTTCTTCCACATACTACATTGGGAGAATCTACCATCAAAACTCAGGGGAAACGTCCACCTATCTCCTATATACTGCTCTGGGAGCATCAGGTCTCTGGGAAACCTCCATCTATCACCAGTATACAGAACTGGGAGAATCCACCATCAGATCTATTGGTGTCAGACCAAAAAACCAGAGGTGACTGCTCCTGGAGGAATTCTGGACTCTAAACAGAACTGTGTCTTTTTAGAGTTTGAGATAAGAAGTAAAGGAGGACAATGAACAAAAGGCAAGGTGATCGAAGGCATCTCATCTAGAAGGAGAGCACAGATCACACTGATATGTGTGTGTGAGTGTTTCTCATGTCAGGGGAGATCACTCAGGCAAATATAAAGGCATATTCTGTAAATGCTATTTCCTGGAACAGTATGTTATTACTGAAATCACCACCATGACGTATGTGTTAAAATGACACCAAGACAATTAAGACATTACTACTCAAGAACAACGACCTATACAGGGCACTGTTGGCCTACAGGTTCTCACCTGCCAAACTATTAATAGGCCAAAATCGCGAATGCCCCAGGCAACAGCCCAACCGCTGGCCACTGATGCAGCAGTGCGGCTGTAAAAATCAGATTGAGCAGCTACCAGGTTTAGAAGAGCTGATATGAAATGGTCCTATATTGTTCAGGCTGGAGCAGAGGAATTACAGAGAAACACAGCTCACCTCCAAGCCCTTCCTCTGCAGCCGGTAGCTTTGAAGGTGACACAAGCATCTCAGGGGGAAAATGGCACTGAGGAAGCAGAACCAGCAAACGCTGTACACCGTGAATGTGTTGACTTGCCAAGATGGCAGGTTCAATAGACTGTTCAATAAATAGATTCAGGAATAAAGCGTAAACAGAAAAAGGGCTATGTGGCTGTTTAAAACATGTTCTTTTGTGGTTACTGAACTGGTAATTGTATGGATTTCAAGACAAAAAGGAAGCTCAGTTGAGCTCAATACCCAGTATAACATTACTCAAGAGCATGTACTGTACATTGTTTGTCTATGTTGTTTTCTTTAAGAATTATTTGAAATGGATTGAAGAATTTACCTTTCTCTTGGCTCCATTTTGTCTGCATTTTCTCAAGCTAACTGTTATAAACTATGTGGATGCCGGCGACATAAACACAACCTCACACACTGACCGAGAGATCGAGATTTTGAAGCGAAAAAGACCACTGCAGTAAATCAACAGCTCAAATCTGAGATATTCTGTAGGACATACTATATATTTTTATGTATGCAGTACTGCATATACACTATATTACAGAAAAAATACATTAAATCGCAATGAATCTAACACCTATGCTGGGAGCAGCCTGGATGATACTCCAGTCAATCACAAGGCACCATGCACACACTCAATCAAACCTATCATCGCCTATCCACCAGTCTAAACCCCATGGAAGGAAACACATCTATCTGCTGTATTTACATATGATTTACATATCCCTTTGTCATAGTAGATTGGCAAGGCATTACGGGTGATGAGATGAGGCAGGAGACGAGCAGTGATTGCTGAAAGCCTCATTTCTGCACAGTATGTGTTTAACGGCCAGCAGCAAGTCTGATTTTCTGTGTGTTTAACTGATATAGACAAAGATTAAGAAGTAATGGAGTTTATAGTTGTCCTGATATCTCCTCTCAAAAAATGATTATTACAGAGCATTTCCGACCCACCAGCCAGCTGCACCCACTGCTAACCCACACACACACACACACGCACATAACACGCGCACACACACAATAACACTCTCTGCAAGGTCACAAAATGAAAACGAAACTCCATCCATAAGTCTATTTGTAAGCAATTTTTCATTATAAAGCTTATTAAAAACAATCTCTGTTTACTGTCTATATTTAAACAACACATCATTCCACCAGGTACTGCTTTCACCTGCTTTAGACAATATGCAGATATACACACAGATCATACATACACATACAATATGTGCAGAACAATTCCCAAAGGCATGGTTGAAATGGAATAAAGGTGTGTATTGAGATTTAATTAAAAATCGGTATTAATACAGAAGAAACTTCTGGTCTTCTGGTCTACCAGTAGACTGTTCCAGAGCCTTGGCACCTTGACAGCAAAACCATGATCACCTTTCTGTTTTGCACAAGATTCGGGAACATTCAGCAGTAGCTGTAGGGTGGACATTAAAAGTCTAGAAGCAGTATGTATACAAAGCATATCTGCATATCTAAGGTTCGTGTCCATTTAGGACCTTAAAAAGAAACTATAGAACCTAAAACTGAATCCTAAAATTAACTGGAAGCCAATAAAGATGTAAAATATTCACTCTTCTTTGTAACAAAAGTAGCTGCAGCATTTTAAAGTTACTGTCATGTGACAGATGACGGACTAATCCCATTAAAGTGCTTTTTTAGGATATATGAGGAAAGAAATGGTTAATTTTGTTGATTAATTCGAGCTGAGAGAAGCTGCTTTGAACAACTGCATTGATTTGCTTTTTAAATTTACATTTTTAAAATTTTGGTCAAAAATTACCCCAAGATTTTAAGATTAAAACTGAAGTAGGTAATTAGCATAAAGAATAAGTATTATTCCCCAAAGTTGCTGTCCATGCTTCAAATCTCAATCAAATCTCAATCCAAACAAAGGGGCCTGTGACTGATTCTTGCCCTCACTCTGTAGATTTTCCATCTTCTTTACTTTAAACTTTATTTATGTTATTTACAAATTTGAATATTCTACTCAACAAATGCACAGAAAATGTGACATGGTCAAAAAAACTCACACATACTGCTTCACATGGCTGCGTAACACACAAAGCGCTATCTACCCTCTTCCTCATACAGGAGCTCACAGATGCTTATGATTGGCTAGTGTCACTGTGACTGACACGGGAAAGACATTACGCCTCTCTCAGTCAGAGCGCGTGACCAATTTTTTCAAACTTGTGATCTGAAAAGCAGTGAGGTTTCATCCAACATCTGTCACTATATCTAAGTTATATAGAAGATCACAGATCCTCCACATTATCTTGTCTTATAGGAGAGATTAGAGAGATTATATAAAATACACATTCTCTCGAAGTCCTTGATCCTCCCTTAAAAAACCTCTGACTTTGAAGATGAAGAATAAAATCTGAGCCATCTAAAAATTTATCAATCAATCAACAAATCATTGATCATTTTTTTATGACGTCGAGTGTAAAGGAAGTTTTAAAAAATGGTTTTTAAGGCATCATGTTTTCCTTTAGAGTGAAAGTGAGGCAGATGTAGCAAGGGATGAGAAATGATGGAAGGAGTGGAGGAAGGAAGGAAGGAAGGATGGATCTGCATTGTGGAGCTGTCTATGTGAAGGAGGCCATTATTCTCACAAAAGGAGCCAAAGTCCTTTAATTCAGCTATTCCCAGGACAATAAGACCACTGCACGGACAGAGCAGATAGCAGAGCCTTTTAACCCGAGTGCTTTCCGCTTCCATACACACACACACACACACACACACACACACACACACGCTTGCAGTTCACTCCTTCACACTGAATGTCACCAGTTCCATCCTTCAGTTACAATTTCTATTTGTGTGTGTGTGTGTGTGTGTGTGTGTGTGTGAATTGATAGCCTACATAATGCCAGTCAGTCTGTTTTTGGCCATGGACCCATTCACCCTACAGTAATCCATGTCGACGAAGTGTACACTGTCTTTTTGTGGTGGTAAAACCATTATTGGCAGCCATTGTTTGTACACTAGCAAAACAATTATTAGACAGAACAACACCAGGAAGTGAGAGTATGTACATGTATTTACTTTTTTGTGTTGAATATTGACTGGCAGGCAGTTGCTGGATTACAAGACTGATAGTGATGGACAGAATACGACTAATGTGATTTATTGTACTCAAGTCGCACATAACTCACAATGAGTAGAGGAAAATGAAAATGGATTTTCTTTTACTTTATCTGTGTGTGTGTGTGTATACTTACTTACTTATGAATAATTTATCTGAAAGCATATACTAATTAGCTTATGAAGCAAAGAACACCTGCTTTAGATATAACGGCATTATAGAGGTTTTTTTTTTCATTGTTGCACTTATAATCCAAGCAGGTTATACTGTATATACAACTGTACAAAATGCAAAATAGTACATCAAAGTATTACGCCACTATACATATTGATACTCACACATATTTGGTATACAGTGTCTTGCATAATTATTCGCCCTCCTTGATCTTTTCCACATTTTGTAGTGTCTCCACACAGTAGCCCATACTATTGAAATGTAGGGAGAAATCAATATAGTTTGCAAAAATATTTACAAACAAAAAAGTAATGGTTACATTTGGTGGAAACCCTTCACCCTGAGAACATCATCCCTACATTGAAGCATGGTGGTGGTAGCGTCCTGTTGTAAGAATGCTTTTTATCAGCAGATATGGGGAAAATTCTCAGGATTGTCAGCAAGATGGATGGAGCCAAAGACAGAGCAAAGAGTGGAGTGGTTCAAACCAAGAACTGAAGGTAGGATGGCCCAGTCAAACCTCAGACCTCAATTAGTGGCAAGACTTGAAAGTTGTTCCATCCAATCTGTCAGAATTTGAGCAATTTTGCCAAGATGAATGGGCAAAAATATCAGGTATCCAGGTAATATCCAGAGGTGCAAAGCTGATAGAGATATAATCCAGAGGACTTGCTGTAAATGCAGTCAAAGGTGATTCTATCAAGTATTGACCCAGGGAGGAATAAGGTACTAATAATTCAATATGCGTTTCATATTCTAAAGTGCGTCTAAGAATTTGTGTGTCATCGCTAATTAGGGACTAAAAAGTGTTAAGAAGTATTTAATAATTCAATGTGTGTACCACATTCTAAGGTCAAGCCCAATTAATATGTTGTTCTGCAAACCACTGAGCATGAACTAACAGTCTAACCTTCTATATCTACAGTAAGGATTAATGAGTGCTAAGATGCAGGTTAAAATCTATTCTTTGGCATGTTGTTTTTTTCTTTTGTAACAGAACCACCTGTGGCTTTTAATGCAATGTTTAATCTATCATGAAAAAAAGGTATTTCCATTGATTCATGGTTTTGTCTCTGTTGGGTTTCGATTATTATACACTTCAGCTCGGGCAAAAATGGAAGATGACAAGCTCTTCCTTTTATTGTTCATGTTATTATTTATTTAGTTGCCGTATAGGCTAATTTAACACCAAGATGAGCAATGAGAGCTCTTAAAGCCATAAACTGTTGGTGCCTGTTAATAAAACACAATGTTTATTGCACATTATCACAACTAATACTGCAATTATTAGTCATTTTTACATAACAGATCTCCAGATATGGAGCAATGAAGGCAGTTAAGAATAAATACTAATGCACTGTGAATAAAGCTTATTTGTGTTCCTTAAAATTAAGTGTGTATTAAGTGTTAATGATACTAAGGTAAGAAATACAGTTAATGTGTTTGAGGGAAGGAGCAATTGAACAAGTAGAATAGACTGATAACTGGTAGAACTGATGAACCTTAACTCCTGAACCTACTGTTTCACTGTTTATTCACGTAACCATGTTTCAACAAGGTGAGAACTTTAATTTAATAATTTTCTTTTAACAAATCAAATAAGAACATGGATATAGCAATGAAAGGACTGTTTTCATGTGTGTTACAACAGTTCAGCCTCTATTAAGCTGTTTCTCCAGAGAATCTGCACCAGAAACCCACAGAATTTGGTGGTGACAGGCCAACATCTCCCTCTAGTGGTTAGAAAACTGGTAGACATCAACACTTGCAGTTTGGTTTTCACCTAAATCATTCTAAAATTGCTGTTTCTGATACACAAATGGCATGGAAACGGGAAGTATTATGCTCATATGTTCAATATTATATCTCTGTACAATGAGACTTCAAGCTGTGCTGCGATTTAGGGTGTTATCCAACATATAAATAAATATAACCTCATATATAGCACAGGATAAAAATTATAAAAACATGAAGTCTTTTACAGGAGAAAGCCTTGGGGCCTTAGCTCGCCAATGGGAAACCGTTGAGAGTGTTCAAACTGTTTTAGCGTTTCTCTCTTTCTCTTTTTCAATTAATCACACCACATACACCACAAACCACCCACAGCATGCAAAACCATTCGGCTGATAAGCCAATTAACATTTTGTCCTGTCTCACAGAAGGAAGCAGCTGCCGGCCATGATGGATCACCAAAATGAAAGGGCTTTTGAAGGTCTAAACTGCTCCTCACTAGATGTCTGGCATTAATCCTTACCTAGGGGGTATTCTGGAAAAAGCACCACTTCAGACAGCACCTGTCATCATCAAGGAGGCCACAGTGTGATTTGTTCAGGGCTTCTTTGAGCGCCACCTATGGTTTCATTCGAACGCTGACCTGTGCAGCGTCTCCTCTGCCAAACACGTTATTTTAATTGGACATTTTGGACACCTGCTTGCTGGTTTCATCACACTGCGAGTGCTAATACATTGTTCAACTCTTTTAGTATATGAAGTCTGGGAAGCACCAACTGGGTTTGGGTTGGCGAAAATGACTTTGTACCATTTGGATTTGGTAATTTAATGCCAGGGATGGTAAATTACCAAATAATGAAACTTGTGTACTTGCAGAATGACAATAAATTTGTACATCCCCTTGATATCTTCTTGCCAAGGTGCATGCCGAGACCTTCAGCAAAGTCCCAAAGTGACCTTATGTCGTAGTATTTGATATGAAAACCATAGTCTGTTTCTTTTTCTTGCCTTCAAGATTGGGAGAATTGCATGCCTTGCCAGTAAGCTTGGCTTAATCCCAGGAAATTGATATCAGCTACTTTGTTAACCAATTAATTGGTCCAGTACACCAGTACACATGCTGTGCTATTATTTGGACCAGACAGTGGAGATTTGATCATTAGATCAAGTAGTCATTTGTCACAGAGGAACTCACTGGAGCTCACTGGGTGATGGATATCTTCACCACGGCATGCAGGTGGGCCATGACATGCCACTCTAGAAGCATCATCTCCTCATGGGCATTATTTAGAGACCCTCTGGGTCACCACTGTACACCTTCTTCTGGTTCTACATGTTTAACATCACCCCTCCCAGTGGTGTGAGTGTGGCCATCATCTCTGAAAACCTTTCCACTTAGATGTTCAATAAACCTTTGGTCTTATAGTGTATGTAACTGTGGTTCGATGAAGGCCGGATAACCACCAGAGTTCCCTGTTTGTTGGAATCAGGACCAGTGCAGAAGGAACTTGGCAAGGAGGTTCCACTGAAACGACAGGTCTATGACAACAGTATGTTAGAATTATACATTGTGACTTTGAAGGTTTCGGCACGTGTGTGTGCCCACGAAGGTGTGTGACACCTGGCGGTTATCTGATGTCCATAGAACTGAAGTTACATTTGTAACTAAGGGAGGTTTGAATTATTTTATTGCAGTGGAATTAAATGGCGAGAGAAAGAGAGAGCGTATTTTGTTACCTAAAGTAGACACGGCCGTGGAAAGGACAGGAAAGGAAGACAGAAAGAGAAAAGAGAAAGAATTCCTGAAAGACTATTTGTATGGAGGAAGGTTTATCCCTGACCACAAGACCGGGACTAGTGGCATGACCTGTTCCCATATTGTCCTACTTCACCAAAAGAGAAGCAAGTTTTTTGGAGATGCAAAATTTGTAGCGCAAAAAGATGGCAGCAGTCAGGAAGTGACATCAGTACAGATTGCTAGTTACTGGAAACGACCTGTGGGCCAAAATATTTGCGAATATATATTTTTAAAACAATTGCTTGTGTTATGTGCAAAAAGTTGACAGAAGATTGACTGAACACATTAACATTTTAGTTCAGTGTTGCCAAATTTTTTGATCACTTTAGTGACTTTTTTCTTTCAACAAAGAGCCAAGCGGTAAACCTAGCAACTTTTTCAGCAGACGTTAGTGTCCTGCCCTCAATCAATGAATATGCAAATTAGGTTGTGACGTCATTAGGCGACTTCTTAGAGAGTTTTTCAGTATGTATTAGCTACTAGA
>CM040467.1:1367806-1486603 GCA_022758105.1 Pangasianodon gigas
TGTGTGTGTGTGTGTGTGTGTGTGTGTGTGTGTGCGCGCGCGCGTGCAGGAGTCATTCTTCACACATCGCAGCTCATGGATCTAACACGGTAAGAAGACTTTACTCTTTTTACTCACTCCACTTTCTTTAAGCGTGAACATGGAGCTATAAACCTGACAGTCAGCAGGCAGCGGTTCCATTAGACTTGTTGTCTGTTTGTGCGTTAAAGGGAAAAGCGCGTTATGGAGAGACTGTGAGTTCAGTTTAACCTGGAGAATAGAGGTTTGTTTTTATCCAAAAACTGTATCAAAACAGGACTTAGGCTGTAGATTAAGTTTAAAAGCAATAAACCTGTGAAAAAGTATTGCATTAAAAAGTAAATAATGTTGTTGCTGCTGTTATATTTATTAGTAATTATTTATTATAATTATTAATTTGTTTGGTTAATGTAGTAGTGAATGATAATAGTAATAGTTTATTATCTAATCTAATGTTTCTGTTACAAAGGTTTGCTGCTCCTTTAGTAGTAGTAGTGGTGTTGCTGTTTTACTACTACTACTACTACTAATAATAATAATAATAATAATAATAATAATAACAATAACAACAACAATAATAATAATAATAATAATCAGTTGGGCCAATAATAAAAGTTAACAACAACAGTAATTATAATAAATATTTATTAGTAGTAGTAGTAGTAGTAGTAGTGTTGACAACAATATAATAGATAGATAGATAGACATATTATAGATTATATTAGAATTAATAATAATAATAATAATAATAATAATAATAATAATAAATGTTATTGTTTATAGTGGTTTACATCAGGAGATTGCAAACTGTAAAAGAATTTCTACACACCCTCTCTATACATATTTATTTTATGAACATAACAATGTTCAACATACGCTCAAATATTATTTCAGTGTGTACAATAATATTTTGATTACTTAACAGAGTCAAAGAGCGGTTTATAGTTCTGATCTTTCCACAAGTTTTTATTCCATTTGTCATTAGATTCATGTCGACATTATTAATGCTACTTGTTTATTGAGTTATTGAGGTTTAAATCCATTCAATTTCATTCGAGTTAATAATAAAAGGAACTCAATAATGTATATTATATAACTTGATGATGGTGGATTGTGATTTCTGCCATTACAACAAAAAGATATCACTGATATGTTTCGCAGATCTCTGGGGTCCCTGGACACTCTACACTCTAGATACACTAGATAACACGCTCTAGACGGGACTGAACATTAACATTCTCATGCTTTTATACAGCATTATACTGTCAGTGCTTCTCCAGTGTGTGAGCGCAGTGTGGGCCCGAGTGCTCCTGCTGACTGACATGTACGGAACCATGCACTCGCCCAGCTTTCCCGAGCCGTATCCGAAGGACAGCGAGATACAGTGGAATATCAGTGTTCCGGAAGGATATCAGATTCGCCTCTACTTCATGCACTTCGACATCGAGCCGTCATACCTGTGCGAGTATGATTACGTAAAGGTGAGTTCATTTGGATATTATGACTGCTGTCTGTATTAGGGGTGTAACATAATGCCACTATCTGTATCTGCGTCTGTTTAGTGCTCCAAATATGTGTATCTGCATTCAGATTTAAACTCAGAGTTTAGGCTTGGAGGTTGGATGTTGTGAGTTCCAGGATGTTGTGAGTTCCAGGAGGTTGTGAGGTCATATCTCACAACAATCCGTGGTCAAGAGCCAAGGGAGCAAAACTGGCTGTGCTGTCTGTGTGAGAGGGATGGAATACACTCTCTCACCTGTCAATCAAAGGGACACTAGACAATTGTGTGCGTCTGTGAGTTCATGTATGTGGAAGAGGGCAGAAAGCACTCTCTTCTGAATGTGTTACGCTGCCCTGTGGGCAAACAGAAGAGTTGGTTGGCTTTACGTGTCTCAGAAGAAGCATGTGTTGAGGTAGCTGTCTCAGAAGAAGCACGTGTTGAGGTTGTTGTTGTATGATAGAGAGCTGGATGGTGGGTGGGGATTGGCATGTGACCAAATTAATGAGGAAAATCAAAGAAACACTGGGAAAAAAGCAGGTAGAAATGAAGCACTGTCACTATGGAGTGTGAATTCTGGCTCTAACAGTTCCTCAAGTTCATAACTGGTTTCCCCTTTTTAATCCCGCTGACGCAGGGTTTTTTTTTTTTTTTTGTATGTACCAAAAAACACTTTAGAACATGCTGTTTTCAGAAATAATCAACATTGGGATAGTAACATGAACTTCGATTTGCATCAGGCCTCATCACACCACTCCATTGTTGATTATTTTCCTATAACAGCACAACACCAACTGTTTTAATCCTCACTTACTTCACAGATCCTCTTAACCACAGGGGTGATATTTATATTCAGAGGGTAAAAAAACACAAACCTGCCCTCTCACTGCCCCTACACTCAAATACCCATCTCAAAGCAGGTGAAATGACAGTGATAAATGGTATTATGATAACTCAGCTCATTGTGTGTGTGTGTGTGTGTGTGTGTGTGTGTATCAGTTAGCCATGCATGACCCATCGTTCACTGACGCTTAGTGTAAACACCCAAACCAGGCAGATAGATAAGGGAAGTTTGTGTGTGTGTGTGTGTGTGTTAAAGAAACTGATAGAGAAGCTTCCAATATTTTGTATTTTATAGTGACATATAATATCTTAAGAATAGGTTTTGAATTTTTTGTGTGTTTGCATGTGTACATATGTGTGTGTGTGTGTGTGTGTGTGTGTAGGTGTACTCAGACAGCGAAGAGCTAGCAGTGTTTTGTGGAAGAGAGAACACGGACACAGAACGGGTTCCTGCTGACGATGTTATCTTATCACCGGGGAACATTCTCAGTGTGGCGTTTCGCTCAGACTTTTCCAACGAGGAGCATTACTCTGGATTTGAAGCACACTACAGTGCAGTGGGTAAAAATCACACACGCACACACACACACACAAAGATACCTTACAGGGTTACACATATTGGGCCTCATATGTGAAACTGGATATGAACAAATTTATTCAGAAATCTTTCGCAAGAGCTTTTATCCAAGAAATTCAGGAAAATTCAGGAAAATCCATTTAGTTCGGAAAAACGTTCGTGTCCTACATTTGCTCCGGAGTTTGTGTAAATTTGCATGTAAGGAGACTCACTAACATGAATGTCGTTTGATTGGCGTCAAATTGTAGAATTGGTGTAATTCAGATGTTTCATATTAATGACTTAAAAGAAAGAAACACGAAAGAAAACCATAAACTAAGACAAATAAATTCAATTAGGACAAAAGAAATGGCACCCCTCTAAAAGGAGTCAATGGTGGCCGACGCTCTGCAGTGGCCGAGCTGCATTATTGGAAGATTTAGTGCATGCCCTGCTTAGGAGGTGCTCTTTCACTGTTTAGTCATCATGCTGTTGTTTTCAGTTCTGTTAGCTTTGCCTTTTATGGAGTTTTGTGGGCGTCACTAAATTTAAATCAGCTGTGCTATGAACACAATTGATCATTTACGTCTGGCATTTATCAATTTACGAAGAAAATCAGTGAAACTTTTACTTCAGGTTTGGCCTACGAGAGCAATTACACACAGCTTTATTAATGATTGATAAAGTTATTATGATCTGCCTCATTCTTTCTTTGTTGTTTTTATGACTGTCCGCAGATATAGATGAGTGTAGAGATAAAAACGATGAAGTTGGGGCCTGTGATCACTTTTGTCATAACTATATCGGCGGCTACTACTGCTCCTGTCGATATGGACACCAGCTTCATTCTGACAACCGAACGTGCAAAGGTATAAAGATTTTTCATTAATGTTCTCATGCCATTAAAATACAGACAATTATAACCCAACACCTTGTTGATTCCTCAAAACTGATGTAAATATTTTGGTGCATTTAGATGAACTTCTTTGAGCCACTCAGCCAATCATGCGGCAGGTCAAGGTCAAGGAAAAAAATGAGATCTCTGTATCTTTGATCCTAAACAGGCTGGTTTGAGTGTTTCACAAACTGATGATCTTCTGGGATTTTCACATATAATAGTCTGTAGAGTTTACACAGAATGGTGCGAAAAACAAAAAACACCCAGGGAGTGGAAGTTCTGGGGGTGGAAACGCCTCAGTAATGAGAGAGGTCAGAGGAAAATGGCCAGACTGGTTTGAGCTGACAGGAAGGCTATGATAACTCAAATAATCACTCTTTACAACCGTGATAAGCTGAAAAGCATCCCAGAATGCATAACATGCCAATCTTTGAGGCAGGTAGGCTACAAGAGCAGAAGATCACATCGGGTTCTGCTCCTGTCAGCCAGGAACAGGAGTCTAAGGCTACACCGGACACAGGTTCACTGAAAATAGACAGTCTTTTTCCAAACTGGTGTAAAAGTGTTCCAGTAGCAAGTGAGTGTTCATGCATTCAGAACAGTTTAAACAATTTGCCACTGAATGCCTTTGAATACCAACAGCTTAGTCTTTTGCAAGTTTTTTTTATGCTTCTTTGTTTTTTGGAGTTGGAAGGTTGAAACATTTGTTATGTGCAGCTTTGGGAGAACAAATGCTATAAGTGTTTAATGCAAATACTTTAAGAAATGTTAATTGACTCAGTTTGACCCTGCTGACTTTGAAGATTAACAAGACTTGAGATCCAGTTGCTCCCACACAAAAATGACTTTTTAATAATATTTTTTTTTACCCTTTCCTTATGGCTTTAGTGATTTAGATGATTTAGAGGATTTAGTCATCTGTACACACTGATGCATGTATACGTTATGTAGCTTTTTATTATTTCAGTTATTTTAAATGTATACCTTAAGGAATGTACACTGGTTTTATATAAATCATAGGGATTAGCTAGCTATGAGCTCAGAGAGACCTTGATTAAATGGGATTAGTGGTTGGAATTTCCTAAATAAGTTCAGCTTTAGGAAAGCTGGGGTGTCATTTAGTTGTGTAATTCAAAGCAAGTAGTCGTGTTTTTAACAATAACTTCAATAACTTATTTTCTTTTTTCTTATTCTTTCTTTCTTTTTTCTTTTCTTTTTATTTTCATTTTACACATCAAACTTTACATTAACATATACAGTAAACGACTGGTAGAAATAATTCTATTGTATATGTGTGTTTGTGTGGGGTGGATTGTGCGTCTGTTTTATGTCCACACTTTGGCCCAGCCACGCTGATCATATCTGAAAGATAAATGGCAAATATTTACATTTGAGCTGCCAGGGAAATCTGCGAAATGCCTGTGAACCTCAGTCACCCTATTAGCACTGTAGCAGGAGCAGGAAAGAGAAATCTTGTGATTCATGGTTAAGCCTTTTGCCAAAGAAATGTCATTTTTGAGTAAATATAAACTGACAAATTAGAATAGATGGGTATAATACACCCACATTGTAGATCTGTTTTCTTCTTGCAACTAGTGGAGTATTCCTGTGTTCGTCTCCTTGCCGAGTGCTAAAAAGTTGTCACCTCATGACCATGGACAACCTCTGGACATGGGAAGATTCAAAACTTCTGTCTTAAGAGCTGTCTATCTATAGGGCCAGTGAATCCTGATGGTGAATATGCTGAAAAAGCCAGCATAGTCTGACCAGCTCCCAGTTGCCTGAGCGGGTCAAACTGGTAGACCATCTTTGCCAGCTTTTTAATTATCTGAATTATCGCTATGGATGCTACATTTCTGACAAGAAAATACAACAGTAAGGCAATTAGAAAATCTCAGACATTAATTTGCTGGCAAATATGGCCGACCAGCTTGACCAGGACTGACACAGTCTTGTGCACAGGCATTGGCAAACTCACAAGGAAGTAGTTCAACTAATTTGGAATGCCTATTGAAGAACAGAATCCGATCGGTTTGCAAGACAGACAGACAGCTCACTGTCCACAGTGGTTCACAGACAGGGTGGAGACAATCACTTTGGGCCATGATGCACTGGTGCAAGACTGGCCACTGTTACCGCTGCTGTGGAAGACTTTAGCAGACTGGGCAACAAGGGTGTTGTAGTTCTTCACATTCTTATGCTCTATCTATGCTCCATTTGTGTGCAAGCAAGAGGAGAGATTTTTCATTATGGTGAATCACTGTCCAGTTCAGCTGTCCAGTTTCGATGAGTCTGTTCCCACTGTAGCCTCAGATTCCTGTTCTTGACTGACAGGACTGGCACTCGATGTGGTCTTCTACTGTTGTAGCTTATCTGTCTTGAGGTTCAACATGTTGTGCATTCTGAGATGCTTTTCAGCTCACCACGGTTGTAAAGAGTGGTTATTTGAGTTACTGTAGCCTTGGTGTCAGTTTGAACCAGTCTGGGCACTCGCTTCTGACCTCTTGAATCAACATGTGGGAACTGGCACATACTGGATGATTTTTTGTTTGTTTTTTGTACCATTCTGCCTTCTAACTTTACAGATTGTTTTCCAAGAAAATCCCAGGAGATCAGCAGTTTCTGAAATACTCAAACCAGCCACCAACAACCATGCACCAGTCAAAGTCACTTTATAATCGTGTGTTTGTGTGTGTGTGTCCTCAGTGGAGTGCAGTGACAGCTTGTACACCGAGGGTTCTGGACTGATCACCAGTCCAGATTTTCCCAAGCCATACCCTAAAAGCTCAGACTGTCTCTACCGAATCAAGCTGGAGAAGGGTTTCTTGGTCACTCTGGATTTCTATGATACCTTTGACATAGAAGATCACCCCGATGTCACCTGCCCCTACGACTACATCAAGGTGAGGACCACAAGGAATTCCAAGGCTACCACATCTAATCCTTATGGCTTTTCAAAAATATTTACAATGCCAAGGTGTGTCTAAACTGTTTAACAGCAAGAGTCGGTTCTCAGCTGCTTTAGTTCTAGCACAGAGTTGCTGCTGGTGTGGAACCAAGAACCAGTGACAATAGTGGCTGGGGGGTGCCACCATTTTGTTGCCATGATGAAGACTTGAATTATTCTCAAGACTGCTGTTTATGGTATAAAACACTTGGGGGAACATTAGAACATTAATCAGCACAATCTGACCAATCAGATTCGAGAATTCAACACCGCTATAAATCTATTTAATGCCTCTATGCTAGTTGATGCTAGCAAGCAAGCTAATATTGTGTACAAACAAATAAATCATTCTGTCTTTAGAGTTATACTAAAGTTAGGATTTTGGCAAGTTAGGATGATTCTGTGATCCTTTTTTCCTCTGTGAAGTTAAAATAAAATAAAGAGTTAGGAATTGTTGGTAGCATGTAGCATGTAGTAGCACTTATTTCTTAATACGCAAAAGGATAAGTACCTTTATTTCAATTCAAAATCAATTAAAAATGACATTCTATACAAGTTCATATCATTTTATTGTGCAGGGAAACATCTTAATGTGTTTTCAGTGTCTGTTTTACTTGGAGATCTCCCTGAATGCCCAAAAAATCTAGAAAATGCACATTCCGAAACATTGCACAATCTTTTCCACGCATATGTTATGAAATGTGACTGCCTCCTCACTGTATTTAGACCAGTGGTATCAAATATGAAATGCAGTAAGACTGCTCCAGCAGAGACGACTCATTTGGATTCAGAAGCTCAGCTGAAAGATTTGAGAAAACATCACACTGAGCAGTATTTCGGTGACAGAAAGAAGCTGAAAGAAGTATTTAGGATGTGGCTATATCTGACTCTGAATATCTCTCTTGTATGAACATGGCCACCGATTTGGATTAAGTGTTGGGTGGGCAAAAAAATTGTACAAGAGTTAAATAAATGATCGTCCAATCCTGAAGCGTCTTGCTGAAGTTGTCGCTACGCCTGTCCTCGCTTTCTTGGAAGGGTTTGGGATATATCCAACTTCCTCCGTATTTATGTCATTACCTAGAGATTGAACGCTCGATTGATCGCAGGCTTGTGGTTCAGACTCAGGCATTAATACCAGTATTGAAGACGCATTTAGATCCGGATATGAACTGATTTGAGCTTGAAAGGAGTGTCATGTGACTTTTGTTTTGAAACTAATAAAAACTCCACTTGTCCAAATTTGTTTTGAAATGAACTAACACGAGGTTATGGGTTAGCTAACTAGCTCGTACTGATATGCACATGCTTTTTAAAGTAATTTCATGGTCCAATGAGAGATGATAAAATTAAGGGGGAGGGGTATAGACGCTTTTCTGTACATTTGTAAAACTCTTTCCCTGGTTTAGATTTTGGAGCCAATGACACAATGCACCTCCAACCCCCTAGATGGCGCTAATGTCTATGCATATTTAGGGAGAAGATGATAAGGATTATTAACAGATGCTGCTGTTGATGACATTAATGATGATGATATTCTCTTTTTGCAGATTCAGGCAGGAGAGAGAGTGTTTGGCCCGTTCTGTGGAGACAGATCACCTGGCAGGATCCAGACAGGAAGTAACATTGTGAGCATCTTGTTTCACAGTGATAACTCCGGAGAGAACCTGGGCTGGAAGCTCACCTACACTTCTACAGGTAACGGCACTGGACTGTAGGAACTGAGAGGAAAATGTTTTTAAATTAAACTATATATTTAAATTCTGTTTATTTTATTGTTGTTGTTGTTGTTGTTTGTAGGCAGTGAGTGTGCAGTTCCTCTGCTGCCACCTAATGGTCATTTCGAGCCACTACAGTCTAAGTACTTTTTCAAAGAACACATCACGGTGACTTGTGACCCTGGCTACTTGTTGCAAAAGGTGATGATGCAGATTAGTTTTAAAGCAAAACGTACACCCTAATCTTTATCATTAAAATGATGTGATGTTCGATGGTGTCCAAGATTTATTTTGTAAAGATATTTTTAGTTTATACCTCTTTCATCGACATGTTGCTCCATTTTCATGTTGGTTCACGGTTTCCTACATTACCCACAATGCCACTCGACTACCTGCTGATAATGGTGCAGTGGGATTTAGCCATTGCGTCATCTCCACCTAAAGAGAGTGATGCAGCAGCACTTTAGTCCTTTAATCTAGCAGTGATGACAGCGGCTAATTTCTCACAGCACCTACCCAAAAATTAGCACCAGTATCGCTAAACACGTCACAAACATTTCAGTATAAACATGTTTCAGAGTGGAGTTTTCCTTTAATCCGTGTAACTCCAAATAGACATGCTCATACTCTCTGTTTCTCAGGATGGAGAGGAGTTTGAGCATTACCAGATAGAGTGCCAGGCGGATGGAAACTGGAGCAGCCGTGTACCTCTCTGTAGAAGTAAGCACTTTTGCATGTGTTTTTTTGTTTTGTTTTTGGCTTTGTGTACTGTATCTGTGCACTTACCTACCACTGAAGGTTGCCAGTGTGTATGAAAAAGGTTGTGTAGGCAGGTGAGTTGTCATAAAATCATGCAGAGCTTCAGTTAATGTTGACATCAAACATCAGAATGAGGGAAAAGTGTGATCTCTGTGACTTTAACCGTGGCATGGATGTTGGTGCCAGATGAACTGGTTTGAGTATTTCAGAAACTGCTGATCTCCTGGGATTGAGTGAGCGACCTGTAGCTGCAGGATTTTATGAATTGCGCTACTGCCACATGATTGGCTAATTAGATAACTGCATGAATGTGCAGGTGTACAGGTGTTCCCAATAAAGTGGACTACTTTAGTAGTGTATACTATGGTTCTGAAAATTACAGATTTTCCTGAACGGAAATATGATTCTCTTTTCCATGAAATCAAGTTCTAGCATTTTAAAAGTCCAATACAAGGCGCCCCACCTACCTCTACATTTATAACCTGATCTTATGGAAATAATCGCTGATTCATTCACTCACTAGTTTTCACTAAATTTCTTGATATTTATGTCTTTTATTAGCTCATTTAACATTCATCGTCTCTTCTCTGTTTTGATGATGATGTGACAGCTTCAGGACGTTTTGACAACTGCTATCTGATTACAAACTGATTAAACTTCTGTCCATTTCGCTAAGGAACGTAACTATTCAAAAACTTGATCAAATCATGAGAAATGCTAGCAAGGTTTTAGATCTCTTTAGCCAGACTGACTGCACTGCACCGCAATATTTGCATGCAGACGCCAAGGCAAGGGTAGAAAGTATATAATATAATAAAAGTATATAATATAAAAGAAATATAGAAAGTATATGATATATAAATAAGAACATTTTCACATTGATTTGGTAAACATAATGCATATTTGTTTTCTTAAATTAGAGATGTAAAAGCATGTATTTGGTTAGAAAATTCACTTTTGGATAAAAAACAGGATTTTTCATCATTTTTTCGCTGTTTTTCCAAAATTGACCTACAGTGACATGCGACGAGTTTTTATACATATATGTTTTAATTCAAAGTCTGGCACTATTTATTTATTTAAACCTTTAAAAACTATATAGCTTGTTTCTTAGCTGCGATATTTCTTAGCTGAGAAATATTTCTGCTGCTATTGATTAGTAGTTTACTTCTTTACATATTTTACATACATAAGTCAGTTCTGCAACCAATAAATCAAATAAATTCCTATTAAATCAAATAAATTCCTATTAACAAGAACAAAAAAGATAACTATACCAGACATCTCATGTTTTTTTTTTTTGTTTGTATAATATATGCAGTTTATGAAGTTGTGTTTTTCAGTAATGGCTACAATACAGCATTTTATTGAGACATACACGTTTGAAATAGCTATTCACATGTCTGAAAAGTCTGTTGTCTTTCTCACTTTTTCCTTATCTCTTTCTTATCCCCTCCTCCTTTCTGTTCCCTCTTTCTCTCATACTGGCTGTCCTTCATTTCTCTCCACTGCGAACCAGAGAAGGAACCTCAAAGGAGCCACCATTCTGTGGTTTAAGATGATTTTTTTCCCTAGTACATTTGTAAAACAGTAAATTCCAATGTTGAACACAATTCGAGTCTGGTCTGTTATTTAACCTGTAGTTATAGCACACACTCTGTGACAAGAGATAATCCAGTAAATGTTACAGTAGTGTCTTTAGCCTATGGATACTACCATCAAGCTTTTGAGGTGACAAAAAACTTATAGTAAATCCAAATTCTAAAATAATATCACTGTCTTGGTAATAAATCTTTGATGCATTCAGAGCTGTATTCAGAGGTGATATTAATTCTGGGAAAGTTCCTTGTATTCAGAGTCGAGTTACGCACTCTCTTTAGTTGATTTTCTCAGCTCTGTATTCAAATCATGAAAAATAACCTGCGTGTAGTTCACGCCTCCGAGGGTGCCAGGCTTTTCTTGAGTAGAAGCGGTTTTTCAATAGCGTCTACACTACCGATGTGTGCAATTTCAGAAATAACTCCTCACTGCACATCTCCAAATACAGCCCCAAGATTTTACTCAACAAACTAAACAATAAAACGCTGCGTTTCATATAACAGGTTTCTCCTGCCAGTAAAATAGAAATAGCTCAGATTTACTTACAGTAAGCGGAGATACGGCCGTCTGTAAACTGATGAACTTCTCATGGACATGGACAGAAGCTACATTTGAAGAGATGGATGCAGCAGAAGTAGGTATGGTTTTGGTTCAGTTTAATTCTGTCCATGGATTAATAAAAAAAAAAAACATCCAAATTCCCACTGGAAATCATCTCTGCGAACAATTTAAGCAGTATGCACCAATCCAAATGAGTTAATTAGCTTTCTTCTTGACAAAATGATCATGCTAATTCAAATTCTTGTGCCTTTCTAGCAGGCTAACATCTTTCATCTGGTGTTAATCCTTCAAATCCTCCTCTTCAACAAACATATTATGCTTCTCGAAGAAAAGGAATATTGATTTCCATTATGATTTATGTTTAAAACTCTCTCTCCCTCTCTCTCTCTCTCTCTCTCTCTCTCTCTAGCGATTGACTGTGGTCCCATAGATGTATCTTTAGGAGACGTGGTGTATACTAACTCCAGCAACAGTACTACCGTTGGATCCAGGATCCTGTACAGCTGCAAGAGCTCTCCTGGAGAACAGAGTTTGGCTCTCACCCTCACTAGTCACTGAAATGATCATCCAGCAGTTAAACCACTTCTTTTAAACATTATTTTCTTTGTTGCTTAATGCAGGTACATATACGTGTGATTGGAGTGGTGTGTGGATGAATGAGGATGGAGCCACCCTACCTACATGCCAACCAGGTGAAACTTTTCATGCGACGTTGTTTTCATGCAGCGTGATTATTGCCCAGCGTGTTGGTCTGTTTTTTAAACAATTTGAGTGGAAATGTGTGTTCGGTATCTATGAATGTACAGTATATAGCCAACGTCTGCGATTTAGCCATAGCATTTACAGCGTTTGGTCCCTTGAGGTGATATGGGAGTTGCCTGAAAACTAGGCTTTTCTGTTTTTTCAAATAAAGCAGCTGTCTAGATCAAACATGAATGAAATTCAGCAAATTCACTAAAGGGGAAAGGACAGGGGATGTGAAACACACACATTTTAGTGGTAGTGGTCACTTTCGCTTCATGGCAGGTTTATCTAGGTGAATTCACAAGCCTCTGTCTTGTTTGTTTGATAATATAAAACAAGAAAACAGGACTGTGTACTCTTTGGTCGCTTTTGTTTAGCTGTGTTCTTACATTTGAAAAAAAAAAATAGCCATTTATCCAGCAATATTCAGTAGGGCTTTTATGTTGAAATTTGTTTTTCTCTCTACCTGCTATGATTTTCTTATAAGCAATGGGCCTCATTTATCAATCATTTAGTAAAGTTGTGTGTAAATCTTTTCTGGCCAAACCGAACTAAAAAAGTCTGCCAGACTTAGAAATTTCACAACTAAATATACGTATGTTGATAAGTACCAATCAAAATGCCGTAACTTACCAAGTGAGTTCAAGGGACAGCTGATTTACATTTTGCCACACCCACAAAACTCCATAAAAGGCATAGCTCACAGAAAGCTGAAAAGAACAAAATGACAACTAAACGGTGAAAAAGCTCCTCCTAAGTGTAGTGTACGCTAAATCTTCCAGTAATGCGGCTCAGCCATTGCAGAGCGTCAGCTAACTGAGACACACACTAACTCTTCCTCCTTTTATTTTCATCCTGATCGAATGGTTAGTCCAATTTGTCATCATTTATGGATTTGTTTTGGATCTTTTTTCAAGTCATTAATATGAAACGATACAAATTGTATATATTTTGACACTGAGCAATTGGGATTCACATTAGTAAGTCTCAAACTCAGGAGTTCTCATAGGATTTTTTCCAACTAACAGGATTTTATCCTTTTTTTCTTAATATCAGATTACTCTGCAATTTTTTATTAAATACCTTCGTATAAAGCTTGATAAATGAGACTCAGTGTTGGCACCTCTGATGTATAGTACAGTAGCTGTCCTTTATCTGGAGACTGGTGTCTCAGTTTTGTGGTTTCTAGTTGGACTTTCTGTCAGTTTTTTGTATTAGGTAAAAGGTTTTGGACTAAAAACATTACTCCGTATGATGTAACAGATCTGGAGGATAACACACAGTCGGATTCTGAATTCCAGTTGCCTACTACAACAGCTAAAGCCCAAGCAGGTGAGCTAAAACCTGTGACACACAATTGAATCTCTAAAGTTTATACGCTTTATCCTTATCCATGCATGTTTATACTGTGTGTATGCTGGTATTCATACACTCACGTCAATACATGTGTGGTCAATGTGTATTGTAAGTTTGTGTGCATTTGATTTGTGTGTAAGCATGCGGCGAGGAGTCACGGCCCTTCCCATCCCTCCAAAAGCGGATTGTGGGCGGACGCACAGCATTTCCAGGTCTTTTTCCCTGGCAGGTTCTCCTGTCCGTGGAGGATACGTCCCGGGTTCCTACAGGTCACTGGTTTGGTAGTGGTGCTCTCCTGTCCCCATCATGGGTGCTCACAGCTGCACACGTGCTCCGCAGACAGCTCAGGGACCTGTCTGTTGTTCCCGTGGCTCCTGCACATGTGCACGCTACACTGGGGCTCACGGACGTCCGGGATAAAAGGCAGGCCATCAACCGCTCTGTCGAGATGCTTATCCTCCATCCAGAATTTGACCCGCACAACTACAACAACGACATCGCCCTGGTCAAACTTAGCCAAGACGTGGTACTGAATGAGCTGGTGAGGCCTGTTTGTTTGCCTCCACCATGGGTCAAAGGTCAGGCTCATACACCCTTGCCTAACACACTAGGCGTGGTTGCTGGTTGGGGGATCAGCATGCCTAATTCCTCTGCCTTGTACAGCGGGATAACCTTTGATCTTGGTGTCGTGTCTGAGGTGCTGCAGTATGTAAAACTGCCGGTTGTGGCGCAGGAGGAGTGTGAAGCCAGCTACACCTCGCGTTCTGCAAGCTACAACATCACCGAGAACATGTTCTGTGCCGGGTTCTATGAAGGAGGACGTGATACATGCTTAGGGGACAGCGGGGGCGGATTTGTAATAAAGGATCCCCACAGTGGGAGATGGGTAGTGCAGGGTCTCGTGTCTTGGGGCGGGCCAGAGGGATGCGGCAGTCGGCAGGTGTACGGGGTGTACACCCGAGTGGCAAACTATGCAAACTGGCTGCACAAAACGATGAACACAGAGTGCTGGTGGTGAGAGACGCAGGGATCCAGTGGGATTTTCGTCTCTGTGTCTTTCAGTCTTCATGTCTATCTTCATTTCTCTGTCTGTCACTCTGCCTTTTAAAACATGGCTTCCTTTGAGTTCTTTTACCAGCCTCTGTATTGTATAGTGCACAATTTTTATTTGATCATTATTTATGACTAATCTACAATCTGTAAGCACACAATGTTTGGGTGTGTAACTATTAACAGTGTAATTTGATTTCTAACTAATTTACTTGCATTTAACAGAAAGAACAATAAAATTAAATGTAAGGTTTGAATTGCATAGTGACAACATTTTTACGGCCAAAAGTAAAACACAAAGTGACACTGTACAATGAGGGTATATTAATAAACATTACTCAATAATTCAATACCAAAATTGTGCACTTTGGTAATCAGACCGCAGATGAAACTACAGCACTGTTCAGAAGTTGTGCAGGAGTTACAAGTAAAACAGATGCGTGTCTCAGTTGAGTGCATTTTTCTTGCATGATATCTGCTTGATTGAGGAGCACTGTCTGAGAGTTTGATGTAAACACAATATATTATGCTGAAATACACTCAAAATACACTCGAAATGCCATTTTAGTTCAAAATTATAACCATAAATATGACACTATTAATTCATTAAGAGTATTCATAGTCCCTTTAAAGTCCACATAAAAAGTTTGTTTTCACATCTTTATCAGAGACGTTGCTACACTCGAGGACTACATTTTTAATGGATTAAATTATGAACAACACTCATGTAAAGTGCGTACTCACGTAAGTATAGCAGACGAGCGCTGGGTCAGCTTCTCCTTCAAACTTTACAGGAGAGCACATCGAATTAAAGAAAACGATGGCATTATTTTATTCACTTAAATCAAAATAGCAAATTATCATGCGCACACATGACCATTTCAAAACCCTGATTCAGTGCAGTATCTTGTAGCTTCATTAAATTGTGTGCATATATAAAATAATATATAAAAATCAAATCAGTGTGTCTTTTTTTCAGGCAGGTGACACAAGCAGGAGAATGTTGCTTCATCTGGTTGGTTCGGCCTCACAAGCAAGGGTTTCTGGTCCATATGAGGTTGAGAAGCAGCTTAGTGCAATCTATTATGTAATTTGTCCTCTGGATAGGAAGTGTAAGACTCATGTCTGACATGTAATTATGTTGAAATTGTATGTGGTTAGACATTTTAAGCCTGAGCTTGCTACACCCTGTTTGTGGTTTCATATCATCAGAGCCTGTGGTGCTCTGTTATGCCAGTGTTGTTATGCCAGTGTTGTATCTCCTCTCCCAGATCTACTCAAGTTCGGCTGGGGATTCAGCTCTAAAACAATATTTCAGTCAGCGAAGAACTTTTTGTGGAGCGTGTCTGTGATTGCTGCTGCTGACCTTGCACTGCTATTTAAGGTAGACGTGGAGGCGAGTGCTAGTGCAGAAGGTGTGGTGTTGCTGTTGCAGGAAGACAGTGCTGATACTGATCATCCAATTTGTTTCAAGTATTAGCTAAACTACAGCACAGTAACGTCACCTTTGATAATGAAGCTCTGAAGTATGTTTAAAAAAAAAAAAAAGCTCAACTCTTTGCTTTGAAACACTGTACTGGTGCTTAATTCGTTCTGCCAAAAACATGTGATCAGTGTTGAAGTCAAGTCTGAAGCTTGATTTTGGCACACGACCACATGTGACTGTTCTGGAAATGGATTCAAAAGAAGCACAAACCCTGGCATGTGTTTTGGAAGTCATGCAAGGGAATTTAGTTACAGTGATTAGCAATACAGAGATGCTTTGTGGTTATGGAACAAAGAAATGAAGGCATTCTGAAGTTTGGGGAAAAATTTTTTCCCAAACTTTCCCAAGCTCGTATCAACAAATGTATTAATTGTATTAATAATGTGTAAGTGCTTAGCTTTGCCTATAAAACAAAAAATACATATACAGGGATTGCCTTTAGTTTTTTTAAGTAATACACAGCATTACGTAATGACTTTATTGTTTAAAAAAATAATAATTCAAAGCATTGGAATGCATAAATTTGTTTGCTGGAACCCAAAACCTGGTGCATGAGCTACTAGGAGATGCACTGCATCATTTGGACCACCAGATGCCACTAGCACACAAAGTGTTGAAAAGCTCCAAGTAATGACCCCTGGTTGAAAAAATGGTTGAAAAAGAGACTTTAACTTTGTGGGTAGCTTTTTTTTTTCATCATTATTTTTTCCACTGGGATGTGGCATAGCCAACGTAATTGGTGGAAAAAGAAAAGGGTTTCTGGATTTTTGGAGGGAAAAGAACAATGGGCAGGGTGTGTTTTGGTGGCTGGGGAAAAAGAAGCAAGGAGGAGGAAGTTAAACCTTAGACAACTTATGTTAAGCAGGTAGTTTCTCTTTTACCCATTTCTGTAGTCAAGTAGCTTAGGGCTAAAAAAAAAAAAAAACTTGGGAAATTGAATCCCAGAAGCTGAAAATCGATGGATTAATGGACGAACTGCTCTACTTGGACCGTGTCCTGAAACAAGATTTTTTGCATTTGGGGTGATGATATGATTACAAGGTGAGATCAGTCCTTTTTCTTTTCAGTTTTTGGCTTGGTTGAGAACTTTTTGTGAGAAAACTGTCCATCAGAAATCTCTTTGGAAAACTTTGGGACACTTTTGCAGTCTATGAGTAGTTTCAAATAAAAGTGATAATCAGTATTTGGTCTGATGGCCGGCTTTGGTTGGAAGGAAAGTCCACTTTCTCATTCATGTTGCAGTCCACTCTAGAGGGGCCATAATGGTGCCATTTATTAATGGAGTACTACAGCGGCTTGCCTAAGTATTCATTTTGTTGCATTACAACCTGGAACTGCATTGGATTTAATTGGACAATATATTGAGCAAAATTGTTTACAAATAAGAAACCTGAAAAGTTGCAATTGAAGAAGTATTCACTCCCATCGCTGTGAAACCCCTAAAATAGTTCTGGTGTAACTAATTACCGTCAGAAGTGACATAATTAACTGAATGTCACATGATCTCAAGATAAATTTTCCTAGAGTTCGTTAAAGAACATAGCTAAACAAATAGGATCATGAAGACCAAACAGCTATCAAAATAATTCCAGGACAATGTTCTGGAAATCTACTAATCAGTGTTTGGTTTAAAAAAATATCCCAAAGTTCGAACATCCCATGGTGCAAATCCATTATTTAAAAAATGGAAAGAGTATAGTACAATGTGATTCTGCCTACATGTGTCCCTGCACCAAATATCAGTGACCAGGTAAAAGAGAGCATTAGACAGAAAAGCAAAGAAGCAAGAGGCTAAGGGTAACTATCAACTATCAACTATCTACCACCACCATGCTTCACTGTGTGGATGGTGTTCTCAGAGTGATGAGCGGTGTCGGGTTTCTGCCAAATGCAGCACTTTGTTCCAAGTCCAAAAACATACTACAAAATATAAAGACAGTTAAAATTACTTTTCACAACATTTTTTGTTTATTCTTAAATGGTAACCATATAAAAGCATTAAGAACTGCTTTTCAGATTTTTTTTTTTTCTCGGAAAACAAGAAAAGTAAACATGAACACAGAAAACGGATCATGCACGTAAACTGGACATGCTTTTTTGCACATCTATGACATGCAGAACAGCACAGTGCAAACACATTTCTAGTAACATCAAATGCCAGATGACTTAGTGGACTGAAACATTACATTTAAGGCAGTACATTTAAACAACGCATGGAGCTAAGAGACCCATGCGCTCACATTCTTTAATTTACACAAATGAACCCTGCAAAACACCTTTAATAGACAAAAAAACAGCTATGGAGGAACATGGAACATACTCATATAACTTGGATAACTTTTTTTCAAGAATCAAATAGCCTTTGGGGCTAAGTGCATCATAAATTGTGTTTTATTAACAGGATTAATTGATATTAGAAAAAAGCAGATTTTTTTTATAGAATAGATTTGGAAATATTTTTCAGGCTCATACAAATCTACAAATCCTGTAGAAATTACTAACAAGGAAAATTACTGGAGTTGCTCGATGTGTGTGTGTGTGTGCACGCAAGAACGAGAGATATAGAGATTTATACAAACAGAATAATATAGTTTTCAGTTCAATTTTACACTATAGTTTCTTTTTAAGCAAGTCAACATACTAATTTTATCTAAATGTCTCAGAAATATCAATCAAAACCATTACTTCCATTACATGACCTCTAAAATTTAAAGACACATAAAAATTGGAAATGCGTATTTAAAGGGTTAGAAATCTATATAAACATGTAATACAAAGCGCGACATTAAGGGAAATAAATTAAACGTGACTTTGGTAAACTTAATAAGGGCTGACATCCATCTACAAATCTGTAAATTTGTTTAACTAGGCCAATGAACACATGAATAATTATTGCATTTAGGATGACATTTTTTTCTATTAATAGTTTTGTACATGCCCTCAAAAAAAAAGTCAGGTTTTATATTGCACTTGTTGTCTCGATCCATTTGGGTTCCTGTTGTTTCCAGAGTAAAAATAGCAGAACCTATAGCACAGTGCTGGTACATTACACAAGTAAAACACATAAAAAAATAATAAAACGAGTCCCTAAGGCAATAATCAAGTCACACATACATACCTGAAATGAACAAACCAAAACAAAAAGGATTTCATTTAATTAATAACAGTCTGTTTGAACTGATCGTAATTTACGTGCCAAGCTACAGTATGACGTGATCTTTTTTTGATAAATGGGCTTCGTGAATTTGGCAGGTTATGTATATTGAACGTACATTTTTTGTATTACAATTCAATAATACAATTCAATATTGGTGACTTTTTTTTTTTTATAAAAAACATCTCAACCTTAACATATAATTATTACCTAAAAGGAAAAGCTTAAAATGTTCTTATAAAACCCTTGACGTTAAAGGGCACTTTAAACACTTGTATGGTTTATGGCATGTTTCATTTTCAGTACAAAAAGTAAATCCACTCCTTAGGATTTCAAGTTTTGAAATGTCCTTAAAACCTCAGACATGCCTACCAAGACAAATAAGACAAGAAAACACAGAGGAAATTGATGTAATAATCTACTAGCAGCAGCAGTTTTCTGCAACACAAAATGCTAAAACACTAGAAGGGTCCAGACAACCATAATGCAAACAACAACAGCAAATAATTATAGTGCCTCAACACATTCAGGGTGAATTCTAAATGGCTTTCTGTTCTCTATATATAGTAGTGAACTCAATACATAGGTTACAGCATAACAGCACTGAAAAAGCTACAATGCCATTAAGGGGCTAGAAAATGACTATGTGCCTAGTAAGGAGAAACAACCTTTTAGGGCATATGTGTTTTTTTGTTTGTTTGTTTGTTTTTTTTAGTAGATGTCTGTTTTTTCCATTTTTTTGTTTTACTTTCCCCCATTTTCTCCCCAGTTTGGTCATCTGTCCATTCCCATCCATTAGCCAGCTCTCCGCTATCTCACGACAGCTACTAACCGGCCATGGATAGCTGTGACATCATCAGGATTCAAGCTTGCAATTTCCCAACAATAGGGCAAATACTTTTCCGTTGCACCACTCAAGAGCCCTAGACAGCAATTTTTTTTAATGAAAATTGTATTTGTAAAGGTTTACATTATCAACTGGCTATAAAAGGAATGTGCTCTTAAAGATTAGAATGTGGATTTTGCCTTTGAATAAATAAATATTATGAAAACGTAAACAGCACTGGTGGCACAGTGGCACAGCTGGTAGCATTACTGCTTCACAGCTCCGGGGGTTCGATCCTGAGCTTGGGTAACTGTTTGTGCAGAAATTCACGTTATGTCGGTGTATTTGTGGGTTTCCTCCGGGTTGTCCGGTTTCGTCCCACTGTCCAAAAATATGCCAGTGTGTGGATTGTGTGTGTGGATGCCTATGTGCCCCTAGGTGTGAATGTGTGTATGCATGGTGCCCTGCAATGGACTATACCATTCATGGTATATTCCCACCTTGTGCCTGGTGTTACTGGGATAAGCTCCAGATCCACCACAACCCTGACCAGGATAAAGTAGTGACTGAAGATGAATGAATGAATTAAATAGCAACAGAACAGAAAAAAAAAATCATAGTGACAGTTCCAAGTGGAAAGCATTACCCTAGAAGTCCCAATTTGTTGAATTTTTCTAGCTGTACCTGTAACGCTCTTCATTCGAGTTCCTACCACATGGTAGAAATGTTTTCAAATGAAACCTGAAAATTAATATGAAAGAGATTTCAGGACAGGCAGAACAAGATTATAGAGAAACACTAATCATTGCTATTGCTAAGACCAATCCATTTTGCAAGTGCCAACCACACCTACAAGCGATATGTCGGGTAGTAGGACATGGGGTCCCAACATTGGTCCTTGAGTACCCCTATCCTGCACATTTGAGTGTTTTGCCTGCTCTACCACACCCACTTCAACTCAACAAGAGGTTATCAGCTGGTTGAATCAGGTATGTTGGGAGCAGGGACAACAATAAATGTGCAGGACAGGGGGTACTGCAAGACCAGGGTTGGGATCCCCGGGTGAAAAAAATTTTGTCACAGGAAACAGAAGGGATATATGGTATTATATAGGAAGCTAGCTAAGAGGGAGGTAGATTTTCAAGGTCTTTTATCTATTTTGTGAGTGTAGACCACGCAGCCACTAATGGTATGAGTGGACAGGGTGAGCCTGAAGCACTTCAGAAGACCAACACTCAAGAAGGTACTTTCGAGAAGTCCTTGCCTGGATGCTGAGGACACTGCACTAATCCTGAACAAGACTTTCGGAAATTTGCCCCAACTTGTTGGGGAGATGGCTCTGAAATCAGTAATGGGCGATAATGGAGCCAATTTGAGAAGGGCCAGACCATAGAGTGCTTTGTGAGGTTCTGAACTGGAGGAAGCCTAACAGAGATTCATTTGGGATGCAGGACAAATCTGGTTTGAACAAGTCAAGAGTGGTAGTTCTCCCAAGGTGAAATGCTTGCTGAATTTGATGGTAAAAATCTAAGTGACATTGTTAAGGACTGTGAGATTTGAGAAGCAAGGATGGTATGAAGGTTTATATGCATTTAAAGTTGTTTAAGGGCAATGCCTTTAAAGGCAAGAAGAAAGATGGTTACTGTGGAAACAAATGCATGAGGGGATGCTTCCATATGATAGAGAAGTAAATGCAAAATTTGAACTGGCAAAAGTTTGAAGGGTGACAGTGAAGGCTCAGTGGTTAAAGCTCTGGGCTGTTGATAGGAAGATTGTGAGCTTGGCTCTTGAATAAGGACCTTAAGGTAACAAAGTTCTGAATTTCTTCTGAACTTTTGAGTAAGCCAGGTACAGGTCAATATTAGAAATAACTATATATTCAGTTCCATATTTAAATGGGATAACTGGTAACTGCTGGCAAGTTTGATGACCAACAAAAGGCTTCAGGCTTTGGGATGTGGTGGAGTGTCCGTTATTGACATGGTTAACTACTAAGTTATCAGAATGTTTCTAAGTATACACCCAAGGAAGGACAGCAATAATAGTGTGGAAGAATTGGCACAACAGGAATGGATAAAGCAGTATCTGTAAAGAGTGTTAAGGGGCAGCAGAACATGCTGGTAGATGAATGAGATACTGTTCAAGTGCTGAACTTGAAGGAACCAAACATGAATTTCCCAGATAACGAAGCAAAACTAGGAAATTGGTATAATGTGGTACAATGCAAATCACACAGTTAAGGTGGACCAGAGGGGGAAGACTTTGGTGTATTGGTGCATCTGAGGATGTAAGATAACGAAAGGACAATCCAGTTGGGAGGTCTGAAAGAAGACAGTGATCTAATGCATGAACAATTACAGCATGGTAAAGGGGCCCCTAGTCTCTTCCAGAGAGAGGGGGAATGTCAAGATGATGGAAGGCTAAGATCAAGGTGAAAAGACCTGCAATTGAAAGGAAATGAGGGATGAGAAATGAGAGTCATCTAGAAGGTGGAGAATCCCCAATGGGTCATTGGCAACAGCTGTAGTGTAAGCAGGCATGGGGCAATTTGTATAAAGAGGCAAAGAAACCAGCAGAGGTAAAGTTGTTACAGATAATTTGGATAACACAAAGGCCATCTACATCTGTCATGTTCACTGGAGGTGGTTAACAGAGGCACAGCGGAGGAGGCAGTAGCAACTTGTACAGGAGGAGGTTAAGTGGCAAATTTGGCAAAAAACACAGTAATACAGCACTAAATCCTAACTCTATTTAGGTTGGGTTACACAGAAGTAGTTCTGCCTGAAAATCAGTCATCACAGAGAATCTGTTATATAACAACTGCTAAACTCAAAATCTTTAATCTGAAACAAAATTTGTATTTCAGCAGAAAATCATCCAAAGCACACTGCAAAAGCAACACTGGAACGTCTTAATGGTGTCCAAATGTTTTTTTTCTTAAATATACTCTTCAGTTGACAATTTCGGACAAGACTTTCTATCACGTCACCCGAATAAATTGACCCAGCTTGAAAAAATTTAAGGACTAATGGACAAATATTGCTTTGAGTTTAAGTTAAGTTAAAGTTAAAAAAAAAAAAAGATGTATTCAAATACACTTATTGCTATACTGATGCCCAAGGTGGCATTGACAGAGGCGGAAAAAACTTGTTAAATATGCATAAATTATTATTCTTTTACATAACACAAGGATTCACAAACGGGGGGGGGGGGGAGACATTGATATTATCACATAGATGCAGGCTGAATACATTTTCAAGTCACCATAACATGCGCCATGCTAAACTTGGATCTAATTGTGGAAAAAGTCAAGGCATAACAGAGGCTGTAATTATGACTGTGTACTGATTCCAAAACTGCTATATCTGTTATATCTGCCATTTTAGAGGTATTTACTAGACAGATTGCCTTCGAGTCATAGAATCTGTACTCTGGTGCAGTGCATATTGTCTACTGAACTAAATTAGCATTGTACATTTTATACAACCACCCATGCATGTCTTTCAAGTTCTGTCAAATAGTACTCCTACTGTACATGCATCTTTATGGGTAACTACTCAACAGATAAAACACGACCAAACAACACGGGTAAAGCTTAGCCTAGCACACTGTTCATTACAAACAAGAATAGACAGAAGAATAGATTTTTTTAACCTTGCTTTGTACACAATACTAAGTCCTGATACTGAGTGCTTTTATAATAGAACAAAAACTGAGACACTGGACCAATCAATACCCCACTTATTACATCCTACATTAATGATTCATCATGCTTAACAGTGCCAGGACTGGAATCCATGAAAATGCAAAATCAGTGTAGTGCACAGAGCAGTTTGCGTACTACACTGCAATTGTTACTCCCTCTACATTCATTACTAAAATATGTTGCACTCTATGTGCACAGTGGTGCAGCAGGTAGCTGTCCCACCTCACAGCTTCAAAACACAGATTGGCTATGCCAAATTGCCCCTGGGAGTGTGTGAATGTCAATGTGTGCATGGTGCCCAGTGATGGATCCACTGCATCGCTGCTCAAGACAAAGCTGTTAATGAAGATGAATGAATGGACATGTGTGTTCAGCTTTATTCCACGTGGGCTACCTCCCAAAAACACGCCGGTAGGTGGATTAGCTATGCTAAATTGCACCTAGATATGAGTGGGTGTGGGAATGTGTGTGCATGGTGCACAACATGGTATTCCCCAATTCATGTCCAGTGTTCTCAGAATAAGCTCAAAGATAAAGTGTGGCAACCGTTTGAGTGGTTTTAGCTGTACCTTTGTTCAACTGTGTTCAACTGTGTTCAATACAGCAGGTCTGTTTCTCATCATCTGCAAGGTGCACACAGAAGAGCTAATATCTTTAACCAGGTTTGGCAGGTTTCAGCTAAATTTCCAGCTCAACTACATCTCAAAAACCACACAAAAGACCTGAAACAAGCCTAACTTTGTCTTCTTTTTCTCAGCCTTTGCATGGGAAACAAGGTCAATGTGTCTCCCCTTTGCAATATATATTAAAATAGAAATGGCTCTTGGCGGCAGAGGAGTATTTTTAAACTATCTCTATTTGGCATTTTAAAAAAAAACTTGACCCTGGCAACCCTGTTATTCCCTGCGTGATTCCTGCTCAAATGGGCCTGTTAGCATTTGTTGCAGTTCCCATTTTTGACCACTAGGTGCAATAACTGCTAAATGGGGCAGTAAGCAAACATCTATGTAGAAAGATCACCAAATCAATGGAATGTCAGCTTGTATCTGTCAAATAGCAACAAATATTTGGTCTCTCAAAAGCGAGTAATTAGCATTTCAATAGAGTTTAAAATGTATGGACTTGTGAATGAGGACTTGTATATGGTGGGGCTCTGGACTATCTGCCCCTATAGACAAACCACAGCTGGTTTGAACTGTTTTATGAATTCAAAGTTTTTGAAATAGCATTGCCATGCACAGGTTTATGTTACAGGATGAACACTGAACTTCAGTTACACAATTCAGGTACAGTAGTATTCATAAAAGACCCCTCCAAGGTTTCCCAAGTCTTTCTACACCAGTTCAAAAGCCTCAATGCTCAGAACTCAGAATGGTAGATCAACTTCAGCTGGGTGTACAGAGAAATTGCAAAATTTAAATGTGCAACAACTCAAAACAACATTCTAATGTGAGCAGATGGCTGTAAAATTAACTTCTGTGGTTCTTAAGACTACAAAACACACTGAACTGACACTGGAGCAAGCTGTCACACAGTGAAGAGCAGTTTGTTAGCGTGTTCTAGTCTTAGAAGATTTATCAACACATTGTTCATAGACATTTTGTATTTTCCAGACTATAAGACCAGCATAAAGATCCTCCCTCTTTTTTTAATAGCATCAGCTCTCAAAACTGGCACACCTAAAAAATAAATATCAATATAAATATTAGATTTAGCAAACTGCTTTCAATACAAAAATAACAGATGATTACTAAGCTGCATGAGTCGGGTAATGCTTATAAAAATACATAAGCAGTTAAACATACCATTAAGCACTGAATAAAAAATTCCAAAGTCTTGAACAGTTAATTTTTCAGTAAGGTTGGAGTAAAGAAGAACCCAAAGTGTAGTTCATTTTTCAGGGTTGTGAAGTTTCAAAACTACCTGTTGAACACTAACTTCAAATAATCAAATAAATACAAAAAAATAGTCATGAGAACACAAAATCCGTGTTTAGCAATGACCATCTCGATCCTTGTTACAGCATCCTTAGTAACTGCCTGGTCAGGGTCACAGTGGTTTAAATAAGACTAATAGTTTGTATATGTTTTGGGAAATAGAACCAACTAAATTCGCTCACAGGAACAAACAAAAACAATAACTATGGGATTTTTTTTTTTTTTAAATAGTCCCACTTACATCTGTATTTGAGACCAGTTATGAACTGGAGTGATGTAGCTGAGGTTGAGGAACTGTCAGAGCCAGAATTCACACACCATTCTAACAGCGATGACATTTCTACCTCTGGGTTTGGTTTGGTTTTGTTTTTCAGTCTTACCAGGCGCACAGTTTAAACCACTTTGGGTTTAAATCTGAGTACAGACACACAGATTTATGTTAAGACTGTAATGCAGCACTACACTTATAAACGGGATAAAAACTAACTTGCCTAATAGGAGTCTCTGACGTACCTTCTGAGAGGTAGTACATTATGTATTATGTACTATTATATTTAACATTATGTATCAAATTTTCCTGATACATTTATGCAAAATAGACAATAAAGTGACACAACCATACGATAAATGAGGGGTTTTTACGCGAGGTGGGGGAGCGGGGTGGGGCTTATTGTCTGGAAAGTAGAGTACTGCTAGTTTATACATAATTGTAGTTCACAATTCCTTCATTGCTTCAACCGTGGATTCTGGTGGATGACCATTACTCCTTGGTTTTCTTTTCTCTTTAAGCAGTTTTAATTGGGGCTTTATGTCATACGTTTTTTAAAAGGACTTGTTTTTATCGATTGTGGGCCATATTCAGAGTTTAATTCCAGTTATACTAAAAATTGCACACGAGTATTCAGACCTCAGATGAAACTACAGACTTAGGATGTTACACAAGAGTTGGGCATGCATGGTGGAGTTTGCCGAAAACAGAGGTGTTTCATAGTTACACGTAATTCTGAATTTGAATTTTAATAAGTGCATTTTTTTTTTTTTTTGCATGATATCAGCTCAAGCGAGGAGCAGTGTTGAGTCCAGTGCTACTGTCTGACAGTTTGATGTAGTCGCAATATGTCATGCTGAAAAGTTTTGGGCTGTAATATTAGAGTAGTCAGCATCTTAATCTTTGACATTGCTTATCTTAATGACCAAATATTTTTGTTTACAATTATCAAATACATTTACTTAAAGTAAGCCATAAGCATAGCAGATTAGTGCTTGGTCAGCTTATCCTTCAAACTGTGGGCATGTTTGCTTTACAGGAGAGCATATCGAATTAACAAAAACAATGGCTTTATTTGATTAATTTGACAAATCAAAATAGTGGAATAAAAGCTTGATAAAATCGATTCTATCCCATGCACACTTTGGCGGTTTCATGTCCTCGATTGAGAATGTTGTGACTTCATTAAATTGTTTTACTTCAATTTACAGTAACAGCAAAGTTCTGCTTTTTGAGTCTGCACTTTCTATCCCTGATTTTTTTTTTTTTTGGAGGCTTAAAGGCAAGTGTTTGTGTTTAAAGGTGGTGGTCTTAATAGTTCTACTCAAGACAGATTTGCATACATGACATCGGAATGACACACCCACAAAATCGACTTCACCATGTGCGTAAAACGGCTCTGAATATGAGTAACTTTCCCCACGTAAATACTAATGAACTTAAGTCAGAAAATCTGAATACACCCCTTCATACACAAAAAATACCAGTATAGTTTATACCAAATATACCAAATTAATATTTTTTAACCCTGCCTTGAAATGACAGTGAGAATGTAATTCTGGTTTGTTTTCGCATTTTGGTTTATACATTTAAATGGGAGAGCTAACATACTGTATCTTAGCTACCATTTTCTGTTATATTCAATGCCTTTTTCATTTCCATCTCTGTTCACAAGACCCCAAGTTCAAAGTTTGTTTGTTCTCTCAAAGTTTTAGGTAATAAATGTGGGCAATTTAAGCATTCTTCATGCGTTTTTGTGTGTCTTGTGTTCTCTTAGCATTTGTGTGCAACTTTCTTTTAATTTTTTTTTCTTTTCATCTTCAGAAAGTGCTCCAGAAAGCTTTGTAATTCACCAAGCTTATCTTAGCAACTTGGTATATTTTGAGCTGAGCCGTCTATATGGTGTGTAGTTTGTAGTAAATATCTGATTTGCAAATCCTTTTTTGTATATGACCCGAAAGATTTAGAAGCCCTTGATGTGGCAGTAGGCCTCCAGGCTGGAGAAGAGAATGTAAAGAAGCCACAGACCCAAGAACAGCAATGTGGTAATGAGGCGTGAAACTCGAGGACCTCCTAGCTCACCCCCGATGGACGGCCGTCTCCGGAAAAGCAAAACAGCCATGCAGATGAAGGCAAAAATAGTGAATAGGGTGACGGAGAAGGCCAGGGAGCCAGGCTCCACTTTAAAACTGTCGCCTTTTATTGACCAGTAGACTGCAGCGACTGACCACGCGACACCAATTCCCAGGAAGACGTTGACGGCATTGCTGCCAGTGACGTTGCCAATGGATGCATCGGCATACTGGTCCTGGGTAGCAGCCACTTTACTAGCAAATGTGTCTGATAGCAAGACAGACAGAGAAAGAGTGGACAGGAAAGAAGGTGAGTGAGATGGAGTTCAAGAGAGAGAGAGCAGTGTAGATGAAAAGAGAAAGAAGAGAAAGGAGTTATGTGTGGCGGCTTGGGAAAACCCTTCAATTCTACTTCATTAAAGCTAGAGTCTTTAAACATTGCAGGCAGACACCAAGGAAGGGTTAGCAAAAGGGATAGCAAAAGGGTTAGTTTGTAATTTTTGACTATTTTCCAAAATTCAGCCATAGAGACATCTGGTCTGTTTTTCCAAAATACGTTACATATATAACACTTCTAGTCTTAATGCCATTAATTGGTCAAATGCATCAGTTATCTTTAATAATATTTATGGTGTTTGACACAAATATGACTCACCTGGAATGGAGGTCCCCAGAGCTACAAACACCACAGCCGTGACCGTGTCCTTGAGCCCCACGGTACAGCCGAAGTGGGAGGCCAGGTCTCCGATGATGGCTGTCAGAATGCCGATGACAGTGATGGACACCATGAAGCACGCCCATCCGTTCCAGTACTCAGTGGGAGGGACGCATGCAAACACGACCTTCCAGAACACCGTCAGAAAGTGCATGACATAGTCAGAGCAGGAAGGCGGATGCTCGCGTCCCTCTACTTCATCTTCTCCATCTCCTGAAGGACACGAACATACCAACAGGGTCATGAGCAGATAATGAATGATTAGATTAGCTTCGTTTTACCTTTAAATATTTGAGAAACAGATGGGAAAGGAAGCGAGTGAGAAAGTGAGAGAGAGAGATAGTGTGTGTTTGTGTGTGTGTGTGTGTGTGTCAGTCACCGACCTGCACTGACTGTCACCGCGTCCACAAATTGCTCCCTCCAGGAATGAGTGCCAATCACCAGGGCCAGGTTAGTCTTCTTTATCAGCTTATCTACTGTGCTCTAGCAGTGACAGGAATGAGAAAGCTGTAATGCATAATTTCACGCCCTCAACAATTACAGCATAATATAACTGATAGTCTGCAGTTTCTGACTTGTTTTAGTGCCAAATATTTGCAGCACTACTGAAATTAGGAATATATATATGTATATATTTGCATAATTTTCATTTTCAGCCTGTCAGTGCTAAATATATGGGCCTATTTATTTCTAACCAAAGCATATTGCGCAGTGTGATTCCCGGTCTTTCACACTGCCTGTGGGTACAGTCAGGTCCAGAATTATTGGCACCCTCGGTAAGCCAGATGGGTGGATATTTCTTAATCTCACACTGAAAATAATGAGAGAAATTTAACCTTTAATTAAAATTTTAGTATATTTAATACTAATAATAATATAATAAAAACTATTAAGAATATATTTGTGTATTTTTGTCTCATAATTATTTATGTGTATAAATTCTTATGAACAAAATGTAACTGAAGCATGTTTTATTTATATTTTAGTAAAATCTTGGCCAAATTCTATAACAGCCCGTGTGATAATATGTTAGATAATATGATGATCCTCTAATGAAAGGCCTGTAATTAAAGAAAATTGCTGTATTCTGCTTATATCATCAATCAACATGATTAGCTCTGAGTTGACTGCAGATGACTGATGTGTTTGCCATTTAGCTTCATTATAGTGTGATATTTTCCTGATTTTGTAGAGACAGAATCAAGTGGTCATAGAAATCTGTACACACTACAGTAGGGGTTGGGAAAAGAGCCAAGTGTGCCAACTCCCTGTTAACCCAAAAGGATTCCCTTAAAGAAAAATCACATACACATCATAGGAATATGAGTAAAGTGTGTGAAGGTGCATTTCAAAAGGTTATGTCCTGAAATTGCACAAGAACATAAATGAGTCGTGTGAAGAAAAAAAAATCAAACATGCAATTAAATTAAAAATCAGGTGAAAATAAATGAATTGTGAAAAAAGACATGGACAATAAAAACGTACTATATGTGATAAATATGTGAAGTTCGTGTGACTTTTCTGTAAAGGGTATTCATCCCACCAATGAAACAAGAAAATATTTTAAGGTAATTATTCACAAGCAAAATGACATTCATATGACTAGAAATGATTTCATCAGATGATTTATATCTCAGGTTTATAGCACAGATGCTTCCGTGAAGAAGAGCTAGACACTGGTGTTATAAATGGAATGTTACCTTAAACTCATAGGACTCCTCGATGACCACCTCCAGTCTGCTGTGCTCACCCAGAATCGGCTTCCCCATCTCAGCTATTCTCTTCGCTTCCTCTTCCTCAGCGCTGAGCTGCCCTTCCTGGTCCTCTGGATAAGGAAAAGCAGACAGAATGACATTGGGGGGAAAAAAAGAGATGAAAGAGGTGAAAACAGAATGACAGCGGGGGAAAAAAAGAGGTGAAAAAAGAATGACAGGAGGTCACAAAGCAGGGGAAGAGAAAAAAGAGAAAATAAGACAAGAGGAACAGGAAGGAAGAGGCAGAAATACAGAATGAAGACTGGAGCAAATGAAAAAGAAATATCAAAAAATGTACACTGATACAATGATACAATACATGCAAAACCCAAAGGATTTAATAGATAAATTGCACACGTTGGTATTCAGGCCTCTGATGTAAGCACTATTCACAGTGTTCAACAGGAGTTACAGACTGGGTGGAGTTTAATGAAAAAAGAGGCGTGTCTCAGTTACATATTATAGCAGACTTTTTCTTGCGCACTATTGACTTGAACAAGGAACAGTATTAAGTCTAGCGCCACTGTCCACCATAATATGTCACTTATTATTATGAAATTTATGTTTTGAGCTGTAAAGATGCTTTAAAAATCTATGGAATGCCATTTGAGGTAGATTTTCTGGGCTCCCCACCTTATGTGCGTAACCCGAGTCTGAATACACATAACTTTCCCCACATAAATATGAACATAACTTTTGCACTTAAGTGGGCAACATGGAATACAGTCCACTATGCACAAAAAAAAAATGAAGCAGACAAAAAAAAAAATGACAGACAACTCCTTCTCAACAGAGAGGAAGTGAATGAAAATAAAACTGAAAGAAAGAGGGAAGTCATGAGACACGGTGGGAAATAAAGGACAACATGTCCTAATAATCACACACAAACAGCCAGACTAACCACTGAAGCATTAACAATAACTATCTTGTGTGTATGTAATAGATTTCTACAATAAAGAAATGTTATATTTGGTAGAACTCCTCTTTAAGGTAAACTACACCTTAAAACACATTAAATACAGTGGATATAAAAAGTCTACACACCCCTGTTAAATGAGATGTAAAAAAATGAATCCATGTCAGAACTTTTTGCACTCTCAATGTAAAATTACAATATATAGAAATTAAGTGAAAAACAACCTGATTGCCTAAGTGTGCACACCCTTTTATAATTGATGTGGCTGTGTTCAGAATGAACCAATTACATTCGATCTCATGTTCAGAAGTAATTATCATACAGCTGTCATCAATGAAATTATTCTGCTTAACCCCAAATAACGATCAGCTGTTCCTGTAGGATTTTCTTCACATCTTCTTGGTTTCATCTGACTGCTGAAGCCATGGTCCACAAAGAACTTACAAAGCCTGCATGGTATCTCACTTGTTGAAAGATATCAATCAGGAGAGGGGTATAAAAGAATTTCTAAAATATTAGATGTACCATGAAACACCATAAAGGCCATCATCAACAAATAGAGAAAATGGGGCACCACAGTGACATCACCAAGAACAGGACATGCCTCCAAAATTTATAAATGGACAAGACAAAAGCTTACCAGGGAGGCTACCAAGAGACCTACAACAACATTAAAGGAGCTGCAGGACTACGTGACAAGTACTGATTACTTTCTGCATGTGAGAACAATCTCTTGTATTCATCACATGTCTGGGCTATGGGGCAGGATGGCTAGACGGAAGCCCTTTCTCACAAAGGCTTCCAAGCTCAACTAAATCACCCCAAACCATGTGGCAAAATGTGTTATGGTCTGATGAGACCAATTCCAAAAGGTATAATAATTCCATAATTCCAAAAGGTATGTTTGGTGCAAAGAAAAGCACACCATACCCACGGTGAAGCACGGTGGTGGCAGCATCATGCTTTAGGGCTGTTTTTCTTGATCCAGATCACTGCTTGCAGCTACATTTTTGGAGTTTGTCTGGATTGCTCTTGAATATGATATAATTTTTATGACCAATCGTGTTTTGCCCCTTGTATCTGTCTATACATTTTGTATTCTAGATTGTGTTTCTGCTCTCTTTGCCACAACATGTATTAAACCTTTTGGAAATGGATCCCCATTCTACCTCCCATGTTACACTTCTTTTCTCACTAACCATTTTCTGGCAACGTTCAAGTTCATATTAATGAGAATTCTAAATTAGAAGCAGTGGAGACAGCAAAACTAGGACACAAGGTCCCAGAATGCAATACAGCTATAAGACACAGGTGTGCTGAGTTACAGCCTAGACTCTGCTTGGCTAGTTAGCGATCTATGACATGATGATGAGCGCGACGGCACTGACGGTGGTATTAGCATGAACGTTGAAGCTTTGGAAGTGTAGATGAGGATCTGAGGGAGCTGGACAGACTAAAGTACTAAAGAGCTGCTGCATCGCTTTCTAGATAGACGAAGTGATGGCTAAATCCCAGTAGCATCACTGTCAGCAGGTAGTCCAGTGGCATTGTGGATAATGCAGGAAACCGTTAACCAAAGTGCAAAAAGATCAACATGCCAGTGAAAGAAGTAAACTAAAAAAAATTTATTAAAAAAAACTAAAATAAATTGCCATTTGGACACCACTGAAGCTCTCATGTTAATTAAAAAGATCATTAAAAAGTCATTCAGGGTGGTTTTTTCCTTTAACCATGGTTTGAGTCTGAAGCCTTACCTTGATTGAGCAGCAGAGCTGTAGGAGCGTGAGAGACAGAAGAAGAGATAAGAAGGACAGGCGGAAGAAAGAATGTTAGTTTTGTTAGTGTATTATTAGTAGTATTATTAGGATATTGTTATTATTAGTATTAGGTGCACTGCCTTTATATATGCTAGTGCTTATTAATTTTTCAATAGTACACGATGCACTAATGTAAAAAAAAAAAAAAACCTATTGAAGTGAACTGAGAGAGAGACAGAAGTGAGGGTGACCCAAGAGATGTCTAATCCTATTGATTGTGCTTTCAGTGCCTTAATCTGATGTGGAATTAAAGCAGCAGCTCAGAGCTCTTGCTTTCTCTCTCTCTCTCTCTTTCTCTCTCTCTCACACACACACACACACACACACACACAACCCTACCTGAGATTCCTCTCTTCATCCACTGTGGTTCCTCAAGGACAATGTAGAAGTTCTCATGCTTCTCATATTCTTCATCGTCAATGATCCTAATCTGAATGGTTTGCCTGAACACAAACACACACAAGCAAGCACCAAATTATGCATTCAAGTGATGCTCTAAATTGGGGCTAAATGTCGAAGAGCAGAGAACAGGTAACTGCTAAATGAGACAAACACGCTGAAATGTATTCAGAGTCAGCAGCTAAAGTTCAAAAATTGCATGAATACTGACGCAGGGAAAGTTTAAGTAAGTCACATCTATTTATAAATTTACTGGCTGGTGCATTTTTACATACATTTCTTAACTTCCCCTTGCATATGCTCACGGAGCACTTTATTAGGAACACCTGTACACCTACTCATTCATGCAATTATGCAACCATCAGAATGGGGGAAAAATGTGATCTCAGTGATTTTTACTGTGGCATGGTTGTTGGTGCTAGACGGGCTGGTTTGAGTATTTCTATAAATGCTGATCTCCTGAGATTTTCACACACAACAGGCTCTAGAGTTTACTCAGAATGGTGCAAAAGAGAAAAAATATCCAGTGAGCGGTAGTTCTGTCACTCTGTACAATTGTGGTAAGCAGAAAAGCATCTCAGAATGCACAACACGTCCAAACTTGAGTGGATGAGCTACAACAGGAGGAGACCATGTCGGGTTCCACTTCTGTCAGCCATGAACAGGAAGCTGAGGCTGCAGGGGGCACAGACTCACCAAAACTGGACAGTTGAAGACTGTAGCCTGGTCTGATGACTCTCAATTTCTCCTGAGGCATACCGATATGTAGGGTCAGAATTTGGCACCAACGGCATGACTCCATGGACCCAACCTGCCTTGTGTCAACAGTCCAGGCTGGTGGAGGTGGTGTGATGGTGTGGGGAATGATTTCTTGGCAGACTTTGGGCCCGTTAATAGTAATCAATCATCGCTGGAATTTAGCCATCTTCTAATGGCTATTTCCAGCATGATAATGCACCATGTCTCAAACTGTTTTCATGAACATGACGATGAGTTCTTCTGTGGCTTTCCCAATCATCAGATCTAACACCTTTGGGACGTGGTAGAATGGGAGAATAATATTTTGCCATATTGGGCTTGGTCCTTTTTTTTTTTTTTTTTTTTTGCCCAGGAGTGTAGATTATTATTAATGCATCTATTCTCTAATCTCATAATGGGCATGATGCAGTTTACCACATTAATTTTTGTTTCATAACGATGACAGAAAAAAAATCACACCACCCCTTCTTTAATGTATCAGTACAGAAGAAATCATACTTTCTTTGCTAAGAATGTATTTGTCCTCAGTCTTCTTCGTACCGCTCTCATCTTTGCGCTCCAACATCTTGTTTTTTCACCATTTTTGTAGGACTTTACAGTAGCTGATACATGCGGAGTCAATCATATTGAAGGTCAATCCCCACTCAAAGGGCAATCCTCATTATCATGTTTCATGGACACTGTTTTACATTCAGGTGTCAGCTCTCATTTAAAAAAAAAAAAAGCCCAGGATTTTATGTTAATTGTCTGAGAGAGAAAAGCCATCTCAACATTACTGGCAAATAAAACAGAAATAGAACAGAAATAATTTAATGATTTCCAAGCAACATCATACATCATAAAATGCACAGAAGATGATGTGTCAGATTAAAAAGCAATCACCATGGTGAAAAACAAGAAATGCAATACAATATCTCTGAAAACACGCCATACAAAAAAGCGAAATCTTCATGGCATTGCTCTTATATCTCTTGAGATCCCTTCAGTGAATAACAATCAGCATGGTATGGCTATTTTTATATCCGAAGTGAATGTAATCCACCCTGTGTATTGTATCTCACTGAGTGATGCTTCCAATTGCATTTCACTAGTGTGTGGGAATCATGCCATACTGAAATGCAATCACTGTCCAATAACAGCATTAAAGCTGTACTCAGGGGCTGTGGCTGTAACCGGAGCAGTGCCTAAGGGTCGGACTGCCTCTAGGAGCTTGGGTATTCATTTCCAGGAGGCGTTACCATCCATTTAAAATTTAAAGTGTCTTACTGATGAACTCGTAATCATCAAGCTTTTAAGAATTACTACAAAAACAAAGGAAGAAGTGAGGCTGAGGCTGATTTCCTTCTAGCCCAGACTCTCAACTCATGCAACGTTAAAATTAGTGACAGTCGTGTCAGGTGACTACACTAATCACTAATCAACAAATTGCCTTTGGTAGATTTTATCCCTCCTATCTAATATCACAACCAGCCATCATTGAATACTAAAATCTTTACTGAAAAGGTCTGGGCAGTTACAGTTAGTTAAATGAAGCCTAACCGTCAGTTTTCTGAATGTTCCATGAAATACCGGATGAATGCTCACTGTATGACTCCACAATATAAAAAGAAAATTGCCAGAATAAATGATGGAGCCCAACGTTAGAGCAGAAGCGTTTAAACCTGATTCGATCTAATCTGTTCCGTCTCCGTGTCTGTAAAGCTGTATGTGCACTCCTGCTGCCAGATGTGATGAAAACGCCAGATCATGAACGACTTCTCCTGCAAGGCTCCTCTCCCCATCCCCGAACCTGCCTGATTGATCCTACTGCTTTCTTCCTGCTTCTTCGCCTGGAGCTTCTGCACCTGTGACTCATTTCCTGTCGTCGTATATCATCTCACATAATGTAACCCTGTAAACCACAGGGTGTCAATCAAGCACACAGACAGATAAATGTGTCTATGTTCTAATCTGATCCACCAAATGAATTTATAGTCTAAATTAAAAACATCTTGTGGACTGTAATTAAATTGAAAGATGGGGTGGGGTATGTGGGGGTGTGTGGACTAGTCTCGCTTGTTTCATTAGGGGGCCAAAATAAAGGAGCAATAAACTCAGGGCCATAAACTCAGCAACTGACAAAAGTTGCTAATGCAAGGTACAAATTTTACATATAATCCGTATTAAGTCCATTTCAGTTCCAGGATTTAACAGAACAAAACTGTTGGGGGAAAAAAGTAAACGGGGGTGAATACTTATGCAAGACACTGTATAGTAAAATGATAATTTGGAGCGTTTGTTTTCTTGGCAATGAATTGCAGTGTGTTCATCTGTTTCGTAGATGATATAACATATGTTCATTGCATTTGTGTTGTTTTCCGAATGTACCGTTCAGATAAATGCTGATAAAATGAACACATTTAAAATGAGTTGTTAGTGTGTTTTTGGTCTACAAAACAGATTTTTTTTTTTTTTTTTCGTCCACTTGATATTGGACTCCTGGGCAAAAAAAAAAATGTGCCAAGCCCAAAATGGCAAAATATTAATCTTTTTAATGGTCTTAACAACAAATCACTGATCAGGAAATGAGCAGGAATGAAACAGATAGATAAAGGAGCTCAGTATGGGAGCTTTTCCCTTTGATTTCTTTAAATGTTTAAGTTTTGTGGCTCTTGATGAGCTGCATCAGGTGCGGCAGATAACCAAATAATCACTAATCTTTTAAGAAAAAAAAGATACAAGATGTTTTTGGAAAAGTTTGTACACCCAGACATGTGTTAATTTGAATTTTACATTAAACATTTTAATCATTATCATGATTTTGCGTACAAGAAGACTATAGAAGTGAATTTCCCTGTTTCTAGCTTTTCCCCAAACAGCAAAAGGAAACCAGTGAATGGAGGCACAGGAGCTCTCAGGAGTGCATCTGTTTCATTCCTGCTCATTTTCTCACCAATGATTTGTTCTTAAAACCATTAAAAGCTTCATATTTCCATTTTGGGCTTGGCCCATTTTTTTTTTGCCCAGGAGTGTAAGTGTAATACCCCTGCTCTAAACACTTCTAAAACACAATTTATGCTCAAGAATCACCTTCCTGCTTCAGAGCATACTCTCATTTGTATATTGTACGGTTGCACATTTAGGAACTGCTGCTGTAATCATAAAGACTGTCCTGTGCTCATCCCAAGGTTATTCACAATATGATCAGACCAGTACTTTCAACTAACTTTGTGTTGTTTGTCCTTCTTCTGTACAGCTGTACACTGTAATGATTTATAAGCCCTAAGCACTATTCGCTGCCACTCAGAAGAGTCTGCTTCCTCGCAAGGGACTTCTTCCTCAGCACTGTCGCCTCTGGCTTGCTCATCTAAACCTACATCCAGATTTCTGGGTCACCCAGCAGGCTCAAGCCAGAGTTGGAGTGTAACTGAGAATTTTTTTTTAAAGTGTGTTTTGGTCACCAACTTGTTCAATTAAATCTGCACTATATATGGAACAGTCATGAGCTGTTATACACATATCACGTCTTAATGCCTCCCACACACGCATACTTGTTGTAGCTGATAAATACAGTGGCTCGCGAGTGCGCGACACATTAACAAACCGAAACTGCTCCAGCAAAACTAAAAATGCAGCAATAACCAAAAACACAACAGCAAATCAGCAAACACAACAGTATTAACCAAAAACATGACAGCAAATCAGCAAACAACAGCAAACCTAAAAACACATCAAAACTAAAAAGACAAAACCAAAACACAACAGTCATCAAAATATAACATCAAAACCTTTTTTGATTTGCTGTCATGTTTTTGGTTTTGCTGTTGTGTTTCTGAATTTGCTGTTGTGTTTTCAGTTTTATTGTTGTGTTTTTGATTTGCTGTTGTTTTTTCAGTTCTATTGTTGTGTTTTTGATTTGCTGTTGTGTTTTTAGTTTTATTGTTGTGTTTTTGATTTGCTGTTGTGTTTTTAGTTTTATTGTTGTGTTTCTGATTTGCTGTTGTGTTTTTAGTTTTATTGTTGTGTTTCTGATTTGCTGTTGTGTTTCTGAATTTGCTGTTGTGTTTCTGATTTGCTGTTGTGTTTCTGAATTTGCTGTTGTGTTTTTAGTTTTATTGTTGTGTTTTTGATTTGCTGTTGTGTTTTTAGTTTTATTGTTGTGGTTTTGATTTGCTGTTGTGTTTTTAGTTTTATTGTTGTGTTTCTGAATTTGCTGTTGTGGTTTTGATTTGCTGTTGTGCTTTTGATTTGCTGTTGTGTTTCTGAATTTGCTGTTGTGTTTTTTTGGTTTCACTGTTGCGTTTTCTGTCACACTCACGTGGTCTGGTCGTTGGTGAACTCTAGCTCTCCGCATGCATCTTCATAGTCGACGCCTCCTCCCTGGGCTGTTCCCGGCTCCGTGTGGTAGGGCAGGATCACAGTTCCACGGGCACCTGAGTTCCTCACCACCGTCACCTCCATGGTGCCAACACTCTCGCTCACACGCATAATGTGCTCGCTAAACGTGAAGATGCCTGCGTGGTCGTCATCGAGAATGGTCACAGTGGTGACCAGTGGTTCCGCTAACCGGCCCTTGGGCGCCTGGCCGGCCTCGTCACTTTCGAACATGCCTTCTGCGTCGCCGACTCGCAGGTTTAGCAGACGCACGAAGAAGTGCTCGTCCTCCTCAAAGATATCATCATCTATTATTCCTACCTGAAAGCATGGACGTAGTGAGCACATTAAATCAGAATTCGGACTGATGAAAATCTTTTGAAAGACTGACTCTTATTATTGAAATTTTTCTCTCACCTTTATCTCTTTCCTGGTCTCTCCCGGCTTAAACACCAGTGTCCCCTCGCTGTACTCATAATCCGAACCGGCGTTGGCCGTGCCATCCTCCGTGCGGTAGTCCACGTAAAAGGTGTTCTCGCCGGTTCCCCCCTGGCACACCACAGCTAAGTTCAGCGTGCCGCAGTTCTCCATGCACTGACTGTGGCTGCTCTCGAATGCGATGCGGCTGCATGTGGCGTAGTCATCGTGCTCGGATACATCGACATCTTTAGCGGCTGTCCGGCGTGCGTGATCGGCCGCGTGCTTCTTCAGCACGTTGCCTGCTCCTATCATCATGCGTGTGGCCTGGACGCGGTAGAAGGCGCGGCTCTTCTGCTGGTGCAGCAGGGCGTAATAGTTTGCGAGCTCCATTAGCTGATCCAGGTCTTTTTTGGGATACTTCTGCTTCAGGTCCTTCAGTATACGAATAACCTAAAGAGAGAGAACAAGATGGGGAAAGATCCGTTTTGGCACTTATTCAACAAAATTGCATAGAAACGACCGTAGATTTGAACACATGGAATGACGTACAACAAATTTGCGTGCTAAACAGAGTTATGTCCAATTCGATCTTGAACTTAAATCAGTTTAAATAAAGATATACAACACATAAACCCAATAAATTTAGACTACCTTGAACACACTTTTTGTTTTCATTCATTTATTCGGTTAACTTCTACCAAATATATGAACAAGAACGTTTAAAGACAAATTTGTTGCCAAAAACAATCAAAAGTTTGCTACCAAATGTTTCGTTGACTTTTTTTTTCTAAATAAACTAATTTAAGCACAACTCACACTATAGAAATGTAAATTTAGACCAAATCTCTGCACAAACCCTGTTCATCAATATTGTTTAAAAACTCTTTTTTTATTTTAGCTAGCTGGCTAGGCTTAGCAATGAAAATTGCAATGAAGTAACTGAAATGCGTCTTAGGCTATATGCACATTGGTCAGAATTATTTCAGTAATTTAGAGAGAAATTGTGACCTTACTATTATAAGGTTCTATCTGGGTTAAGAATGAATGAGAGAAAAAACCTTAAGGTCATAAAATGTGTGTAATTTTATAAAAGATGAAATGTCATTTTATAAAAAACGATTCCTTTAGGTTCATGTTCTTCTCTTTCCATCTTCTAACTTCTAACATTTAAGAGGTCACTCCAGGAAAAGTATCAAACTCACCTAAAAATGTGGAATGGTTCTCTGTGTGTGTGTGTGTGTGTGTGTGTGTGTGTGTGTGTAAGCAAGATGATGCGTTTCCTCTCACCTCTTTGCGGCTCTCATCCAGTTCTTTTGTACTTTCCATGTTAATGGTGGCGCTGCTGGACTTTAGCAGGGTTGCCATGGTGCCTGCGCTGTTATTAGGCCCATCCTGGCAGTGTTCCAGGGTAATAATTCCGGCTGACGCACTTGGTGGAAACTTCCCACGCAAGATCATATCCCCTCCTTTAGGGGATATTTCCCCTTCTGTCTCCACGACAACCCCCGTCCTCTTGTCAGCACGATAACGCTTAGACATATATTTGTAGAAGAGGAGACGGCGATCAGCGATCCAGGCCAAAATTACACAAACTGGGAAGAGGGACAGAGTGGCCAGGGCCTCCCAAACCTAACATATTAAAACACACACACACACACACACTTACTATCCTTTTGAGAACTTTCTGTTCATATAATTATTAATGCAGCTAATTAATTAATTCTGGTTCTATACATTTTGATTCTAGATTCTACTCTACTTCTAGGCCTTCTGAATATATACATCCTGATTCTACACATCTATATATTATGATGCTATAGTGTACATTCTGGTTCTAGGCATCTTCTCTTTCTATACATCTCAATTCTATACATTCTGATTCTACACATCCTGATTCTATATATTATGATTCTATACATGCTGAGTCTATGCCGTCTGATTCTATACATCTTGATTCCAGGCATTCGGATTCTGTACATTCTGTCAAGTTCTTTCCTCTGCCTGTTTTCTTTCTGCACTCTGAACACACCCAAGAGCACACTCTTTCTCACTTCTACATACCTCGACAATTCCAGGTGAGATGATGGCGAGTATAAGGTAAAGCCATATGTATGCAAAGATGCTCCAGAAGGCGGTGATGAAGAAGACTCTCAGATGTTTGATCTTCCTCACCTCTCCATTAGGGATCACCCACACACAGATACCAATGATCACAAACATGTTGAAGGCGGCGCTGCCGACGATCGTGCCGGGACCCAGGTCACCTGATTCAAACCCATGCCCGCAAACCTAGGGCACGTACAAACGTATGCACACACACGTCGTATTTTATGTGTTATTAGAAGAGTGCGGCAACAATGAATCATCTGCTAAACGTGGTATTTTCCAAGACAACTCTGTACTAGATCTCTAAGAAAAGATACAAACGAGGTGCCGTATTCAGGGTTGAGATGCACACATAGTGAGGATTTAATACTGAAATTGAGCAAATCAGTATTCAGACCTCAGTATTAAGTCCAGTGCCACTGCCTGACAGTTTGCTGTAACCACAGTATGTTACGCTGAAATTTATGTTCTGGGCTCAAAAAACTATGGAATCTCATTTGAGGTGAATATTAAATACATAAATATAACACTATTCATTAATTAATAGTTAGCTGAGCTATAAGCATAGCAGATGAGTGCTTGGTAAGCTTATCCTTCGCACCATTGGCACATCTTCCTTAAAGGAGACTGTATCGAATTAACCTAAACATTAGCATTATTTTATTAATTTGATGAATCAAACTGGTGAATTAAAAGCATGATAAAATATAGTGTAGCTCACACAATAAGACACTACAATTTCATTACGTCAGTTTAGTATGTTGTGGCTTCATTGTTTTATTCACATATCTTTTTTTTTAATCTATTCTCATGCTTTTATTTTCTATCATACTACATTTGACAGTAAAAAAAACACTATTTTCTTCTTCAGTCTGCATTTTCTATCCCTGATTTTTTGTCAGGTTTAAAGTCAAGTGCTTGTTTTTAAAGGCAGTGGTCTAGTCATTATTTGAAAACCCCGAGAAAAATCTGGCAACCTTGGAGGCATGCACTACACAAAGATGATTTGGATAATATAAATGGGGAGCCCAGAAATTCAACTTTCTCCACACAATTATTGATATAACTTGTGGACTTAAGTCGATGACTGAATATGGCCCGATGTTTTAGGATAGCTGAGTAAATTAATTAAAATATGTGTAATAATGCTGCAAAACAGAACTTCAGAGAGCTAAAAGAATGCTTTTTTATTTTATTAAAAGTTATAAAAGAATGCTTTTTTTAGTTTGCAGACTAAAAAGTGTTTGGCAGGTTCCTGCAGATACAAATTTGAGTATGACAACTGCAAGTTATTACCATTAAAGCAGTAACAACTGTCCATTACTTGTTTGAATAATGTTTCGTGAAAACATCTAATAACAGACAAATAGAGATGGACATCAACGGATAACTCACTTCGATGACAGACAGTAAGATCTCAGGAGCGGAGGAGCCCAGCGCCATTAGTGTTAAGTTGGACACGGTCTCATTCCAGATGCGTACAGTGGCCACCGTCGTCTCTCCGCTGGGCATAGTGATCGTCACTTCTTTCTCCTGAAGAACAAAGCTGGTGTTACTACAGTTTGGGTAAAATGGTAAGAAGAAGAATGAAGGATGCAGTGAAATGCGAGTTGGAAAATGAAGGCATGGCCAAAAGGTGATGGACCTGGAGCCAATCCGGGACCCTGGATGGACACCAACTTGAAACAAACTTGAAACTTGAAAGTGTAATACTATACAGGTCCTGATAGCACTGTAAGACTCTTGCTGGCACAGCAGGTAGTATTGTTGCCTCACTGCTCCAGGGTCCAGGATTTGATCCCAAGCTCCTGTTACTCCAGTAATGAGTTATAATCCCACTATCACATGTCCCCCAGATATGTTTTTTGGTTTTCAGAATGAATGGAATTGGATAAACTGCCTAACAATCATTTAATTGTCTTACCTGTGATGTAATAACCTCAATGGACGCCATAAAGCGATCTGCGATGATCGACACACCCAGGAACATGTACATCAGAGAGACGAAATAGACAACAGCACGGGCAATCTTCTCTCCGAGTCCAGGGTTGTTAGGCTTCCACACAGGCAGGATGATACCTGGTTTACACTCCACCACCTCACCACAGCGCTTCGAACTGGCATTAGTGGACAACAAATTATCATATGATTCCAGCACTGTGGGAGTAATGTTCAGCTCTTCCTCTCTTTGAGACTCTGGAGTGCAGGATGGAAGGAGGGAAAGGAGGAGGCACAAGGATAGAAGGAAAACAACAGAGCTGAGGGAAGATGGTGCCATAGCTTCTATCCTTAGGCGGCAGTGACGTGTTGTGAAACGGAGACAAAGAAAGGAGAGGAAGCAGCCCACCTGAAGAAAGAGAGAGTAACACATAGAGAAGACGACAGTCAGAATGAGTAACGCCAAATCACAAGTTTATATTAATGTGCTCATTCTAATACATTATCATTTCTATAGTAACAGTTCATTCAACAAGGGACTTATATGGCATACAATGTATATAATCTCATTATTTAACAAAGAATTCATTCAGTATGCACACCACACATATGCCACTATAGTGGGAAGAACTTGTGGCTATGAAATATGACCCAAAAAAATATTATGTGACAAAATGATGAAATATAAAGGTGTAAAACAAGTGAACTGAAGACAACTGAATCATGTTCTTCTTCCAGCTGCTCCCGTTAGGGGTCACCGCAGCTGACCATTGGTCCGCATATCTGATTTGGCACAGTTTTTACGCCTTTAAAAAGGCATTCTTCAAAGGTTCTTTAAGGGTTATCTGAATAATAAAGTGTTCTCATTTCTGATAGAGAAACACTATCTTGCAGGGCTGTTCACAGAAGCAAGCAGCAATCTGTGGGGTCCAAGCACCACTGCCATCTGTGCCACTGCCATCTGTGGGGTCCAAGCACCACTGCCATCTGTGCCACTGCCATCTGTGGGGTCCAAGCACCACTGCCATCTATGGGGTCCAAGCACCACTGCCATCTGTGGGGTCCAAGCACCACTGCCATCTGTGGGGTCCAAGCACCACTGCCATCTATGGGGTCCAAGCACCACTGCCATCTGTGGGGTCCAAGCACCACTGCCATCTGTGGGGTCCAAGCACCACTGCCATCTGTGGCCAGGAGTCCACGAGAGTAAAATTAGCCCTGCTCTCTGGGTGGGTGCACTGTCTCCCCCGTCAATCACAATGACAGTAGCAAATCATGGGCATCTATAAGCTCATGCATGCAGAAGGGGGTGGATAGCAGTGTCCTCCGAGTGTGTAATCCCGCCTCATGATGGAGCATGAGCAGCGTTTCAAAAACCGATGCAGTTGGTTGGCTTCACATGTCTCAAAGGAAACACCCAACTGGGTTGGTAGCTATCATATGATATGGGAGACCTAACTGGTGGGTAGGTAGGAATTGACTAAGACTAAATTAGGGAGAAATCTGGGGGGAGAGTTATTTGAATTTAACCCTACCCTTATGGATGACCACGCCCCTACCTAGGCCCAAGTCCTTAGAACTTGCGCAAGTCCATGCAACCAATCATGAGTTACATCTGTTTGAGTAAAGCAAGCTCACTCAACTAGGACTGACTTGCATGTGACAGCTATATTTACAGATGTCAGCATGTTTTTGATAACTATTGAGGTTAAGACTCCACTAACATTTTGACAATTTGACACCAATTTTGTGAAGGTATGCCAAAAAAACTGGGATATAGGTTGCACATGGTACTAGAGGGTTGATATTTAGACATACCATTTAAGCTTCATGATCATATCTCAAGTCTGTCCATGCCAAGTTCCTGCTGAGAGCTGATTGGCTGATGGTGACCATATTCTTAAACAATCATCAGAAACCTACTTACAGGTTATTGCAAAGATGCAGTAGACCAAGTTTCAGCTCAAATCAGATTCTCAAAAGCAGTTATTTGAAATTAATCCCACCCCCTGTGGATGACCATGTGACAACCTTTGCACACATACACAGGAACTTGTCCTGAGAATGATTTTTTCCTGGTTTTGTTTCGAGTAAACCAAGCGCCACACCACTGTTGGCAGGCCGCTTCCATATTGTGTGCAAAGCCTAAGAGGTTTCACTTATTCTGCAAAATACCTTAAAATCTAAGTGGGCAGAACTAAATGTTTCTTGGGGCTGTTTAATTATTTCTAATTATTTCTAATAATATCTGTCACAGATTTTTGTCGCATCAATCATATCCAAAATATCTATAAATATAAAACATACTAAACCACAGGTTTATCTCACATTCCTTCCTGCTCTGTCCTTTTCTTATTCCATCCATCCATCATCAACCTAGCCCTCATGTGTAATTAAGATGGTTGGGTTTCATAGCCATGTTTTCAGATTGTCCTCCAGTTAAGAAATCACTCTTATTAGAGCACAGCCAGAAGCCATTTTAGCTCCAGTAATCATGTCATCAATCACCTGTCTCGCTTTTAGGCACATTTTAAATTCATTCATTTCACCAAGCTGGAGAGTTAGAAGCACCGCAGAATTTGTCTGAGACACATCTGCATCCACTCGATGGGTTAATATGTTTTTTTGTGTGTCAAATTATATTGGGGAGGAAATAAAGATAAACTTTATAAGAAATAAATGAACTGATGTTCGCTTCCTGAGAGCGTAAGCAACACAAACAGAGCAGTGTCTAGGACCATACTCTCTTTACACTGAATGTTTCACTGTGCACAATGTAATGGATTTAGTCCAAATGAGAAAACAGAATAATTTAATAAGATACCAAATAACAATAACTAATCTGCATGCACGATCTGATCATTTGTTCTTCCTAATCACCACTGGCAGTAAGAATCAAGAATCAGGTTGCAAAATGCCCTATGGCACATTATTCACAATAAATTCTGCCTCATACACATGGACCATATGTATATACATAATATGAAGCTATCGCTTGGCAGCTTGTGACTGCGGCTGAAGTCACAGGTATCAAGTATAGCAAAGCTGGGGCATAGGCTCCTCGCATCCTCTTCTGCTTCAGTGAGTGGATTTTTAAAACATTATGAGCACTTTTTCTATAGCGTCCGTTAGCTTTGAACCAATTTTTTCCTTGTCTAGTCACCTAGCATGCCTGTGGCTACGTGCCGCTAGTGTGATTAAATGTTTTTCCCTTTCCATATGGTGCACAATAGTTGTGCCTCGGTATTGACCATCTTAAGGGCACAGTGCCTGATTTGGACATCCCTGCGTTGAATGGTATGCTCTCCCGGTGGATTTAAACCTTGATTTGACCCAAGAACGTCAGTTTTTGGCCAATTCTAGATTTAAGAGGGTTGGATGGGTCTCAAAGTACCCTCTGTTTTCATATGCTAATGGTGTCACGTGTAGTTCAAGCTGCGCAACCCTAGGACTGGTTCAAACCAATGGATCTGCATGAGACGTATTTCCATTTACAAAACCACAGTTTTTAGTTTAGTTTTTAGTTTTTAGTGTTTTTGCATATGCTATAGGTTTACAATAGCAAGTGACACCCAGAAAAGTCAAAATGAAGCTGATACTCCAGTGTAACAGTGATTAAAGGCAGTGAGACATGGCTAAAAAAATAAATAAATAAATTATATGAATATAAAACTAACTCATGTAGTCATAAGTGTGCATTTTGTTAATGTAGTGAATGAAACTCTTTCCAAAGGCTCTTTTTGAATGCTGTCAGCATCGGAGATATGTAGGTAAGGTGAATATCTACTATCAAATATGGAACCAACTTTACGACAGCAACAATAAATCAGCATTTTGAGAACATTCTGATTGTTTCGAGACACCAAGGCATAATTTGGATAAACTTACACATTAATCAGATTCAGTAAATGGCAAGTTTTGGCAGAAACAAGCTTCAGGAAATTTATTACTTGAACTTTGGTCATACTAATTTGTATACATAATTGCCTTCCCTGAAGTAACGTTCAGGTTTAGTCAAACACATTGCTGGTGCAAAATTAATCAATTTTCCTGAACAGTGCTGTGAATTTTGCAGCTGAAGGTAGAACACACCAAACTGTAGATTTATTAGAGAGAACAAGCTAAGTGGACAGCACATGTTTTTGCTCATGTGAAAGACCCATCCCTTTTCAGAGTCCATGCTTCCCTAACTGAAGTGTGTACTTGTGTGCATGTAATTTCCCACCCTCGGTGGTGGAATTTCACATAGGACTTTCATATGCCATACAGTGGACTTGGTTAATGCATGTAATATTTAGTGCATGATAAATTGTCACAAACGAGGCAAGGGCTGCACAATTAATCAAATAATAATTAAGATTGCATTCATGGATGCCACAAATTTCTTATGGGGAAAAGTCACAAGTATTAAAATTTCTGAATTTAATTTCTTCCAGAGAAAAACTTGTTTTGCACGGTAATGTTTTCACAGGCTGCTGATTACATTCTCCATTTAAAAGTCTTGCTTAGGACATTTAAAGCCCTAAGTGGTTTAGATCTGTTGTATTTTGCCGATCTTCTGAAACATTATACCCCATCCTGAGCACTTTGCTCAACTAACGCAGGCCTTCTGTCCATCTCAAGGGTCACTTGTAGCTCAGCCAATGAAAGATTCTTAGGTTCTGGGCCTTTCATTATGTTAAAACTTTCATAATTTCTCATAGCTTTAACATCAATTCATTAGTTATTGCAGATTTGTTCATTAATGTCTATGTTTAATGACAAGAACTATGAAGTCTTTAATCTGGATTTATAGAAGTTGCATTCCTATTATCCTCTGGAGCACTTTCCCAGAGTTTTGGGGCGATAAAAGAAAAAATAATAACCACCAGCTGAGCTGCGATTGATTTTAGGTGTCAATAGTAAACCTGCCTCAGCTGAATGAAGTGCTCCAGATGAGTTATACTGTTTCAGAAGATCAGTATGATATCCATGAGCTATAACATTCAGAGTATTATATGTCATTAGCAAAACTTTGTAGTCAATATGAAACTTAATAGGCAGCCAATGTAAATTGAATAAAACTGGAATAATGGGATTATTGAAGAAAAGAGAAACTAGTCATAGTTTGTTAACAGGAATTTAAAAAAAAGAATGAGATTAATAAGAAAATGGCAAGGGGGTTGAGAGGTTCGGTTTAAATGGTGACTGTCAGGAGTTGCAGAAACACACTGCCTTATTAGGAGGCAAGGAATTTCACATATACACAGAGTACTAGAACACAACTGTGTTTCATTCACAGTCAGCAAGAGGGAGGGAGGGTGTGACATGGTACAAAAGCCAGACACACACAGAATAGGTACATGGATAATGTGCAGTGCTGTATTGTATACAAATGTCTTTGTCCTATTGTCACGACTAAATTGGATCCATTTAAATTTCATCTTCACAGCAACACTCTCGGTGCGCTGTCAGTAGAACGATGTTAAAAACACTTCTGTTTTTATTTTTTCGTGTACAATTCAACACTCACATTTATACTTATTCTGTAAACTCGCTCTCTCTGTAAATACACATACACAAACACACACACACACACACATTGTCAAGGCATCACCAGATGCAAGATGGTGTGCACATCACCAGGGAATTACATCTTTATGTGTCTGAACTGTTTTCATCAGCCAACCGCCTGCTCTTCTTCTTCACTTAGTGAGCAAAAGGTCAAGACACACGCATCAACTCTCATTACAGTCCATGTGAGACAGAGAGAGAGAGAGAGAGAGAGAGAGGGAGAGAGAGAGAGAGAGACTACTTACAAAATGCTGCTATAATTCTGGGAATACAGCCGGCACAGAAGGGAATTGTAACACATTTGGGTTTTTGTGCTATTTTCTTTTTAATTGAATCATTCCATTAAATGCATTGTGTATGGTTTACTCATGCTTTTGTATTATCCTGTGCAATCTAAATCTGAACAGCAAAGGCTAATATTTATCTGTTGATATATTCATTAAAACTGTAATAATTTAAGAACACAGTTTACACTGTAAAAAAAATGACCTTATAAATTTACAGTAACATAAGGCAACTCAAGCTGTACGAATTTCAGCCTGATTTTTTTTCTGTCGCAGACAAAAAGTGCACATCATAAACTAAATCTCTGGTCGTGAGTTGAGATTGCAGGTTTTAGATCTCATCACAAAGAAGAAGAAAGCAAGCTATAGGTTGTCTATTTAAAAGTACCAGGCTAACGAGCATTATATACCTAGCTAGTATAACATGACATAAGTTTGCCTAGCTTTATCTCCAATGTAAACGTATTGCACATACCTTGTTTTGCTAAAATAGTTGAAGCTATGCTTTTTATTAAAACGTGAGGTAACAAAATAATGGAGGAAATCAAAGATATTTAAAAATTAGTCATACCAGGTTACTTCGCTGCTTCAGATGAATTCTTTAGATGCCTAGTTTTACAGTAAACCTAATAACAGTGTTTGTTTTACTGCAGCCTAGTCACAGAAGTTATACATTAAGGCATTATACGTTATATTACAGAATAAATTGTCACTACTGGGCATATTTTTCCACAATATGAAGGAGACTACATTGTGAAACTGTAAAACCCATTTAAAGTATTAAAGTATTGCAATGGACTCATACAGCAGATTATGTTACTGACAGCAACACGATAGTTACAATACAGCACAAGAGACACGATTACAGCTTTACTTCAGTACTTCAACACTTTCTACCATTTGCTTTGTTAAATGGTAAGATTTTAGGAATTATTCACACAAAAATGAGCCTCTTAAACAATGCATTTTCGACTAAAGCTTTCTGTTTGAAGACTTTGTTGACTGATGGTTTTTTTTGGTAAAGGTATGTTTAGGAGTCACATGTGCTTCTTAACTGTTTTGATTTAAGGATAGATCAGACTTGTGATCAGTATTCTGTGGAGCACAATATGCTGTTAGTATCAGACATCTCAAGCATTGAATAAATTTTGCTTTGATTAATTGAACAGTGAACACTAGGCTCTAGGCTCAGCTGGTTGTCACAGCAGCATGTCCCTGTGATGTCTCATTAACACATGTGTTAGCACGTTAGCTCCGGGGCTCTGAAAAGGGCACGTTCAGTAATGAGAGAGCTCAGTTTCCTGTAAAGGACGCCATGCCCAATTTAATCTCATCTCATTTCCGGCCAACATGGGGATGGAAAGTTACTTTCTATTCAGTAAAGGAAATACTACAGTGAGAGCACTATGCCTAAATCCTGCCAATGTTGAGTCACTTGTACAGTAAAGAAAGTCATTAAAATAGACTTTCATTTTTAATGATTACCTCCATACATTCCCCAGTAAAGTGTGATTATATGATGGTAGAAAAAAGCACCAAATCAAATCTCTTAAATTCCCTCCAGCTGAAAGCCATAATCCATCAAGGAAAGTAATGTCTGTTCAAAACAACCACTATTTTCATTTCTCATTTCTTCAAATTCTGTGATTTCAGCATGAAGGCTTACCTGTATATCCAATATTATTCATAATGTTCTCAAGAACTTTCTAGCACTTTCTATCTTCAGTGCACTCTTCATGATTACAGAGGAAAATTTTTACCTTCTGCAGCCTGAATATTTCTAAACTCATTACAGATCAATGTAGTTTCTTTCAGTTTCCTAACCTAAGTCCTCTTCAAGCACTCTTCTGCTCTCTGTGTTAGATAAGAGAGGGTGCGAAAGAGGAGCGATTCAAAGGTGGCACAGAACTAAAATAAAAGTGAGAATTCATCTAAAAATATTGGAATCCATAAAAACCTCAAGATGAAAATGAATTGCTCAGTCTATGTGTGTGTGTGTGTGTGTGTGTGTGTGTGTTAGAGGAAATGAGCTTGGCTTCATACCAGGAGGTTGCAGATGGCACACAGTGAGGACAAGTCATACAATAGCAGGTACAATAGATCTTTCAGATATAGATCCAAGACACAGAAACGAACACCTGCCCTCTATATCATCAAACACTCTGTTCCTATCTATGGCATGTGTTTCCACAGTGTATTCTGATGACCGCCCATGTATATTTCATCCCATTAAAATTCAATTCAATTCAATTCAGTTTTATTTGTATAGCGCTTTTAACAATGAACATTGTCTCAAAGCAGCTTTACAGAACATAAGAAACTAAAAACATGCAAACAGTCCTAGATGTTAGACAGAATTATCCCTAGTGAGCAAGCCTGAGGCGACTGAGGCGACTGTGGCAAGGAAAAACTATTAAATATGCCGTTTAATATACCGTTTCGATATACAGTGTAGCAGTAAGCATTCTGGGACAGATTCCATGAGACCACACGTTTGAAATACATGATGATGAGTCAAGTGTGTGTTTTAGTCTTTCCATGGCCTCCTGCCTAATTATTTATTTATGTTTTGTGCTGGCTAGCCAAGGATACAATCCTTAATAGTGCTTCATTAAAATGCTGTGTGTTACTTTTAAATAGTACAATACATTTTGCAACGCCATTTATGTTCATTACTCTTTCAAGCCATGTTCTATTGAACCTTCAAAACAACCAGAAGTCATTAATAGGGTATCTCAATAAATAAATAAATCGTAAGTTGTTCAGGCTGTTTGGGGCTGATATTGATGCTTAACACAAACTAGAGCAATCGAATGTGTCCGTGTCAACTAATTTGTCTTTGTCCTTCTGTTGATAAAGATGAAATTTGACAATTTCTAGATCATAGCATGTCCTCGTCAATGTCAACAATCATATAAAGAACTGACTTGCCAGGTTAAAATGTTATTACATGATAAAACCTCTCTTCTCCATTACCATGAAGGGATACGTTGAGAAATCATTCATATAAAAACTTTGAAACGGATGCATAAAATGTTCTCCTGTGACAGTTTTGCATTTCCTCGCAGGATTAAGGGACCGAATGGTAAAATGTAACAGCCTTTCATGCTTTTGCGTCTTGCACAAATGAGTCTTACCTTCCTGCTGTGGGGTTATCAATGATTAATACTGTCATCATTTATATATGTAGTCTTTAGGTGCTTATTTATTCCATTTGAGTTACTGATGCATTCAAATGGTAGTAGGTTTATGTACTTCATCTATATATTTAATCGTTCATGCAAAATTGTAGGGAAAAAACATTTACAACTTATTTTATATGCACTGTTTTTATTTACAGGAAGTTACAAGATGCCTGCACAATTCAGAAAACACTCCTCATAATAAATGTTCCACCCACCGAGGAAGATTTCAATCTTTGAATCTTCTCCTTAGTTCTATTTTTTCATTCGTTAACACATACAAAGGAATTGGATATTTTTTACATCCAAAATGTAATTTATATAATAATAATCAGCTGTAGATCTCAAGTCAGATGAAAATGGAAGACCAATGTGGATATTACAGTTTTTCTCGATTGCTAACACACTATAACTGATTTCTGATTTTCCCAAACTGTTCATTCACTTCTCGAAAAAAAAAAAAAAGACACATTTCTCAAAACTATAAACACATTTCACTTGTTTTCACACACATTCCAGTTTTCTCAGTGTTTTCTGCAAAACTTTACATAAAAATGCCCTAATTTTGCACAAGCTTAACCATGTTCTCAATCAGAAAAAACAAGCACACTATAAAATTAACTCAAGCCATCACAAGCTGAACGCAATTACAGTATCTCTCAATCGCTTTGGTTCAGTTCTCAAGATCTGCAGAGGAAACTGAAGGTTGATGGTATGTTGACACACATCATCATGCAGTCAAGGCAGGCAACAGAAATGAGCCAAAAGTGTTAAATGGTTTGTTATGGCTATGTTAAATGGTTTTGCTTATTTATTCACTCTGTTGGTTATTACCTTGTATTAATAAAAGAATAAAAATAAATGCAAACTGAAATGATAAATAAGTGAGTCCATTTTCTCAGCAGTGTATCACAAAGGTGAGAAATGCAAATGTCTCTCAGGTGTGAAAATGTTCCCAGGCAGAATATCACAAGACATTACTCACCATGGCAACTAATGACTTTACATGGAAAATAATTCCAGAAAACATGTTTTAGCACTTGGAAGAAAAACTCTCTAATGGCTGTTTAATAATCAGAACAGTATTAAAACACAGAACTAAGACTTCATACAGACACCGACATTACCGGCTCTTTATCATTAACAGAAAATCAATTCTGCTTGGGATGGATTTTTTTTTTTTTTTCATTTGGGGCAAATGTGCTTTAATGTGCTGCTTTATTAATTGGGATTAGAAAGCATCAATTAATATGAACTGTAATACTTGCATATAATATAGGCTCATGCTGTTCCATTTATCTATTCTGTTGGCTGCATTACCTGATTTTGCACAAATGATTACTGAATTTCCTGCCTTTCATGGCATTAATAAAGCACTGCATGTATTCATATAGTTCCAGATTGTCACAAATAACCCTCATCATGTCGCAGTTCCCAAATCCTCATGTTTTTGTTTTTGTAACTCTTCTATTCCTGTCTCCAACCCTGTCCTGTGATCGGTTTGTTGCCCTATTGTGTCCACCTGTTTTGTGTTAATTCTTAATTAGTTTGTCTATGTATAGCCTGCTATTTCATTGCTTCGTCGCAAAGTCTTTCCATGCACTTTTTAGTCCAAGCCTTGTTTTCTATCTTTCCCAATACTTTTTAACCCTCACCTTTTTCAGCACCCTTTTTGATTATGGATTATTGCTGTTTGATGTTGTGGTAGAACCTATTTAGCAAACGTATGAGAGTTTTGGGGTCCTGATGTCAAAAAAATAGACTTTATTGTCTAAACAACAAATAACAACGAAGCCGAGCTGGTCTGCAGAGCAACTGAAAAACACAATCTCAGCACATTCTTTCTACAGACTCTTACAATACTTATCTCATCAGGACGGGTTTTCCCTGATATTTCCTTAAGTCACACCTTGGCCCCGCGCCCCCATTATTTCCTCATCCTGGACTTCCCTCTCTGACTTCATTTTAATGGTGGTGTGAGCACAAAGGATTACATTTTCTTATAAACATGCATTTATACATTGATTAGCATTCAGTTATACTCTTAATCCTAAATTTTAGTGGATTAACTCATGTCTTTAATTATAACTTGTTTCTTTAATCGATCATGCATTGATACTTTTTCACACCTTATACTTTTAATTATGCTTTGATTGATTAAAATATTCCATAATGTTGTCTGCCTGAGTTTCAGTCTCAGCTATGGACTCTGCCTACAAGTCCTGTTTTGCCCAAAATACTTGCGCCCTGCCTCATTCGCTCACATGAACTATAGTCAACTACAGTCTCACTCACTTTTACGGCGGTACTAATCCTACAGTTAAATCCTAGATGCATCAAATACTGGGTAAATAAGACACTCCCCATCGTTCGCATATTAGCATATTAGTGAGGATATTGCAGTTTGCAGTTCAGAAGCAATCATGACTATACTTCCTCCCAATATTTCACCCTTTACAAAATTTTTTAATATTTATATGTAAGATCAGACAACATCCTATACTTACATTTTTAATTAGAAAAGTAACACATTATTAAAAACGTAGTGAAAACAGATCACACTATAACACATGCATTTATTCAGAGCCTTTTTCCTACATGAAGTGACGAGGGTCATAGAAGGACAATGTAAACTTTTACGTACAGAAGATTGAGTGTTTTGACTTTGATTGTGACTTTGACTTGTTTCTGGTGGTTGTATATGCACACATTATGAAATTTCCAAGAGTATCCAAACAGTGAAATTAGTTCTGACAGCTCATGCACACACACACACACACACACACACACAAACACACAACCTCATTCACTTCCAGTAGGCGTGAGTGAGTGTTTGCACAGCTTCTTTTCGCTCTAATCTCCCACAGTATAAACTACACTGGCATTAGTGATTCTGTTCTGCTGCCAAAATGACTCCACTGCCTCAAAACCTGGAGCTTTAGGGTGTCAGGATGGATTTCATTGGTCGAACACTATTAAAAATTTATATATATATATATATATATATATATACATATATATATATATATATATATATATATATATATAATTTTTTTTTAAAATCCACAACTGAATGGGTAAGAGCCAATGCCTCCACTTTACAGAGTCTTTAAGGAGTCTCTAACATCAGTACATTGTAACAGCAAGTTAGTAGGTTTTTTCTTACTGTCTTCAGGTCAGAGGAGTTTGTACACCACCACAGATGAAGTTGATTATTTTCCTATAACAGCACACCCTGTCTTGCTTTATTCCTTATTTCCCATGTCCTGCTCTGGGCCATGCCAAAAACAACTTAACTCAGCAACTGGAAACCCTGTGAAGATGTAAAGATGTACATTTATAACCACGTAACCGCATTTCGAAAACATATTTCTTAAAAACCACAAAAATATTCTGTATATGAATCTCAGGGACACTTTCACGCCCCATTGCTTTGGTGTGGGTTTTTTTTTTTAACTGATTGATGGACATGTAGCATTTGAAGAGCATAATCTGCTCATCAGTTAATTGAAATTCTTCAGGATCTACTGCTGAACAAGTGTATCTAACACTGGTTTGATGTCAATATAATAGAGTATCAGCATTTCCTCACTCCTGAGAACAATTATGGATAAAGTGACGGCACCTAACAATCTGTTCGAACCTGTTAACAGCACGCTATTAATTCGACACAAAGCCCTTCCTCTGATGATATACACCCTGACCACATAGCTTTTACCGGTCAAGATTTACATTCTTCGTATTTCCAAGCCAGATTTTCAACTTAATTCATGCAAATTTAATTCATCTTAATGAGTTCTTCAGGAAACTGATGCAGAAATAAATCTACAGGTTCAGTTCCCTTAAAATTCACTTTGCATTCTCAAGGCAAGTTTCCCTCATACTGGCTGTCTTTTTTTTTTTTTTTTTCAGACATTCCTGTTTTCCTTCTGCTCCAGAAAGCTGTCAGAAAGGCGGCTCATCCTCAGCATCCTCATTTCCGCTGTCACTACGGCTAATACTGGCTGATCCATGCTCATCTGGAGCTTTTCACCCAAATATAGACCTGAAATACGATTAGTTTAGTGGACACCTTGTTACTCGTAATTTACTGCTGTTCCTTAGATGTTCCCTTTTATGCTTGTTGAACCAGAACAGTTCAAGCTATAGAGAATTAATTTTGAAAACAGCACCTTATTGCAAACTCTTCCAACTCATACTGTATATATTAAATATTTAAAGGATGCATTTTTTTTTTTCAGAAACGGTTAGAAACAGTAGTTACCGGAGACAACATCTGGACGAGGTAGTCGAGGCTACACACCACAACCTACATCCTGCTTTTCCTGCAGATGTGTTTTATTGTAGCAGAGACACAGTAAACAATGCTATGTGACAAAAAAGCATAATGTAAGTATAATTGCAGTTTCCAGTAGAGAGTTTCACAACATTTGTATTGACAAACAATTTATCTGCTTAGTCAATACATGTAAAATATTACTGATTAATGCTGTTTCCATTTCCTACATCAGCAAACATGTCATTTATAGTCAAGAATTTCCATCCAGAATAATAACTGAATAATAATTGTAGAATATTGTAGAATAATTGTAGCAAGATATCTTGTTTTTAGCAAAACAACATCTAATTTGTGGTCAGACGTGTGCTTTTGAATGCATTCTATATCCCTAGTATCACTCTAGCTAGGTGCTATCACCATGGCAACCAGCAGCAAGTTAACACCCACTGGAGCGCAACCTGAGAGACGTGAGGTGAAAGAAATCAGTGTCGGTGCGAAAGCAGCATAACTGTGTTAAGTGCAGTGGGTGAGAAGTGGCTCTGAAGCAACAAAATAAAATGTCAAACTCAGCATCACACAAGAATCACACTGAATAATTCAATTGTACAATCAGGTTACGTTTTCATCGTGTACACGAGCTGGTCACGGCCACAAAGTAATAAGTTACAGAAACACGAGCATGACAGCAACCCCACAACACACACACACACACACACACACACACAAAGTATCAGTATGTATTAGTTCATATGAATACACACACACAGCATGTAACACACGTCTCACTAAACGAAACATCAATTCGTCAATATTTATAACGTTCAGTCTGCATATTTATGTCAGATCCACTTCTCATCTCGCTAAATTTTTGCTACTCAATATCCTTCACGCTCTAGAATTTTTTTTAAATAAAATAGTTTTTCTCCCATTTTTTTTAAACTGTGTTTGTTAATGAGTAGGTGCACATGTGCATAATATATATTTTTTCTTTTCTTTTTATCCTTTTTTTCCTGCTCTTCTTTCTCTCTTTCTCCCCTTTTTTTATTTCTTCGCTTTTTTCTCTCCCCTCTCTTACAAGTGGTTTAAATAGTCCATAAAAATTTAACTTTATTTATTTCTAGTCCTAATTGTCCTTCTAAAAGGGGTCGTGGTGAAAAAGAGGGAAGGAAATCTTTTTTTAGTTAAAAAAAAAAAAAAAGCAGAAGATAAAAATGTAAAAAAAAATAATAATAAAAAAAGGTGAGAAAAGAAAAATATATTATGCACATAATAGTTTTTATTATTATTATGCTTTTCTTTTTTTATTCTTTTTCTTTCTCTTCATTTTATTTCCTTCTAATTTTTCTAGTTCCTCTCTTAGGAGTGGTTTAAATAGTCCATAAAAATGAAACATTATACGGTATATTGCAAATTATTATACTGACCTCCAAAGAGGTTGGGGACAGTGGGGTAAAAAAAAAAAAAAAAGTGGTACTTAGAAGCAGACAGTAGACAAGCATGTGCATAGATAGAGACAAGATGGGCTTTGAGGCTCTGCCTTTTTGCCCTCAGACTGTAAAAGTGCCCTCTTGGCTGGTGTGTATAGCAATTATAATTTATGCCTTTTGCATTTTTCCTGAAGCAAAGCTGTAGCCTGGGGTCATCCTGCAGCTCCAGCAGAAACTGTGCCGTAATTGGCTCGGTCCTGTCTGGGTGTGGACCTTTTTCACCCTTCCTTGTTTACGAATGCGGAAACATTTCAAAACTATCCGGTGAGATAGTGAACAATGGCTGCAAATACAGCTTGTGATCACTGACGCGTCCCTAAATGCACCAATAATTAAAGAAAACAGCCAAACATTTTAAGAATACATTAAGGGAATACATCTGTAGCCAGAATTCTCAAACAATCTGTTTCAGAAAACCCAGCAATGTGTGTAGGACCTGCTCCTGCTGCAAACCATGACTACGCAGCTGTTCCTCCTCTAGCTAAGTGAGCTAACGACGTTAAAAACACTATAAAGTGACCGATTTCATCATGCTTGGCACATGCCCTGATTGTTGCTCATGCTAGCTCATGAACTGCGTTCAGGCAATCGATTTAAATTAGCTAGCTGGCTAGCAAACTTGAAAAACAAAGCTAGCTCATTCATGCACTACAGTACGTAAACAATGTTCAAAATGGCAGCCGGGAACGCTACTATTCATTACCAGATATGACGACACAGTCATTGCGAGAAAGGTCTATAGTGTGAGTTTGGTCCACTTGGATCCCAAGAGCTTCATCCATATTGGACGCCCCCTGTGTTGCGTTACCGGCTTATATTCGAATATGAAATGAGAATTTCATGTTTACCTTTTTTGCACAATTTAATCGCAAAATCACTCTTTCTACAATATGTGAGATCATGTTATTAACATTATTCAAATGAATCAGCTAATTGGCTAGAAGTGGATGAAAACTAGCTGATTACAAGCTCACTTCTTTATCACAAAGAGACAGATCTTACTCATTCGTGCTTTTCAAGAAAAAGATTGTTGTTTTGGTCAATGAACACGTCATCAGCAATCAGTCACTCAATAGTTGAAGATATTTTGACATTGAGCCTGTATTTAAAAGCTAAATTAAGCATAATTAAAAGTCTTCTAGTTTAAAAAAAGGCTTTTTAACTATTTATAGTTCTATTTAATGTTATAGAACGTTCACGAGACAAGTTAGTTCGTGCTATCACTTACACTATAGCAGCTGAAAACAGTCATGCCTCTCTTTTTTCTTTAAGCTAAGCAGATTAAAAACGTAGCTTGTCAAGGTAACGAAAAACTAGAAAGCACAAACTGCTCTGTCTTGAAGAAAACATCACTATAATCAATGATTATACATTTATTTGTTAAATAATCAGTTTAAAAAAAAAACCTGTTTATTAGCCTTAGACTACTATGAAGAGTCCGTCATTCTATTAAGTTGTTCCTATAGAAATGAAAATATATTACAAATGTATTAATGTATTAATATTGAAAAATTAATCAACACCAATCAGATGTGCAGCTCTGTTGCAGCAGAATTCAGCAGCACCGGTGTATAAATGTCCTATAACACACACACACACACACACACACGCTGAAACTGTCTGAGAAGATTCAGTGTAGCTTACACAGAAATTGACTCCACGGTTTTACGCTGTACTGCAGGTTAATAATGAGTGGAAGAAAGTTTGCACTGTAATTCAAATGGCGAAAGAAAATCACACAACACCAGGCAGGACAAGTGGAAGGAAATTGCTAATGGTGTCATGGGAAATCACAGATCCGTACTTGACATAAAAGAGAAATGGACGGATCTTGACAGCCGCATTAAACAACGTGTCCGTGTGCAGAAAGCCGCTCAGGCAGGCAGGAGGCTGGAACAAATGGAAAGATGTCAGTGATGATGAGAGGAGGGTATTAGTGATGATAGGTGGTGTCGCAAGTCAGTTAGACAAGTGCAATGGAGCCAGCCATGCACACATCAACTCCGGGCTGTCTACGCCGTATAGCTACCGGGCCTGGCATAAGTATTCACCCCCCTGAACTTTCCACATTTTGTAAAGCTACAACTTGGAACTGAAATGAAACTTAACTGGCATCATATGTCATGAATCTATACAAAATATCTCGCAATATTATATCAAAAATAATTTGCTAAATTATTTGCAAATAAAAAATGTCAAAGATCTGATTGCAAATGTATTCACCCCCATCGCTGTTCCGGTGCAAAATGTTGCCCCAGAAGTCACATGATTAGTTAATTAGTGTATGCAATTGAATTGTCACATGATCTCAATAAATACAATACACTGAATAACAAAAATAAATACATCTGTTCCTGAAAGGCTCCAGAGTATGGCAGCATATTCCATTCAAATTCAAACGTGTATTTGCAAATGCAGTTCTCCCTTGAGTGCACATAATTTAAGACATGTTTAAAATTCAATCGCAAAACATGTGTTTACAATTGAATTTTCATGAAAAAAGCAATCTGTACATTTGCGATTGCGCTTTCTGTCAATCAAACATGATGGAAGGGACCGTTTGGCGTGGGTCATGGGTATCAGAGGCGAAATGTGAGCACAGCAGACATCACAAAACTTTTTTAGCTAAATATGGATAAATCTATTGACTCCCTTGATGTTTGCTGTTGCAGCCACTTCTCTGAGAAGTTGAAAAGAGATTTATCCATATTTAACAGAAACTGTTTTGTGATGATGTTGGCAGCTGTGCACACATTTTTATCAGACATGGCATCCTCTGAAACCCCGTGCTTCTACACCCAGAGTACCTAAAGAAAAAACATCATGAAGACCAAAGGGTGACAGAAATCCAGGAAAAAAATCCCTGGAAATCGGAGATCAGTTATACAAAGCATCCCAAACTCTGAACATCATGTGGAGCACCCTTAAATCCATTATTAAAAAATGGATGAATATGACACAACCACGACTCTGCCTAGAGGAAGCTATCCACCAAAAGTCAGTGATTGAGTAAAGAGGGGATTATTCAGAGAAGCAACCATGAGGCCAGTTTAATATTATGAGCTATTTTGTGTAGATTCACAACATATAATTTTAATTATATGTATTTCAGTTATAACACTACAAATTGTAGAGGGAGTGAATACTAATGCAAAGCTGTATAATGGTTAATCGTAGATAAAATGCAGAATTAAATACATAAATACGAATACACGCTCCCAAGTTAAGAGATCACACATTCGCTATAGTGCTCATGGCACTGAAGTACTGGCGGGTGACGAGGGGAAACTGACAAAGAGCCTTAGAAGAGTCACTGCTGCTGAGCTCCTTTGTGATGAAAAGGCCTGGCTGTGTATTGAAAAGGAGAGGCTTTCATTAGAGAAAGAGAGACTGATGTGTGAAAAACTGAGTTTCCAGGCAGAGAAGAAAAATCTATGTTTGTTCACGGAGTACACTAAAAAAATCACAGAGGGCATTAAATGTCGTCTCTTGCAACTTCTTTTTTTTTTTTACATTAAGTGTATGTCAAGACATTTTCTGAGACATTTGAGACCTGTGTGGGAAAATCCTAGCAAATCACTTGTTTCAAACAAGCCCCAGAACACCTTATTCAATACATAAAGCATGATTTAAAATTGTGCCTGCATGCTGTACTTGGAAGGATATAGCAATTTTATTTTGATTTTATTTTACCTACATCTGAGATCTGAAAACCAAAAGCATGGTGGTTACTGCACACCAATATTTTTAGCACTGGGAAATATAAAATATAAAATAGGGTTATGATATGGAAAGTGAAAAGATATGTTTTGGAATTCAGGCTTATGACACTGAATCGTCTGAAATGTATTCACTGTAAATACACACTCAACAGCCACTGAATCAGCCAATAATGTGTCAGCAGCACACTGCATAAAGGCATGCAGATACAGGTCAAGAGGTTTAGTTAATATTCACATCAAACATCAACTCTCAGTGATCTCAGTGACTCTAACTGTGCGCCAGACAGGCTGGATGGTGTATTTCAGAACCTGCTGCTCTCCTGAAATTTTCACACATACCAGTCTCTAGAGTTTATACAGAACTGTGCGAAAAACAAAAAACATCCAGTGAACGGCAATTCTGTGGGTGGAAATGCCTTCTTGATGAGAGAGGTCTGAGAAGAACGACCAGACTGATTCGAGCTGACAAGAAGGCTATAGTACCTCACATAACCACTCTTTACAACCGTGGTGAGCAGAAAAGCATCTCAGAATGCACAATACGTCAGACCATGAGGCAGATGGGCAGCAGGAGAAGACCACATCGGGTTCCACCTGCTGTCAGCCAAGAACAGGAATCAGATGCTACAGTGGGCACAGGATCAAGGAAACTGGACCAGGTGAAAAAGAACAACGCAATGAGACGGCATAACATCAAACCTCAAAGCCAAAATGTTGCCCAATGACTTTTTTGTTGTTGTTCTTTTTGTCAAAGGCACAAAAATGATGTGCTGTGTTGTTAGAAGGATAATAATCATAAACTCGTTCATTTTTAAATTCAAATTTATGTTTCACTTAATCTATATTAATGTATTTAATGTATTTAGCAAACTAACTCACCATATTATCATACATTATTATATTACATAAGCTACCAGTCAATTTCCAGGTATTCAGCACACTGTCAGGAATTTCCCCCTCTCGACAAGCACTGTGTGCAGAAGTGCTCAACACGCATAACAGTGCTACAGCGCGCACTTCTGTGTTTTCATGTCCTTGTCATGTGGTTTTCATGTCTTTGTCAGGACATGTGGTTCATGTCCTGTATCCACACATGTCTCATCACTGGTTGTTTCCCTCATGTGTCTTTATTACTCGCACTACTCAGTTTGCCCTTTAATTAGTTTGTGTATTTAAACCTTTGTGTTTCTCTGTTCTGTGCAAAGTATTGTTCAGTGTTTACCCACCTGTCTATACCGAGCCGTTTTTGTTCTGTGTCACATTACTCCGGTTCTTGATCTTGTTTTCGCTTCCTGGTTCATGTGTTTGGATTAACCTTGACACTGTTGTTTGCTGATCACTGAACCTCTGCCTGTTTCCCATTCTCGATTTGGATTCACGTTTGGATTTGTCTGCCTGCCTTTCTAATAAAAGCCTAACTGCACTTGCATTCGTCTCACCTCCCATTCCCTGACACACACTGGATCTTCTACTTGCCTGGTGGGCTAGCTAATGAAGTTTTAATTTGTTCACCTCCAGTATTGACTTTTCAAGGAATAATGAGTTTCAATCGCATACAATTTACCAATTTTCTCCAGTAAACCTTTCAAAATGATATTTACACAGAGCTTTTTCTAATAACTAATCATCAAGCATTCTCATAGACTCAGAACACTGTAGGAAGCTTGAGCACAAAGGCATTTTGTGCCTTTATGGGAAATCAGGGGCTGGAGATTGTATTGGGGCAGAGTATATGAGCCCCAACTAATGAGAATGGGCATTATGCTTTCACACTGGTGAACTATTGGAGTAATAGTGGGTTATTACACTGGACACATATCAGCAGATTAGTCTTTCTGCCTTTTTCACTCACTGCTGAGAAAAGAGAAAAAGATTAGATGTTAATTACATTTCCCTGAATAAGTGATGCCCATTTTTTTCTTGCACACTCTCAATTATCTGCTGTCTTGACTTAGCCAACTATAATGTATTAAAGCATTAATTAGACAATCTAGCGTTCTAACACTGAGGGCCCTGGTGGACTATTCACATGTTGGTTATATATAGTTTACAGCATTCAGCCATAACATTAAAACCACGTGCCTAATATAGTGTAGGTCCCCCTAGTGCCACCAAAACAGCTCTGATCCATCAAGGCATGGACTCCACAAGACCTTGGAAGGTGTGCTGTGGTATCCGGAACCACGATGTTAGCAGCAGATCCTTTAAGTCCTGTAAGTTGGGAGGTGGGGTCTCCATGGATTGGACATGTTTGTCCAGCACATCCCACAGAGGCTCAATCGGAGGCCAAGTCAACACCTTGAACTCTTTGTCTGTTCCTCAAACCATTCCTGAACAATTTTTGCAGTGTGGCAGGGCGCTTTATCCTGCTGAAAGAGGCCAGTGCCATTAGGGAACACCGCTGCCATGAAGCGGTGTACTTGGATTGTTTAAATAGGAGGTACTTGTCAAAGTAACATCTACATGAATGTCAGGACCCAAGGTTTCCCAGCAGAACATTGCCCACAACATCACACTGCCTCCACCAGCTTGCCTTCTTCCCATAGTGCATCCTGGTGCCATTTCTTCCCCAGGTAAGCGATGCACACACACCCGGCCATCCACATGATGTAAAAGAAAACGTGATTCATCAGACCAGGCCACTGCTCCACTGCTCCATGGTCCAGGTCTGATGCTCACATGCCCATTTCAGTGGTGGACAGGGGTCAGCATGGGCACTCTGACCAGTCTGTGGCTACCCATACATAGCAAGCTGTGATGCACTGTGTGTTCTGACACCTTCCTATCATAGCCAGCATTAAGTTTTTCAGCAATTAGTGCTACAGTAGCTCTTCTGTGAGATTGGACCAGACAGGCTAGCCTTCGCTCACCACACCCATCAATCAGACTTGGGTGAACAGGACCCTGTTGCCAGTTCACTGGTTGTCCTTCCTTGGACCACTTTTGTAGGTACTAACCACTGCATACCGGGAACACCCCACAAGACCTGCCATTTTGGAGATGCTCTGACCCAATCATCTAGCCATCACAATTTGGCCCTTGTCAAAGTCACTCAGATCCTTACACTTGCCCATTTTCCTGCTTCCAACACATCAACATCGAGAACTGACTGTTACACCTTGACAGGTGCCACCGTAACGAGATAATCAATGTTATTCACTTCACATGTTAGTGGTTTTAATGTTACATCTGATAAGTGCATGTAATATAATGAACCTCAGTATATAAAAAATGAAATGACTTTCTCCCAAGTGAAATCAGTGCACTGTGTATGTGCCATTTTGTAATCCACTCAGTCGACGCATATTTTCTCTGCAGTCTAATAGATATAATGCAAGCAATGACAGTGATTGAGGACTGGGAGAGAGAGAGTCAGCTCTGCTCATGATTCAAAGTCCATAAATAAAAGAACACGTCTATCCAAAATCCATAATTGAAATGAGACTTACATCCAAAATCAATAATGCATTAAACAAAAGGAAAGCGGTGAAAAAAGAAGGAAAATACGCTCTCAGAAGGTGAACACCTGAGAAAGCCTATACGTGTAATATTATCACTAACACAGCTACCGGTAAAGAACAGCACACACTCAATTTATATTTATTTGAAGTTGTACTGTATTTAGTGCTAGTATTTAGTAATAGTAATTTCATAATTTTGTAGATGGAAAGTTATTACAATACTGAAGAAAAAATGTTAAGAAGGAAAAAAGAACAGAAGATGGCAAAATTAATACCAAATGAAAATTTTTGTTTTGCAAAAGTTAATAAGGTGCAGACCTTTTTCTTTTGGTGAACCTAGGCAGCCATAAATTAAAAAAACTAATAACCCGGACACTAAATATGCTCGTGATTTATCCACCAAGATGTGCAAATATGTTGTGCTGCTACAAAGACAATGAGAGTTTAAAACCCCAGGAGACAGGCTTCAGAGAGAGCAATGCTGACATTTTTTTTTCTCTCAGTGCTTTAAAAAAAAAAACAACTAAATCACCACTCACAAAAATAAAGAAAAAGGCACACACACAGTTTCTGCTGTAGTCAGTCTGTTCACAATCAGAGTTAGGGTCAGGTTCAACTCTGTGTGCATCGACTCCCTCTCTCCTCTCGCTACAAGACAAAATCCAATAAACATGTTTCATTATTAAACACAGGTGTAACCACTCACTCATTACCCGCTCATTCTCTGTGACTTCTCCCATTCACAGCTGGTGCTTGACCAGACCCTTGATACCACAAAGAGAAAATCTTTCAAGTACACAAAGAAAGGGAAACACATGTAATCAAATTTCTGGCACATACACTGCTTGGAAGTGTTGGAAGTAAATGCAGGGAGCAAGTCCTGAGATGCAGTGGAGGGCGTCACTTATATAAACTGAAAGAGCAATGAGGTGATTCTTGTGTGATCACTCTTTAGACTGTGCGATTTTCATCCAGATTTTGCTGATGTAGACAAAACTTGACACATCATAAAATAATTCTTTGGTCCTGAGTTGAGATCAGCAGTCTTAGAATACATAATGTGATGCCATTAACAGGAGGATGGAAAAGGATTATGCAAAACTCACGGGACAGCTATAAATAGTGGCAAATGTCAAAATAAATAAAACATGCTAATGGACAGGAAAAAAAAACACCCTTATTAACTCAAGCTCACATGTCTGTTTCTTTTTATGAATGTAATTTATGATGTAAGCAGAACGTCATTAGAGGATCTTCATTGTATAATCTGTTTATCACAGAATTCAGCTTGGAGTTTAATAGAATCATCTCTTACAGTGTGACAAGTAATAATCTTCACTTATCTGACAGCGCAGGCAGGGCAGTCAGAGGAGATGATGTGCTATCATACTAAATAAAAAAAAAAAAGCACATCTCTCTGGCTCTGCCCTACTGAACTGCTAAGCCTCATTACTTTTCAGAAAGCGTGCGTGCGTGCGTGTGTGTGTGTGTGTGTGTATGTGTGTGTGTGTAGAGAGGGAGAGAGAAACCGAGATAGCAAACAAGCAAGACTGATATGCAAAAGTGTCAAGTGTGTGCATGGTGACAGAGAAAAAGAGAGAGAGAGCAGGCTATAAGAGCTAATTTATATTTCTGCATATAAAAATGCACATAAATACATTTGAGATGCAGAAATGGGGTTTATGGGTAAGCACAGTAGAATTACTAGGCATTAAATGACATCCTGTTCTTAGGCATATAATATTTTCTCCATGTGTGTAATTACTCATGATCTTGTAAATCAAAGAGCGCCACTATGATACTTTCATTTTGCAAATAGAACAAATCATGTATCATATATATATATATATAATCTTATATTTAATAAATAAATTACAAGTAATTGCTAGGGTGCATGTTAGTATAACAGCTACACACACCCCTGTTAAAATGACAGGTTTTTGTGATGTAAAACAAATGAAACCAAGATAAATCATGTCAGATATTTTTCCACCTTTAATGTGGTACATCTGTGTATACCTTACCTAATACTTTGTTAAAGCACCTTTTGATTGTAATACAGCACTCAGTCTTTTTGTGTAAGCGTCTACTGACTTAGCACATCTTGATTTGGAAATTTTATTCAACTCTTCCTTGCAAAAATGCCCCAGATCTATCATATTGTGAGGGGATCTCCTGTGCACAGCCCTCTTCAAGCCATTCTACAGTTTTTCAATAGGATTTAGATCGAAGTTCTGAATGGGCTATTCCAAAACGTTGATCTTCTTCTTCTAAAGTCATTCATTTGTCGACTTGGATTTGTGCTCTGGTTCCATGCAGGAAAGTGAAATTTTTCTTCATTTTCAGGGTTTGTGCCAAAATAGATTGGTATTTGGAGCTATCCATGATTCTCTTTATCTTGATTAGAACCCCAGTCCCAGCTGAAGAGAAGCAGCCCCATAGCATGATGCTGCCACCACCATGCTTCACCGTGGGTATGGTGTTTTTTGGGTGATAAGATGTTTTGTTTTGTGCCAAATACGTCTTTTAGAATGATGCCCAAAATATTCCACCTTGGTCTCATCAGACCATAACACATTTTGCCACATGGTTTGGCACGTTTTAGGTGCGCTTGGATGTTTTTGGTTTTTTTTCATAATAAAGGTTTTCCCTATCCTACAGCCCAGACATGTGAAGAACACGAGAGATTGTTGTCACAAGGAATGGCCAGTACTTGCCAGATATTCCTGCAGCTCCTTTAATGTTGCTGTAGGTCTCTTAGCAGCTTCCTTGATAGTTTTTCATCTTGTCCTTTTTACAATTTTGGAGGGACATCCTGTTCTTGTGGTGCTATATATCACATTCAAGATGGAAAAAGATCTGACATGATTTATCTTGGTTTCATTTTTTTGCATCATAAAAAGCGGCAATTTGAACGGGGAGGTGTAGATTTCTTATATCAACTTTATACGTATAGATTTGCCTACAGTTGCCTATTTTGTTTAAAAATCATTTTGCAAAAGCGTAGTTAAAGATGACTTTTTATCAGGCATTTATCAGGTGTTCAGTGACTGTGCTGTATGTGCTGCAGGCTGCGTGTGTGACGTGAATGTTAATGAGTTTGAGTCCAACCGAAACGAGGCAGTTACTGAGAGAACACGTCCACCTCTTTCTGATAAATGAACAAACTGCATTGAACGCATTCCCGGAGCCAGTTCTGTGTCCATATTTTTTTCTCTGTTCCTCATATATAATATTATGCTCATCATTAAAGCTGAGCACTTGCTGCTTGTCAGCATTGTTCAGCCTGAGGGGACTAGAAATGGAACTGACATTTAACTTCGGACTTGTGAGGACCTCGTATAATGTATTGTGTGATTTCAGCCGTAGGTGTAATTTATTCATGTAATTTCACGTTCAAGTTGTTGCTCCTCATTCATTCATTCGTCTTGAGTAAGCACTTTTTTCTGGTCAGGGTCACGGTGAATCTCGGTAACACTGGACGTGAGGCAGGATACACACTTGTCAGATCTAGTCTGTACCCCTGGTTATTATCACGGACTTTTTATCTGATTCGTGGGTGATGATCCTTGATCTGATCTTTCCTCTTGAAGTCTCTCATCTCAAGAACATATTATTCTATATTATAGGAAATGTTGTGGATATTAGCAACTGAACAACAGGAATGGCTCTCACTGATACTGATTCATCCACCTAAGTGACTCATTCAAACCTTAAGAAAAATAACTCAAGTGTTTCTATATTAAACTATACTGCCTCTGTAGTGACTCAGAGCTTTTAGAGCTTTTAGAGCTTGTAGGGAGCTTTTATAATTTATGGTGAACTCTATAATATTATAACCCTTTGTATTTTTGTAGTATATAGACTGAAGCATTCTTATATTTGGTGGTAATTTTTTTAGTAATAAAGTCATTAGCATGTCTATATACAATATAATCCATTGACATCTTTAATAACAGCTCAACTCTAATTTTATAGTGTTTACTTGCCAATTAAATGCCACTGTTCAGTTTATTGTAGAACTCTGTAATACCTGCAATCAAGGAATGCTGTTCCTTCCCAAAAACAGCCTATTTATTTAAAAAAGCAGCAATAAATTTACTACAGTTTGGTTTTTCTTTTCTTTTCTTTTTTTGTTTGTTTTTAATAGGATAGCCATATTGCAATATCTTATTTCTTAATATCTCAGAACACACTGGACCGAAAACATAATCATTTTTCTTTTTTGCCTTAATGAAAGCTAATTAGAAAAATTCAAGGTAATTAGGGGAAAAAACATTTATTATATGATAAAGCAAGTCCTTCATTAGGATAAAACTGAGCTGGCAATAAATAAAAACATAAAGCACACTTTCTAAAATGATTACATTATGTTTTACTATTCTACTTTGCATGCAACCCCATTTTTTCATCCTGTACACAACAAAATAAAACAAGAAAGGAAACAAACAGTATTTTAAATCACCCTCTAATTTTTTTTACCAATAAAATTATTAGTAATAAGATCTGACACTTGTTGTGGTATATATTTTAGATCTGACACTTGTTGTGGTATATATTTTAGATCTGACACTTGTTGTGGTATATATTTTAGATCTGACACTTGTTGTGGTATATATTTTTTCCTGCCTTGTCATGACATTTTTCAGCATTTTCAGTGAATTAAATTTTAGTGCCTCTCTAATCTCCATGGTAACAATACCTAAACCACTGTTAAGATTTCCTCTCTACCCTGACATCATCACCCTTGCGGACAACTAGAACAACGACTTCTTGACTCTTAAAGATTTACTTTAATATACTTTAATATATTTAATATATTGATGTGATGTGTCGCTTAATGATTGTTTTAATATCAGTGAAACTACTATTTTTCGCATCCTCTCTTTTCAAACACCTCTATGGGCAGAGATGCACCGATACACCACCAGCTGTACTACAGTCCCGAATACACACGTCAGCAAATTTCCGTCATGACCTGGAAATGATCTGCGAGCTGCTCGCTGTCCTGAATTTTAAAGGTCACCAGATTCGGTGAAGCTTCCTCAGAGTAGCCAGCCTGCGAAACAAACAAGGAAGGGAGACACGATGTTCACAGTGGGGAGAGGACACCCAATCACGATGGCCGACTGGGAGACACCTGCTCCCACAGAGACTGGACGACGGCCACCGGGACGGAGTAGGCGGAGGTGGTGAAGGAGAGTGGATTGAAGCTTAAACTACACACCATCATAGCAGGGTTTATTTCTTTAATCCATCACAATGGAGAATGATCTGTTGCCAAAAAGTGTTGGGTTTGTGACAAGCAAGTGCTACTGCGTCATGAAATATGAGCAACATTCTAATATGCAAATGGATTCTAGGAGTATATGAAACTTTACATCAGTTAACCAAAGAAAATTCTCGAATCCGATTGGTCAGAAGGTGTTGATTAGTTTTCTAACACAGAATAGCTCTGACACTACTAGTTCAGGCTGTAATTCAAATCGCAGGATTATATTAATGCGCTCGTTCTCATACGTTATTTTTACACACAGGGACACTCACATGATGTAAGACTAATAAAAAAATGTGTCATTATTTAATAACGAAAAATGCATAATCACTGATAAAGTGACGTTTTCTCTCTATTTAGTTCACATTTATGGAAGGAGTCTCCGGTGTCAGAGCTCCGTAACAAATCAGTACCTTTTTCCGCCACAGGAAAGTCTTCAAGACAGAAGAGTTTGTACTTTTTTTATTGATAACAGGAACTACCTTATTTCACAGACATTCCACAACTATACGCTTAAAAAAAAAAATAGTATGATGTCGTCCATTGATCATTTAAAAATTGCACTCCTTGGCAAATCGCTGTGGTATAAAAGGAATAAAACACTTCAGAACCGTCTCCACGGATTGTTTTCCTGTTATCTGAGCACACCCTGTTGTGTTTTATTTCTTACTTATTGTTTTTTTAACATCTAAAAAAAATCATCATCCATAGTGTATTCCAGATGTATTCAGTAGTCATTACTTCAACAAAGAAAAGCCACACCCATACATACATGCGTCATCTATTTGCTTTTAACAGTGTAGGTAATGTGTGTGTGTGTGTGTGTGTGTGTGTGTCTGCCAACTGAACAATTTATTTCAGGCCAACCAAGCAAGTAATTGGCTTGATGAGGAAACCCAGCAACGGGTCCCAATGGAGAAGGAAGAGGAGAGCACTGAAGAGATTGACTGCACCACACCCAACCAGACAGCACGGAGTGTGTGTGTGTGAGTGTGAGAGAGAGTGAAGCAGCGTGGTGTGATGAGTGAGCAAGTGTGTGACTGCTGTTGATGAAGCCAGATTGTATCTCTTCCCCCTGTTCATGTCCTTCTCAATCCAAGCCACTGTGCATTGCTTTTAAATGAAGGAGTTATCCAAAGCTGCTTCAAGTGAGCAAAGAGGGAAAAGATTCCAAGCATAAGGACACTGTTGTGGTGTGCAGTGAGCTGGAGGGAGGGATGGAGGGAGAGATGGATGGATGGATGGATAGATGGAGGGAGGGAGGGAGGGAGGGGTAAACCCTATCCGCAGCACACTCCATATACGAGGAAAGCCCTCCTGTATGGTGTATCCCCGTCACGTCCCGGGTCCTGATTCAGCACCACCCACCACATCAATGCGCCATCACAAGTGCGTAACTGCTCATCCATTCTGCGCCTTTTGATCTGTTTTTGTCCTATTTCTTATTTCTATTCTTAAGCCTTAGGATAGCTCTTGATTCCTCGCAGATCCTAAGATGCATGTCGTTCATGCACCCAAACAAGTCAGCAAGGCTTTCCCGTAAAAAAAAAAAAAACGCGGACTGATTGTGGCGCGAGCTTGTGTTGCCGCGCCGACATGAAATATCCTGCACAGGGATTGAATGCATAATCATTCGCACTGCACCCGAATCCAAAGCAAACGAATCATTCAGCAGGAACGCGTTCTCGTGCATTCCCTCTCCGAACTGCACGTGAACACGCACTACATGCACAACAACTAGAATGGAAAAGTAGTAAGTGCATTGCTAATGCACTGTAATGGACTGTGTCTCCATCCAAACTTAGAACCGCAACGTACCAAACGAGTAGGAAGCAATAGGACAGAGCACGCGCATGAGAATACAAACCAAACTGTTGTATTTGGAAATCCAACAAACTTTGCATGCGTCTTTATTCTGCATTAAGATACCCGGTCCGTGCAGTCCTGATTCTCATCTGTAAGCTGATATCAACCCGCAAGATAAACAACAACAACATAAAATTCTTACCTTAACCTTAATAATATAACGTGCAGTTCAAGGCGAGCGTGGGCACGAGCATGGTGCTGGAGCGCACACTGAAAACCGCCTCCGTTATTGAAGTCTTATATTTTATTTTTTTTTTTTTCCTTCTGTGGTTGCACTCGCTGTCACACTGTTGACACTCTGTGCTTTCTTGTCTACACTGTGGCTCGCGCTGACAAGCATCCGGGCAGCCGCGCGCGAGGAGGGAGGGCAGGGTAGCACGAGCACGCGTGCTGAGCCGAGCAAAGTGATGAGCACGCGCATTTTCCTTCCCTTTTTTTTTTTTTTTTTTTTTGCACCTAGATTTATCATGGAGAGCCTGAGAGTGCCAGTGTGGAATAAATAAATGAATAAATAAATAAATAAATTGGGTGCATAATTAAATCATTAAATAGTAACCTAATTAATTTAATGTGTAATGATGTAATTAAAATGTTTTTTTTTTTCCTTTAAAAAGTACCCTTCATTTATTTAAATGGAATATACTTCATTGTTTATCTCAACATTTATTTCATGCTGAGGTCTTGATGCGTACCATGATGAATAAATGAATGAGTGATGAATTGTTTTATCTGTCCATCAAAACCACTGGGTGGGATCTAACCTCAGATCCACTGGACCGCAGTCATGACTAATCGATACCAGACTGCTCGAGATGGGTCAACGTCATCCTGATGAAAAATCCTGCTTAAGCCGGTTTCACAGTCTGCGATTCCAGCAGACATTTTATGATTATTACTTGTCACACTATACAAGGGTCCCTGGAGGACTAGTGGTTAGGCCTCGGCGCTTTCACCGGCCAGGGAACCGCAGTGCACTCCCAGTGCTGGTCCCGAGCCCGGATAAATTGGGAGGGTTGCGTCAGGAAGGGCATACGGCGTTAAAAAAAAAAAAAACAGTGCCAAATCAAATCTACAGACCAACGATCCACTGTGGCGACCCCAAACAGGAGCAGCCGAAAGAAGAACAACAACTTGTCACGCTGTACGAGATGATCCCAATAAGAATTCTCTAATTCTCTGCGATAATATGTGTTCCACATGTCACATTAAACGATGACGATAGCTACTAAGTTCTGCCATACTGGCTGCACAGTGACGCATCACAGGTTTGTAGCTTTTCAACTCCAAAATAGTTACACATTGTCATAATAGTAACTAAACTCTATGAAAAGAACGTTTGCATACTAATTAGCTAGCTACACACCTGGAAGCTATACTGTAAATCATCCTCTATTTCTTTCCATGTAGCACCCGTTTTTTTTTTGTCCTGTTGTGATATAACTGCAATGCAACATTACTGCGACTTTCTGCCTGCTGCCGCAATTCAACAAACCGCCCTTCTTTTAAATCCAATGTTTTGCTAACGTTTCGCCATTGCCACTATCTGTCCTGTGAGTTTTGTGTAATCGTATGACGTTGTCCTATTGGTGGATTTTAGACGAGTGTCGTAGCAGCGCTCACGTTCTGAGAATTTTGCCAGAACTTTGTCGTCGACAGTCTTCGGTTGCAGTGACACTAAATCGGCCGCTGGTGGACATGTCACATTATACGTACATAAGACAACCGATCTCAACTCACAAATTAAGAGTATCCTTTACGATGTATGATTATGTACGTTGCGACATCGTACAGCGTAAACCCAGCTTTAGTCGAACCGTCCAAGCTGGTCAAAGTGGAGGCTTATAGATTTCTGAATTACTGCTACTAATGCTATCTCATAGACAAGCTTTAAAGTTCAAACACTGATCAAGCAAGCTGGTAAAGATGGTCTACCACTCTGACTAGCTCAGCCTGTGATTTGGCAGCTGGTGTGTTTTTGCAGCAGAGAGAATATGCACAGTAATACTGATTCAAGCAGTCTGTGATGTTGAAGCCTGATTTATGGTTCCATTCGTTGAATGAATGGAAGAGTGAGTGCAGTCTGAGCCTGACACCGTCTCCTCCGCCAACACTTTATTACCGACTCTGCTGATCATAGCGAATAGATCAGGTTAATAGTGAAGTGGAAGCAGCTTTCTCTTTTAAATCAAGTATGATGCAAATGGTGAAACTTTTTTGTTGACTGAGTAAGTGGGGGTAAAAATAAAATGCAGTAAACGGTAAAAAAAAACCCTAACAAAATACATTTTTAATATAGTCTTTTTACCAATCGGTTGTCTAATGTCTCTCGTAGAAACCGCAAAATGTTTCCACACATTAAAATCATAGTAAAGTGATAGATTTGATACTATGTCAAAGGCCTATTGAATTTTTTTTTTCTGAAATGTTTCAGTGGCCAAAATTTTGGTGCATTAATAGCCCTAATAAATAGTGATAATTAACTCTTGTTAAAAATATTCTTCTCTAATGTTAGCCAAGTCGAATATACCTCGATAGATTATATTTCTCAGTAATGAACTCAAAACTTTCCCCTTGATTCTAAGCAAGGATGCCACATTTTTCAAGCAAGAAAATCAAGTCGAGACGAAAGCAGCGGCCAAAAGATTACTAATGTGAGTTGGAGAGGAAGGGGGCGGGGCTTCCAGGGGATCAGTTAATATCAGCGAGTTCTGAGGGAATTGGCTTAACTGTTATTTTTATTGGGGACGAAAAACAAGACTGTGTGATTGTGCATACTCACAGGGTGGCACAGTGGTGCAGTGGGTAGGGTCAGCATGGTAGGCCATCTTTGCAAGGTTCACAGGGTTCATGGTTCTGAATCCTGAGCTCAGGTTACTGTCTGTGGTGAAGAGTTCTCCCTGTGTCTGAGTAGGTTTCCTCCCATGTCCAGAAAACCTCCACTAATTGCCGAATGTGTGCGTATATGGCCCGGCTCCTAATCCAAATAGTGTATGTAAAAGTTGTCAGATCTCTAAGTATTGTTTCATTTTATGTATTCTACATGTTTTTGAACTGATAAATGAACATAGAAAATAAGTGACGTGTTTATATCCACTACTCTTGTCATTAAAATAGATTAAAAACATTTCTCTGTTAGTGCAACTAATTGTTTCATTAATTCTGGACGAGATTGAGACAGAAAGCAACAAATCATGCTTTTCAGATCAATGTTCCTCATTGGACAGTGCAGCTCTGTGTAATCTTTCTCAAATCAGGCCACAGAAAAAATTGTACATGCAATTGCACACATCATGCCTTGCTGTCCTGAAAAAAAAACCTATGAATGCTCAGGGCTTTCCCAGCTTTGCTTCGGAGGCTTCTCTGAAAAAGCTCTGATGAAGCATAAACAGCTTCGAAGCAGCCCTTTAACCAAATTCAGATAATTAAACAGTGGCTGTACACACAAATCAATTAATCAATTCGAATAGATAATCCAATCAAGACTGGTCCCTCTCATTAGCTTTGATAGATGATGTTGACCAAATTAGTTATTTCATGGCATGCACCAAGGCTTCAGCGTGAACGAAGTGAATAGTTAGTTAAATAAATAATTAAATGCAAAAATACTTCAATAAATATTGACATTAAATACATTTCATTTCGATATGTAATTTTTTTTATTTAACATTTTAAAACTGAATCAATTCAAATAATTATTTCACGCTTTAAATATTTACTTATGCATATACAGTACAGTGCAAAAGTTTTAGACACCCTTTTTTTTAGTACAAACTTTGTTATATATTTTTATTTTATGACTTCTACATTATTGAGTCAGTACAAAAACATTTGAGGTTTCCAAGCATTAGTTTTCCAGCACAAAATGAAATGTTACAGAAAAATGTTTGTATGAAAATTCTTGCAAACGTCTTTGCCCAGAAGAAGTTTATAGGAATAGACGTACATGGAGATCTTTTCTTGACAATATGTGATATAAATTTTAAAAATAATTTTTAAAAAATAGTCTAGAAGAGGGGTAAGTACAGTGTGTGTACAGGTCCTACCATCGACGACTGGTCGTGATATTAAATGTGGGTCCCTAACACGCCTTGATCAACGTCTTCTTGTACAAATATGCTTCCCTGTTTTCCATCTTGTAGTAATATAGCTCTTCTACCTAACAGTTTAATCACATCCAAGCAGCCTGCTAGACCAAACAGATTTTTAACATTAGTCAGTGGCTTATTTGACAGATTTTTCCTGTTTGATTTGAGAACCTCTGTTTAATCACATGTGTAAACTTCATCTCTGGCTTTAATTCCACAATTTACTGCTGCTGCTGCTTAGAGAAATCTCCACTCTTTATATAACAGGCAGTTGTTCTTTGTCACTGTCACCCATGTTTGTCATTCATGTTAGGTGCGCAGGTTTCTTTAAAACTGTTTTGTGTTAATGTTTGCGTAAAAAGTACTATAGGAAGAAATTTGAATTGAATAAAATACCTATGGTTTAGCTTTTTTACATAAACAATGTAGCTAAGCTTTTCTGAGAAATAGGGCCATTTGTCTGGATGTGTATATAAAAGATTGGGTTTTATCCACACAGTTGATATAACACTGAGGGACTGGGAGAAACTCTGGAGCAAACTGAGCTACTACTGTGAATTTTAGGAAGGATCAGAGCACAGGCAGAAACCAACAAAATAGAGCGATCAATGACCATAAGACGGAGAAAACAGACGAGGGTTAAAAAGAAGGACACATGAAACTACAAAACAAGGCACTAGGGAAATAAAGCTTAGATATCTAAGCTTAGAAGCTTAGAAGCTTAGCATGACAAAAAAAAATAAAAAGAAAGAAAAACAGCAGTGTATAAATAGCCCAACTATTCAAGAGCAAGACACAGAACAGGTGAACACAGTAGGGTAATGCACCAATGACAGTACAGGAGCAGAGACAGGACTAGAAACAAAAGCACATGACATGAACCCAAAATAAAACAACATGAAGACGCGCTTGTCAAGCTGGAAGACGGAACTCTTTTATACAATTTTCTTTTATACAATTTTCTAACATTTAACTTTGCTAAATAGTTTTTATATTGACATAAAGGTTAATTAATTAAAAAAAAGACATTTGTTGCTTGCATAAGTAAACACCCACTTGGGTTAATACTTGGTCTAACAATCTTTGGCTGCAGTTTCAGCAGCAAGCCTTCTGGGATATGTCGCTATCAGCTTTGCACATTTGGATCCTGATATTTTGCCCATGCTGAAGCTCTGGAAGACTAAATGGAGACTGCTGGTGAACAGCAATTTACAAGCCTCGCCACAGGTTTTCAATTGGATTGAGGCTTGGGTTTTGCTTGGGCCATTCTAACACATTCGAGTTCTTGATTTTGAGCCACTCTGGTGTAGCTTTGGCAGGTGAGGGTGACTGTTCTGTTGAAGGGTAACTTCCACAGTTCCACAACTTCAGTCTCAAGTCACTTGCAGACTATCAAAGTCGCCAAGCTCTTGGGAAGTACATCTCGTATGCTTTGATAGTTAAGTCGACAGTACAGTCGTTCCCGTGGCAGTGTGTTCTCACTATTTCCCACTACTTACTTAAGGCAAGAGGGTAATTTTGTAAAACTATAGATAGCAGAATCAATCCTTTTCAAGATTTTTTTTAAAATGTACATTTATTTGGAGGGGTTATCTGCTGTGACGACTCTGAACGGGAACAGCCGAAAGATGAAAAAGGCATCTTTGCTCTACAGCATTTCTTTGCATGTGCCTAAGTCTTTGCATGTGCCTAAGTGTGGGTGTGTGTATATATGTACGTGCCAGGAAAGAAGCTTTCTAGGGATATATATGACATGACATGAGTAAAACCGAGAGGGTTAACCTAAATCCTTCTTCAAACCTGCTCAGCTTCAGATTATGTGGTGGTTCTGACTGGACAAAAACAGTGAAATAAACACACTGCAATACACATTTTTTTGTATTACAACAGTATTACTACCAGAGTAGACGTTCCAATTTATCAAAAAGCATGAAAAATTACTGAAATAAAATGACTCTTTTCTTGCCTTAAGAAATAATTTGAAGTATGTCATTACCACCAAAGCAATAGTTGGTTACAACATGAGAGGAAAAATATCCCCCACTGAAATGGGATGGTGGTGGTCCCTTTTTCAAAAATTCATTTTGGTCATTGACTGAAGGCTTGCCTCTCTGCATAGTCCTCAAGAGTACTTATTTTAATATGTGTGCTTGCTGCCTGCCACTTGAGCTGTTAATCCTTTATATTTAATAACCAAAGCAGAGGCACATAGTGAAAAATGTCTTCTCACATGTTTAGCTTAATAACAGCCACCAGCTAAAGCTAACATCTCTGTGACTGAGCACTACCTTATCTTGATTGTGTACATATATATATATATACACTGGGTAATTATTGCTTAGTTCTTAACGATCTACCAAACCATTACTTTATTATTACTTATTGACTAATTACCCAGTATTCATTAGTAGATAATAATAGTGACTTATGTATTAATATAGTGCTACCCATTTGTTCTCACTTGGTCACTGCATAGATACAGTATGTATTAGTCATTGAACAGTATTGCAAAGTATTATTAAGTACTAGAAAAAAAATTAGGCTAATTTGAGCATGTGCAAATTTAACTTGTTGCCAGTGTGCCTCAGCTAATGCAAAGACACCCATTTGAGATAGTTAGTAGGCTATAAAGATGTTGTACTGACTAAATCGAATTTAATTTAGGCATGTGAGAAGTATTCTTGCAAACTGAATGTAAAATTGTGATTCTTTTTAAAGGGGCTCTAAGGCTTGTGTGCATGTACCCTATCAGCCATATAATTCTACATCAAGATGTATAGCCGAGTGATGAATTGTTTCCTGTTAGCAAATGGCTCAAAGCAATGCAATGTAGTTCTACTGTATGGGATAATGGTAATAACACACACACACAGGGACTGAAACAAATGGCCTCATCGAACACTAACTGCATAGAAGCAGTGTTACCAAGAAAGACATTAACCTTAGTGTATCTGCTATTAGCAGAGCTGAATAAAGAGGTCCCTGCTGGAGATGCTGCAGAGCTTTTATTCATGCTGTTTGCTATTTTTTTCATGCCAATTCTGTGGCTGGCATCTTTTTTAGCACAAGCTTCCTTGATTGGCCATTCTATTGTTTAAACAATATGTTTCCTCATCAAATGGACTCCTGCTTCCTGTCACTCCATTTCTGCTCAAAGGGAAAGTGTTCTTCAAGGTGAAATATTGCCACTGAACCACTGGAAGTACTTTTAGACATCAATTTATTCAATCAGACAATGTGATTGAATTACCTCTAATTCCTTATGATTTAGGGCTTCTCCAGGCCTGTGCAAAAACATCATGTAGGACAGGGGCTCAAACAGTAAAAAGGGCACCACCCATCAAACCTCACCCGCCAGCACATGCTCCATTCCCACTACAAATACTGTGAATAATTAATAATCAGTAATAGCTATAAATAACCATGTACTCTATAAATCAACATATACACTTGAAATAAGCCTGTGTGTGTCAAGTGTGCCAGTGTGTGCCTGTGCCATCAAAATTTAATTTAATTTGAAGCATGGTAGTGGTAGCATCATGTTGTGGTGATGTTTTGTTTTGTTTTTTTTTAACCAATGAAGACTGGTCAGGGTTGAGGGCCAGATAGTTTAAATACAGGGCAGTCCTAGAAAAACGAACCGATCCAATCCGCAAGTGATTTGAGACTGATTCAATGATGACCACAGATTTTGGACAGATTCAAAAAAACAAATTGAGATTTATGAGTTCATTAGATAGACAGACAGACAGACAGACAGATAGATAGATAGATAGATAGATAGATCACTTTACTAATCCCAGAGGAAAATTATTGCATAAATATGTATAAATCCTATAAGTGTACACTCAGATTCCAAGAAGGCCATACACACAAGCGCACTACAACTTAGACCAAATGAGGAGTCCATAAACACAAATAGTTTCTGGAAGCACTGGAAACACTAAAGAAACATAAAACAGAAGAATTGGTCTTTCAAAATGGTGATATATGAAACATTTTAAATAACTTGCTAATTATATTACCACTGACACAGAACGTGAATACAACAACACACATGACAAACCAAACATATTAGAAATAGCAGTAAAGACTCCCGGAACCCCCTTGGTGTAACAGCGCAGCCCCACCAACAGAGGTCAGTGTCTACAGAATTTTAATCAGTTGCTCATTTACTGTTTATTTCCTGGATTGTCCCCATATAAGCACATGGTTTTCTGTTAGTTGTTGCGAAGTCTTGCCAATCTCCTGTGTTTTCCCTGTTTGCCTTTTCTTTGCCTTGACCATCTTGCTAGAATTTCTTCAGCTAATCTTTGGATTGCTTTATTGTTTCATGATTATTGCCCTTACTCTGTTTGACCTGAGTATGCAGAAGACCTGGTCATGGTGTCATGTACTGGACCCTGACAGTCAATCTCAAAAAGACCAAAACTCATTTTCCAGAAAAGAGCAAGATCTCAGGGATACACAGTTTTATTGTCTCAGTTAATGAATTGAAAGAGAAAGCATGATGGGTGTTCTATGCAATTACGTGACAAATCTCTAATCAAATATCAATTTGAATGTGGCAAGTAGACTTTGTGTTCAGGCTACTGTTTTTTTTTGTTGTTTTTTTTAATTCGCAGTTGCACAGCAGACTCCTTATTGACTTCTGACTTTCACAAAAACAATTTTTCATTTAAACTTTATGTGCTTCACTGTCCAAATCCTGCCAGCTGCTGCACCACCCACACCAGCCAAAGTGTGATCCAGCTGTTTTTACTAGGCTGATTAGTTAGATTTTTCTGAATCAGGAACACACGGGTCTGAGGAAACACTGCCGAAACGGAGAAAAATAAACTGCAGCGCAAAGTCCTATAACTCTCCTGCTAGCATCACAACATGCAGCGACCTCGTAGCTGACAGAAAATAAAGACGCTAGCCCGACATTTTGTCGAGGCAAACGTGATGTGCTACACAGAAACTTTCTTAGAATAGACTCATTAACATATAGTCTACTTGTTCATTTCTCTTACTCTGTGTTAATGCACTTAATTAGCTAAATAGCTCACCATATGTTATTACATTACAGTATATTAGCGACCACATCTTAGCAAAACAAAACATGGGACTGGGCAGCACAGTGGAGATTTTACTTGCTTGCTTGGTGGGCTTCTGATTTGCCTGCCCATGATTTTATATGGTAGTGATATGTGGGGCCTACTCACCAACCAACACGTCAACCAATGGGACAAACACCTAGCCAAAATTTTGTACCCTGAATTCTTTTGCGAAAGCCTTCTGCAAGTGCACAGAAACACATCGTAAAATGGCTGTTGCACTGAACTAGGCCGATTTGCACGATTACTCCAAATTCAAAAATGAACCGTTAAATTCTGACTCCGTTTAAAGAGCAGTGAGCCATGTTCATATCGTCATAAATCCCTGCAATGCCAAGAGCTGAGTGTCAAGACAGAGTCCCGTCATTGAGCTGGTCCTGAACCTCAGCACAGTAAAACACATCAACACTGCACAAACACACAGGTGCACGCTGACAGAATACAGACCAAATGTGGAAAAAGGCTGGCCATCGAGATGAGACAGGCCAGGATAAGAAATCATGTTTCCCTACAGAGGACGGAGTGTTCACACAGTGCAACAACAACAACAATGAGACCGAGCTGCACATCTTAACTGAGTGTCAAAAATACAGCCATTTTCAGCAAATCTACAATTTCAGAATGTTCCTGCTCAATTCTCCACTCACACTCATTCTGTTAGGAGAGCAGAAGGAGAGCAGAGCTCTGGCAACATGGTACGTATCAGCCTGTAACAATCTGAGAGACAATGAGTGACACACACACACCCACACACACGCACACACACGCACACAGCCCTGATTGACACTGAGTGATTATTTATGTGCATTTGGTTTTTTTTCTCCTTTATTTAGTAATATGTGCATCATGTTATCCCCAATTTCACATGTAGCTAAATTCAAATAGACACACGTGACATCATGTGAGCAATATGAGATTATGTGAAAATAAATGAATCCTCTGAGAAAATCACACATGAAAAATTAAATCACAAATGAACATGAAAGGAAACAAACCGTGTGAAAATTTTAGATATAAATAAATATTATAATATTTATTGTATAAATATAATAAAAACTGACACCAGGGCTAAATATTTGGACCTGTTTCTCTTCTCCTGTTTTCTTTTTTTTTTTTTTTTCCACATTTACACACACACACACACACACAAGAGTAGAGTGCAAAAAAACCCTTAAGTAGGCCTACATTTTTTTTTTAAGAACACAAGAGGGGAGAGGGCGCCCTCTGGCTGACTATAGACTCATTGCATTGTTCCAATAATATAGATTATATTATATTTAAATTAAAAAAAAAACCATTAAATTAATGTTGAATATATTCAAGGGAACTCTGGTGGGATCCCAGGGAGCCAAAGCAACTGCAAAATGTTTCTGAGACTTCTGAGACTACGACATGGATGATGGTGTAATAGCGGTGGTCAAAATCTCATTCATTCCACAGGGTTCCAGATTCTCCGATTGGAGAGTGTAGCTCCTTCTCCTTACGTTTCCTCACTTCCATTGCTCTCATAACAAAAAAAAAAAAAAAATAGCAATGCAAACAGATGTCATTAATGTTATGTGCATCACTGTTCATGTTTCTCCTTCATTCTGATCATAAAATGGTGCTTGTGGAACCCATCAGCCAGCCTCCTCCTGGGTTCAACTGATTGCATCTCATTTGCATTCAGATGACTGACAGTAAACAACTCAGTATTTGATATAAATTTCAAAAAATATACTGCATATAGTACATATACATAGAAACTTAAATCATAATATTAATATTAATATTAATATCTTAAATCATAATATTAAATCCCTACTTTTACTATTTAATATCCCTGACATTAAATATATTATAATAAATATTGCATTGACATCCAAGATGGTATGTCCATGTGTACTCCCATTGCTACAAGAGAGCCGTGTTTCAGCGTGGATTCTCCCCCATCACATTATTGTGTGCGATTATTATGTGTGAAGTCTTTGTCATTATTCATTAGTATGGTAGTATGGTGCTAAGCTCTTATTTTTACTTAATATATCATTATTTTGACTTACTGACTCATTATTTTAAGGTATTATGTCATTATTTTTGACTTACTCCCTTGTTCTTACAAGGTGTCATTATTTTTAATTTTAATATCGTGTTGAAATAACAATATAATAACCCAAATAACAAGATACTAACTAGACATAATGTTTCGAAATAATGACTTCATAAGTCAAAATGTTCAGTTGAAATAATGACAAAATATTTTGAGATAAGTTAAGTCAAAATAATGATTTATTAAGTTAAAATAACATCACACTATATCTTAAATTAACAAGATATTAAGTCAAAATAATGAGATATTAAGATGAAAAAAATGGCAAAATATCTTGAACTATGATTATTAAGTCAAAATAATGAGATTTTAGTTGAAATAACATATAATTGTATATAATAATAACATATAATATCTTGAAATACTGAGTTATTATGCCAGAATAAAAAGATATTAAAATTAAAATAACAACAACTTAAGGTTCAGGGATTCAGTAATTTAGAAATGAAGCATCTTCAAATTAAATTTAAAGCATGGCAAAGAAGTGTGGAAGTCTCTCTCTCTCTCTCGCTCTCTCTCTCTCTCACTCACACACACACACACACACAGTTAAAGTGATCATCAGTGGTAAAATTTACAGAGCAAACAGCTTATCTGCCTGACCTTTTAGCCTCTATAAAGTGAACTGTATAGGTATGTGTAGGTGGTTGAGTGTGTGTGTGTGTGTATGTGTGTGAGAGAGAGAGAGAGAGAGAGAGAGAGAGAGAGAGAGAGAGAGACTCCATACACTCTAACCTGAGCAGGTGTGCTTATAGACAATGAACAGGTGGAATAAAATGTGAAAAAAAAGGTTCACATTTTGAGTATCCTTATCTGGACAAGCTCCACTTCTCAAATGGGTCTGACCTTTGCTTGGCCTCACATTCAGCAAGTAGGTGAGAGTAATAAAAATAACAATATAATAAATGCTAGTTATATTGCATGCTTATACAAACACCTTCATAAACCAGACACTATTCTGATACTATAACTATATGGGCATGTAGTGAAGAGGTGTGTGACACAACTCACAGATTCTGATTATTCAACTTCAGATAAATGAGGGACGATATAAAGACCTCCCGCTCACATGACCTCTTATTTTGTAGTTGTTGTTGTTGTTGTTGTTGTTGAGATCCAAGTCCACATCTCTAGCCTCAATCTGTGAACCTTTCTGGAAAGCTTTCTTTAAAAAATGATCAGTGCACCACCCCTTGCACCTCTAACCAAGACAAAGTGGTTACTGAAGATAAATGACGTTTACAAAAGTTCATTCATTTCCAATCATTTCCAAGTCTAACTCCCTACACACACACACACACACACAAAAAAAAAAAAAAAAAAGCCTCGGCAGAGAGCCTTCCTCTTACCCTTTGTCATCCTCCACCATTGCTTCTATCTCTAACTCTGTCATGATAAACTGTAAATCATAAATCATGATAAAATGCAAAAAATCAAAATAAAATGCATTTCTTACACAAATATCAGGATAAACTGCAAATCATAAAATCATAAATCATAATAAAATGCAAAAAAAAAATCTAAATAAAATGCATTTCATACTATTTAAATACTGGAGAATTACAGAAAATTATAGAATTAAAAAAAAAATTAAGTATATATGTGTAATAAAATGTAATACAAAGAGAACTAGATAGACCTAAGAATGTATATTCCATTTAAACATGGTTCATTCATTTATCTTTATCCGTGGCGGATCCGGAGCCAATCCCAGGAACGCTGGGTGTGAGGCAGGAATACACCCTGCATGGGGTCCCAGTTCATACATTCATTCACACTTAGGGGCAATTTAGAGGAGCAGCCTGTTTTTGGGAGCTGGGAGGAAACCGGAGAACTCAGATGAAACCCACACGGACACAGAGAGAACATGTGAAACTCCACACTGACAGTAACCCAAGCTCAGGCTCAAACCTGGGACTCTGTGAGGCTACAATAATTCATTTTTGGAAATCATTACACCTACCAAGGTTCATCTGATGAGATTCCAAACAGGATGAATGGACATCAATATGCAGAGGGACAGGAAGAAGAAAGTCCATCTCGGACAGTTAGAGATAGAAGCAGAGGATGACAAAGGGTAGGAGGAAGATAGCAAGAAGATAAACCATTTCAAAACAGACCCTGTTACTGACTGTCATGTTACGAGAGAGTACGAAGTTTATGAACACTGTATGCAATGTAATCGAAACACAAAGAGTTGGCGTGTAGATGTTTATTTTTTTTCAGTGCAATGTTGAGTGCAATCTGCTGTAGAAATTACTATCACTTCACTTCGAGGTGAGTGTTAATAGGTTACTCATATTGCTTACAATGTATGAGGATTTGTGTTTGGAAAGTGTTGAGAAATGTGTTATGAGAAATGTGTTATGTTTCGAGAGCAGAAACGTTATTTCTTAAAAAGTGTGTAAACAAAAAAAAAAATGTGTGGAAAGCTTTTATCATTTCAGTCGCTTTGTTCAGTGTGTTGTGGCAGTTGAAAGATGTGGAGTTGACTGACAGCTGAATAGCGTAGAATTGCAGGAACAAAAGTGACACAGCTATGGCTTGATGTGTGTGTGTGTATGTGTGTGTGTGAGAGAGAGAGAGAGAGAGAGAGAGCTCCCCTGCAGAGAGAAAGGTTGTGTAATGTGATAATGCCACATTCCAAGCACATTTGCCACGCGACAGCAGCAATATGATCCACAGAATAGAACAACACCCACACACGTACTTTACACTTACATTTGATTGCTCTATCTCAATTCACGATCTCTTCTATTCTATTCTGCCTTTTATCTTTCTCTTCCTTCTCCTGCTCTGCTGTCGTTTTACTTTATTGAATGTCTCTTTACTCTTTCTTTGTCTTCTTAACTTTCAGACAACCCTTCCCCTACTCCCTGATGTCTGCTCTCTCTGATTTAGGTTGGCAGGAAAGGGTCCAGGTTCCAGGGTTCAGTAATTCAGTTGAGATCGTGGATTAGATTCAATTTATAAATTAGTTAATCTAATGGAATTTAATCCAAGATTGATATTCAAGGCCACTAGGTGGTGTGCTGACGTTGTGCTAGGAGGATTTCACGTGTTTCATGCTCTCAAATCAATTAACACAGCCATCTGAACGCACTCCTAATTGTGCAGAAGACAGTAATTCCAGTTCCACTGCAAATGAAATACTATTTTCTTCTCAATTTGCATTTTTAAAGTGGTAACAGTTGGTTAAGGCTTTGGGCTACAGATCAGAAGGTTGTGAGTTCAAATCCCAGCGCAGTCAAACTGCTACTGCTGGGTCCTTCAGCAAGTCATTTTGGAGAAAAGCATCAGCCAAATGAATAAATATAAATATAAATAATGCATTATTCTAAAATTATACAGGTACACTGAAAATAAAACATATTATACTGCACTGTTTGTAAAATACTATTTTGCAAAAGAAGCTATGGAAAAAAGGAAATATTTTATGGTTCTGACCTAAAATAAATGGCAATAGGAACAAGAAATAGTTTTCTCACCTTTTTTCAACCACTCCTAGGGAAAAAACACAGTTTTTTGAATCCAAATTTGACATTCATTTGCCTTATTGTCTCCATAAGCCTATACCATGACCTGTAGAAGTCTCAATCTGTTATACGAGTTTCTTTCATATGAAAGAACCAAGCCGTTTGTACAGAGAGACTGCAAATTGAACATAACTGAACAAAAAACTCATCATATGCGTGTTGAAGACTGGCCATGAACAGAGCCATTAATAAATAGACGACCAGGAGGGCACAATGAGTTATGGTGAGGATGAAGTTCAGGTGCAAGATAAGAACCGGGCCTCTCCATAAACACCCCAAAGCCTAAAGGAAATGTTGACATAGAGGAAATGCCTTATATGGTAAAGACCTTGCTCCAACTATTGGCCAAAGGGGGAGAGAGAGTTAGTGGATGGACAGTAGTAGAAGACGACAAGAAAAAATCATCAGATGTGGAGCCAGCAAAAAAGGCAGGAGCACGAATAGCAGAGATCCTCATGCTAACCTCAGCCCTGGAGTACAGTGTAGGGGTCTACTAACAACAGCTGGGAAGTCTATAAGAGCATCAAGGGGAAATAAAAAACACGTAATCATGATTTTAAAAAATCTGAAGAAGTAGTATATCATAAAAGTATGGGCTCACACCAAATTAACTTCACAGACAGCGAACAGAAACATGTGGGTTGGTCAAGAAGTCAGGAAAAGGACTGCAGAGAAACTGCCTAGAAACCGGAACAAAATAAGGTATACTGAAATCCTTCCAAAGAGATGGAGCAAAGCGGTGTCCCAACTCAGATGTAGAGAGAAATACAGTAAGAAGAAATAAGAGTGGGAAAACACGTAAGCAACGTTATGAGGCTGCTGGCAGATCTCAGCATCCCAGAAGGAGACCCGCCTCCATACACGGATGCCTTGAAGAAGCAGCTAAAGGCCCTCAGCCAACAGATTTCACCAGGCAAACTTGCATTGGTTATCCCCACCAGGAGGAGGAGAGTGCTTACTCCTGATATGTGGAAGACAAGACAGCCTGAAAAAGGCATGGAAACTGGAGGACAGCCCACAGGATGTGTTGTTTAGCTTGATTCTTTTGCTCAAACTATTCAAAACTGCCTTTTGGAGATTTTTTTTTTTTTTGCCAATCTTCCCAACTTTGGTGTCAAACCACTCAGGACCATGTGAACCTCAATAATTATCAAAAACATGTTGAGATTTATAAACAGTATAGCCACTACACATCAATCAGTTCTAAGGAGGTGGAGCCGGTTTCCTCAAGTAGCTGTAATTCATGATTGGTCATAAGGATTTGAATCAAACTTGACGTACATGTTCAGTACAAGGTTCTGAGAACATCTATAAAGATTGGGATGTGGCCATAGATAAGGGGTGGAGTTAAGTCAAATTAGCTGTTTCCTAGGAACCAAAAGTTCGATTAAGCTGAAATTTGGTGTACTGCATCAATCTGCTAAACTATAACTGGATTGTTAAAAATTTGGATTTTTAAAACATGATACGTATGTTCATCTATTGTATCTCATATATATATTATTCTATTTATCTGGGCAAGAACTGGCCACTTGGGGTCCTGTGTGTGAGGAGTGCTTGGGCCCCGCAGATCGCCAGTTATTATTTGACATTCTTCTTCTTTGTTCTTTTCCTCTCTATGCTATTCCTCCCCTTCCACCTGTCTTGTCCCTCTTTTCACACCTATTTTACTTCCTCCACGCCTGATTTGTGTGAATTGCATCAAAAGGTTTTGTTTTTGATAACTATATTACAGGTTTTAGGTGACACTGTGACTGCTTTGAAAACATGGACACATTATGTAATTTCCATGAAATCAGTGAAAATGTACAGTGTAATTCGCAGAAGGATTATCAGTTCAGATATCTGCGTTAATTATTTCAAAAACAGGTAGAGGGATTATGGAGTATGTGACTGATCGGCAATGGCTTTTGACACCAAAGTAGAAAAATAGAAAAATTCACTTAAATTTTTTCTCACTCTCCTTTACATGGTCCGTTTTAGTCTTATAGATCATTCATTACACACACACAAGCACACAGTATTTATTTATTTATTTATTTAACATCTTTGCATTGATTCAATAATTAACGCATCTTTCTCATTAAAACTCTAGACCTCCCTAGAAAACTACCAGTTATGCATTTAGACAGGAAGTCATGCCTGATTAGTTATGTCCCATATCCTTAACGTATATTTTCTAAACTGATCTGAACAATCTGTGTACAGATACAATGCGAATGATGCAGCTGCTTAAGGAAATTATTCTTACACAAGAAGTAACACCATGTTTTATGTACTCAGATCCGACGTGTGTTTGTGTTGTACATTTATTTGTGTGTGTGATTACACTAGCCTCGGTGAATAGATCTACATTAACCATTAAACCAAGCTGGCCTTGCGTTTCTGCACTCACTGGCTTATACATGACATATTACTGCAGACCAATTATGGAAGACAGTAAGAGGGCACTCTTAATTAGAGGCACACTCCTCCTGGTAAAATTTTAACTTAATTCTCTCTCTCTCTCTCTCTCTCGATCTCTAACCACATTCAATGCTGCATACTAAGTTACAAAAAAACTCTATTAATAAAGATGAAATAGTCTATGGCAGTATGACGTTTATTTTGTACTCTTCTCCCAGGAATCACGTTCCTGTTGGAACCCTCAGTTCTTCAACAGCAAGCTTGCTTTCCAGGAACTACAACATATATAAGGTGTTCCGTAGGCATTGTGTTTAAAGGTTAATGGCGATAGTTGATATACGAGTTTTTGGAGGCTGCACATCCTGTTCTTAGATTACAGTTTCTGACTCCAAAATTCTTGTCTATAGTTTAAGTAAGTATCTAGAAAAGACCTATGTTGTTCTTCTTCTTCTTCTTTCAGCAGCTCCTGTTAGGGGTCATCACAGTGGATCATTGGCCTGCATATTTGATTTGGCACAGTTTTTACACCGGATGCCCTTCCTGACGCATCCTGATGCCATCCCTAGTTTTATGCAGGCTTGGGATCGGCACTGGGAGTGTACTGTCGTGTGCGACACCAGTGGCTGGGGTCGGTTCCCCGGCCGAGAATCGAACCCAGGCTGCGGCGGTGAGAGTGCCGAGGCCTAGCCACTAGTCCTCCAGGGATCCTCAGAGGAGACATATGTATTGTGCTATTATTATCATTTCAGTGGAAGTTGTGGAGCAGCACTGGGGTCCCAGATTCAATCCTGAGCTCAAGTTACGGTCTGGGTTGAGTTTCTCCCCATGTCCGCGTGGGTTTTCTCCGGTTTCCTCCCACCTCCCAAAAAACAGTGTGAATGAGTGTGTGTGTGTGTGTGTGCATCGTGCCTTGTGATGGACTGGCTTCTCATCCATGGTGCACAGTGTTCCCGGGACTCTGGATCCACCACATCACTGATGAGGATGAAGCAGTTAATAAAGATGAATGAAGGAGATGAATGAATGGTGAACCGCATGAGGGGTGAAAGGAACAAAAGATTTTAAGAATGAATTGATTACAGTAGATTTGATAGAGATTTGAATAGAGTTGAAATGCAAGTGAGTTAAAACCACTAACTGATTTAACATCCATTAAATTTTAGAAATTCAAGACTTAATTAAAACAGAATAGATTAATTAAAATATGAGCCGTGCTCATTATTTATCCTTCAGGATTTTTCATTTAACCACAAAACCACCATTAACATGCAGGGGGGGGTCAGAAGGGTGGAAGGAACAAATGTTCTTTGATTAAAAAAAAACCCAAAGGTGATGAAAAAGCATGTGAATTAAACACTCAGTTGCCATTAGAAATTTAATGATAATCATCTCACATTGTATTGGGTAATTTCTGTTTAATTATTTAACAAGCCATTTTCGTCTTCATTCCTTATTTAGAGCAGGTATTTTTGTTTTTTTTTTATTTTTATTTTTGTTAATTCCAACTTTATAAATTCGGGGGTGTGCTGTAACAGGAAACTAATCAGTGATGGGGTGGGGTAACAGCTCATCCCAAAGTGTTTTATTCCTCGTCCATATCAATTTGCCATAGATTAAGATTTGTTTATTTATTAATGAACGACATGTTGTGCTTTTATCAGTTTATAGTTACATTTACAGCTGTTCTGTCACCAGCCTCTCTTTTGCTCTTTCTTGAAGTTAATCAGAAAAAAGCACAGCATGTCACGTTACCAAGAAACCGGAAAGCACAAACTCCTCTGTCCTGAAGACTGATGCAGAAAAATTACTGAATGTAAGAGCTGACACTGGAGACTTTTTCCATAAATGTTAAATAATCATCTTCTTACAGAAAACTTCAACATATCAAGGACTATATGGCTATTTTTTCCCCATTTATTATTAGTCTTATATTATTGTGGAGTGTCATTACAATGACACATTAGAATAAGCACATTATTATACATAAACATGTGATGTGCATTAAAACTGATCGGCCAGAACTACTGTCTGAGACACTCTCTGTCCAATCAGATTTGAGAATTCATCAGCACTATGATAGTTTAAATTGTGGGAGGTTTTGGGGTACAAATGTTAACCAAGGGGGTGAAAAGAACAGAAGTGATTAGTCGAGGTGACACACTGACTGAGACGGAAGTTACAAAATGATAAATTAATGCATTTTATAAAATTACATTTAATCACCATTCATTCGATTACTTGTTACTTTTCTTCTGTGTGACCCCCGCTGCATGCTGAAGGCCAGAACGTGGTGCTCTATAACAAACACGGTTCATGTTTGATCAAATCTGCATTGCTTTATTACTAAAAAACTGGAATGAAAACACTTGTCTTTGCTCAGTTTTTACCCCGTCTGCATTTTAATCATTTCATCTTTGCTAAGGTTAGCCTTTAGAGCACTGTGGGAGACGTGTGCGTCCATGAGTGATGGCATGAAGCCTGCAGATGATGTGTATCCATTCTTACAGCTCTTTAAGGGTTAATGAACAGCTGCCAAATAAATGTTTGTATGCACGTGTGTGTGCATATCTGCAACTAAATATGCGGCAGAAATTATGCATGTGTGTATGTGTGTGTATGTATGTGTGTGTGGGGGGGAGAAGGATCCACTGTTAATGTTACACTTTTGCCTATTTCACTTAAAATGGTCTGCTTGCATAAGTGAGTATTACATGTACTTTTATCACTAAGACATCTTTTAAAGAATTACTTGCACACGTTCTTAAGTTTCCTGCAATCCCTTACTCTTTCTCTATTTTTTTTCTCTATTTTCTCTTAACCACAACATACTCTATGCTTGATGTATGCAGTATGTCTCCATCCATATCCACTAGCACCTCTCTGATATCCTTGTTAGCTGAAGCAGGTGATAATATTGAGCTAAATGTATATCTCTAGTAGGAGAACACCAATCAATATATCAATATGTTGAACACGAATGTAAATATATCAATATAAGGCTCATTTTTTGGCACTGACAGATTATTTGCTGATACCAAATGTCTCAGGGTGTTGATTCATGCTGTTTATCGGTGATTTCATCGTGTCAGGCGATTACACAGAGCGAAAGAGATTTGATCTCCATTTGCATTGATGTTTTTCAGCCTCTGTAACACATCAGCAGCAGTGATATGTGAAATACAGTCGCAGGTGTAATAAAACGTGAACGAGGTGGATTATTAAGTCTATTGTTGTTTTTTCCCAAAATGCATTTGGAATAGAAAAGAAATTAAAAAGTTAATAGACTTTCAAAAGCACAAATTTCTGTACACAAAAGGACAGATGACAGAACCATATGTTTAGTGTATATTTGTTTGGGGTTTTTTTTGTTTTGTTTTGTGTAATGAACAAAAGGGTTACAGCTTTTTACCATTTTTTGGTATTCAGAAGAAACATAACACACAAAAAGTTAAAAATCCTGAACGCAGCTGTCTATCTGCACATTACGTGTGTTTTTAGAATCGTTTGCCCCACATCGCTGTTATTATGTCATTGATGAGACCTGATACAACGCATTGCTCAACCCTAATTGTAATTTGATAGAGATCAGATTTTAGCCTCCTATCTAGTCGTCGCTGACACCAGAGCCTTGTAAAGGGTCATGTTGTGTTTCTACCTTTACGACTAAGGAAGTCTCAGAGGCAGACTCCCATTTGCAGTCAGTGGCAGAACATATAATTATATGCTGATCTGATCATAATGAGCTGCAATATGAGAGTATGGTGAGGGTTGAGGAAGTATCAGCTTCATCAGTTATCTAATGACCCCTTTATGACCCCTTTGTAAACCTACTGGGTTCATCGCGTCCTGGGACATCTCCCTCTCTCTCTCTCTCTCTCTCTCTGTCTCTCTCTCTCTCTCTCTCTTTCTCACTCTTTGCGTTTTTCTTTCTCTTACCCCTTATGCATTGCCCCAACCTGCTCTTTACTTCTCCTTCCAATCTGGTGGGCATCTGCAGGGGGATTAACCGTGTCATTAAACACAGACCACTCACCCGGTTCCTTCAGCGCCCCAACTTTCCCTGCCATTCTCAGTTCCCTCAGGGACGGAGTGGGTAGCACCAGGCTGAGCGAGGGAGGGATAGAGGGTTGGAAGCATCCCGTTTTAGATCTCCCCCTGGGGGGATGCGGGCCATCTCAGACCCACAGGGCAGATCAGGGAGGGAGACTCTCCTGAGACCTGGAACACCCCCCTCCCTTCTTCTTTTGTCTTTTAGAGGCGGGAGAAACAGTGGAGAAGCTGAGCGGAGAAAGAGAGTGGGAGGGAAAGAGTGAGGGAAAGGAGGGAAAGACTGAAACAGGTGTGAAGGAGAAATGACAGGTTAGGGTTAACATCCAGATAGGAGTATCGAAAGAAGAATAGAGGCTGATCTGAGCACTTTGTGGAGTTGATTTATTGTCAGATAAAATACTAGATATGTGTTAAGGTGTGAGAGGAGGAATTTAGACGATTTACAGACATCTCTCTTTTCAAAAGTTAGTCAAATGCGTGCCAAAATGTTGAGAAAGTTGAGAAATTAGCCAACACAAGGTACTTGTATTATTGTTTATTGATGATTATGTTTTTTCCTAAGCATCTAATAGGACAGAATAGAAAGATTCTGTGTTAATCACGTGTTAATCAGTCAAATTATGCCAGGGCCAGATTTAAAAATAATACCAATATTTCTTCAAATATATCATATATAGTTGATTCATATTATTTGTAAGAATGGTTAGCTTCCTTTTGTCTCATGCCACGTCTCATATTTATTCACTGCTATCCCCAGTGTCCCAGAACTGTTTTTTTTTTAAATAGATTAGTAATATCCCCTTCACATATTGATTTTAAGAACACTGTTTAGGCACCCAGGTGAAATTCCATCCACCTTGTGAGTCTCTGCGTGTGAAAGCCTGTCCTTGTGGGAACGTGTGGGTCTTGACGCTGTTCTGTGGACTCAGCGACATGCTGAATGCTAAGTCCATTCTGCTGCGCGTTGTGTGCGGCGTGGAGAACAGCGCGCCCTCGTCCCCTGATGGACTGGAGAAGCCGTGGCTGCGATGGTGCCGCTCTGAGCTCGGGACGTGCGAACGCTGAGGAGTTGACGCCGCCTTGGGAGGGGTGAAGTGTCCAGTAGGAACTTCCATACCTTGAAGCGAGCCCGTAGATGTGACGGTGTACATCCGTGACGCGCCAAGAGTCAAATAATCTGCGCTATCGTCCATGCTGTGGCCGAAGCCACATGACGACTCTATGGCACTGCTATATTCGCAGTGGCTGTCCGAATAAGGGCTGTACATGGTGCTGTCGTGCACCGCAGGGCTGAAGTGGTCGGTGCTCGGCGCTGGAGAGCTGAAGGAAGGAGTGTGCTCTGTTGTAGGGCTGCTGAAACTGCTGTCTGTGTTGATGGTGTCTTCGTCCTGCAGTCCCAGCGTTTCCAGAACCCAGGAGTCCAGCGGAGGCGTGGCAGCCACCTCGTCGGCGGAGCAGAACTCCAGAGAGAGGTTACGGCACGTCCGCTTTCCCTCGCCACCCTGCAGCAGCCGACTCACATTGAGGAAGTCTCGCTCTTCGTGTAGAGCTCTTTTCCTGTGCCGCACGTCTGCACTTCTCTGAACAGAGAAAAGCCTCTACGTGAGACGGAGAACGAACAAATTAAGGACCAGTTACTAATTACTACTTAAAACTGTTTTTAAACCAGTGCAAATGTACTGAACATACCTTTGACTTGTCTTCAAGAGACTTCACATATGATGAGTTTAGAAACTCTTTGAGTTTGTTATTCTCTTCCTGGAGTCTCGCGAGTTCTTCTTCTTTCTGCATCAAGGTGTCCTGAAGCTGATAAGAAAACTAGTGTTAGCATTTTCACTTAAATATCGGCTACGTGTCGCTTTTTTGTTTCATGAGGAATAAAGCGTGCTGTAGCGGACCTGCTTGTTCCGCTGGAGGTGAGGGGACAGTTGGTCGGACCAGACGGAGTCATGCAGAGCACCGTGTGCTGGAACCAGCTGTGGGACTGAAAGACGCAAAAGAGGGAGGGTATAAAGTTAAAATCGTGCCATTACAAATTTTGCAAAAATCTGAATTTGAATGCTATTCTTTTGAATTTGTATACCATCTGAAATAAAATCATGATTTGCAAAAGAGCAATCTAAAATCTGAAACTTACGGATGTGTGATCGAAATTCAAAAATGAAGCATGTGTATAATCATTTTCTAAAAATCCTTCCATCTCTCAATTAATTCACATTTTTAGAATCATTTAAAAATTACTTGCAGGCAAAAGCAGTCAAATACAGTTCCCCTCTTCCCTCACACACACACACACACACACTAAAGCTTACTGCAGCACGGTAAATGTACAGTGAGAATATGGACCCAGGATCTTTCAGATGGTATGAAACAAAATCCGAACTACGATGGTGAATCAAATGAAAATCTTAAAAGTGCAACATAAATTAGAATTGAATCGAATTTTTGTTCTAGAGGAATCCAGACACTGAACAACTGCATCGAGTGAAATGGAGATTATGTAGAAAAATGACACACTTTTGTGACACCGATTTGCAATAAACAATGCAAAATTTAAAGAAAATAAGAAGAAGAAGAAGAAGGTTTTCATTTGACTCACCCTCGTAATAACGTGTAATATTATTCAAATTTAGATTTATGTCTACAAATTCAAATTTCTGATGGCATTATTCTCTCTTTATAATCTTTCTACAACTCCATACCACGCAGTCAGGATTTACAGTATAAAGTAAACATTATAAAAGTAAATGTTCTCATGTTTCAAATAAGATTCATTAAGATTCATTAAGATTCATTAAAGGGAGGATAGAGGTGTTCTGTGTTTGACTGCTTTTGCCTGCAAAGTTCCCCGAAAGTTATTTTGAAAGCAAATCTAAAAAATGTGTTTTGAATTTGAAATGTTCCCTCACAAAGCGTGAAATTTTGGTTCCAGATTTCAGATTGCTTTTTTTGGCAAAGCACAACATTCAGTTTCAGATGGTACGATACAAATATCTAAATACAAGCGTTAGTCAAATGAAAACCATAAAAGTGTGACCTAAATTACATTTTTGTTCTAGAGGAATTCGGACCCTCGTTAAGCGCTGGGACACTTCCACTGAACGAAATGGAGATTATGCAGAAAACTGATACACTTTTGTCACATATTTACAAAAAAACAAAGCAAATTTTTTTAAAAATTAAGGTTTTCATTTGACTCACCACCATATCAACATTCAAATTTTTTCAAATTCCTAATGCCATGGTTCTCTATCTATAATCTCTCTATAACTTCATACCACTGCAGTCATGATTTACGGTATGAAAAAATGTTTTTATCTTCTTTTAATATAGCGGATAACAAAAAAAAAAAATCTAAATAAATTCTTTTAAATAAAATTAATTAAGATTCATTAAACAGGAGAGAGGAAGAGTTCTGTGATGGACTGCTTTTGCCTGGAAGTTTAGATATTTTGAAAGCAAATCGAGAAAGAAAGAAAGAAAGAAAGAAAGAAAGAAAGAAAGAGTGAATGCTTTGTAGAAATTGATTATAATTCATTTTGAATTTCAAATGCACATTTCAGTTCAAAATTCAATTTCAGAGAGTCAAATGCAAAATTCCAAATAATACAAAATAACTTTTGTAAAAATTTGTCATTCATGATCTCACTCTATAATTGGTGCAGTATTGTAACTAAACTTTCTAATAATAATAATAATAATAATAATAATAATAATAATAATAATAATGCTATTACAGTATAGAGATTAAAAACAAATTCCTTGATTTAAGTAGTGACTTTGGAACTGTAATCTAAGCTTCATAACTCTTTCTACAGGAACAGAGCAGAGAAACGCAGCAGCCAATGGAAATGAGCTTCGACATGGCGAGGCTGAGTGCGTGAGTGGCGCGCAACAGCCGGGAAAAAGCTCTCGCGCCTCTCATCCCGCAATTTGGTGCCACTCACGCTCGCGCTGGCAACCCGCGTCGTCCAAGCGACCGGCGTCCCAGAGGGAGACGAGCGTTGCCGTGGAAACGTCAACAGTGGCGCGAGCCGACGCAGAGGCGGAGTAGGCGCAGTCGAAGCGCGCGTCTCGGCAGGAGAGGATGGAGCTCTGCAAATCATAAAAATAATAAATAATAAATAATAATAATAATAATAATAATAATCAGGCAAATGCACAGAGTGAACCTGCGAGCTGAAGGAGAGCTTCATTTACACTCCGTGTTCATGCACAGAAACATATCCAAGAACTTCTACAGAACTTCTCTCTTTCTCCATCTATATATCACTCTATCCCTCTATCCCTCTATCACTCTCTGCATTACTACTAAAGCTATTTTTTCACCTATATTTATCCAGGATAGTCACACTGTCTCTGTCTTTTTGAAGAAATCTGCACAACAGTTACCCTTCAGACCCAGAACACCTCACAAATAACTCTAAAACTAAACTTCCCTTAGCCTAGAAATAGCTTCACTTCTGCTCATGAGAAGACTTGCACAAGGTGTAGATGTTTCTGCACAAGTTATTTCATGATGATGATGATGATGATGATGATGGAGTGCTGTTAGTAAAAGCTGTCACTTTAATGCACGAGCAATTAATCCATTTAACTTAAACTTTAATCCATTTAACGTTAGACTCAACTTCCGGCTGTGGGATTAGATCTGCCCTGTAAAGTAACACACCTCACACTCCTGCTTGGGAGATATATATATACTGGGTATATATAAATATATACATATATATATATATATATATATAAATCACGAAATAATACAGCATGCACACTCTAATGGAGAGCATAAGCTGCATGAAACAAAGTGCAAACGCAAAAAAAAAAAACCATGCAAAAAGCCTAAGAACGTCACTCTGGATAATAGTTCCAGGATAAACATGATGGTGTTTTGCTTTTAAGTAATTAAGCTATAACACTCACCATGTCGCAGGCAGGACGTTAGGAGCAAAGCGCGAGCTGGAAGCGCGACACAAGTCCCGGGAGCTCGCGAAAAAACCTTTGGGGAGGAGGAGAGGAGAAGAGAGAAGAGGAGAGGAGAGGAGAGGAGAGGAGAAGAGAGGAGAAGAGAGAGCGCGCGCGCTGGGGCGAAATCAGAGTTTCATTCTAGCGATTCAGGTGGCAAAAGCGGTCAGGGAGGTCACGTGACGTGCCAGGTCGTTGGACTCCAGATGCGCAACAACTGTCCTGCGTGATTGCGCTTTGTTTCAAGGAGAGAAGGAGGGCTTTTAACGTCTGGCTACGAGTGATCCTGCTGCAACAGGAGTGCACGCGCGTTTGCGTGTACGTGTGTGTGTGTGTGTGTGTGTGTGTCCGAGATGAAGATGGAAAGACACCAATGCGCACCTGTTGCATTGCACACTGATGAGTGTGAGTTAATGTGTAAGCCCAGTAGAGACAGCTCAGAGGCGTGATGAATTCATGTGGCTGGTCGGGTGAGGGGTGGACATGCGTCTCACAGCCACCCCCAAACTCAGGCCTGAGTGAAATGCGCATTCCTTCGAGTGACTCATTAACACTAACATTACTTTTGCGCACAAATGACAAGCATCTCTGCACACCTGCATGCTGCCACGACACACTTTCTGCTGTCAGGAGACACTTCTTTTACTACTGACCTCAATGCTACACATCTTTTCTTCAGCTTTTTCTTTTTTTTTTGTACCCAGTTGTAAGGCAAGTATAGAGGAAGGGTGTCAAACTCGCATTACATTACAAGTAGGCTGGACCAATAATAATAATAATAATAATAATAATAATAATAATAATAATAATAATAATAATAATAATAGTAAGCTAATAATAAAAGGAGACCAATAACACATCAACATATGTGCAAATAATAAAAGTTGGGATTGCATAAGTAATAGAATCCTGTTGGTGTGAAACCCTGAAATTAGGTCTTCTGGAAAGAGACATGGTTAAAAATTTGCTCATTAGGTATAATTAAATATCATTACTACATTTTCTGAGCTGATGGCCCTGAGTTTATTTCTGGATTTTTCTCCCTAGGTTTTTTTTTTTTTTTGAAATATTGTTGATTGTAAGTTAAAACACAGATTCATTTTTGCGGGCCGGATTTGATCCTTTATCGGGCCGGTCCCAGTCCCAGCCCACAGAGCACATGACTGTTAGACACCTCAGGTGTAAAGTCAACACAATACATCTGATCCGGTTCTCTTGTCAAATCTAGTTAGCATGCACAGTCCTGTGTATGTGTTGTACACTTTTGCACTCGACTCAATGTTATCGATATTACGTAGCTCTGTGTACCATGAAACTGCTTTGTTATGTATTAAAAAAAACTCATTTTGTTCCAATGTGTACAAGTTACATACATAGAGGAATGACAGTAAAAACCCACTTGACTTCTGAAAGCAAACTTTACATAAATTTACCATTACAATCTCAGACAAAAGAGACTTAAACTGCACCCTTTTGTACCTTTAATATATATTTTTTATATAAATATACTTTAATTATTTTTAGATTAAAGCTTTAAAGATGCACTACTGTATATGCACCATTCTATGTAAAAGACACTCTAAAGTTGAAAGATACATACTCAAGGTACAGAACATAAGGGTACTCTTATACAGTATTTTGTAGCTTTTGGATCATATTTACCTTCTCAGATGCACCTTTCTTGGTAAAAGATAGACACTAAAGCTACAGAAGGTGTACAGTTGAGGAAACAATACAATTTAGAACCCTTTTTTTCCTGAAAGTGTGCATACATACATACAGTACATCACATTTATTTCCACCTCTTGGTGTACACTTGGTGTGGTTTCAGGTTGCAAGTTGTCAGTGTGTGTTCTTTATTAGAGGAAAAACTTCATATGTGCTCACCATTATCCAATCCATATACCTCTATCTCCCTTCTTCAGCCATAAAACACAGCTGCATCCCACCTTATCAGCTTTAGCTCTTCGCAAAACCGCCATAAACATTCTAATTATCATTCTTGTCCATTCCTGCATGACGTTGCATGATATATCTACAAATTGACACGCATATTATTATAATAACGGGTTGTATGGCTATGTATTTGTATTTGTATTTGTCCTGCTCGTTTAATGAGGACCGAGCAGAACGTATGAACTCCATTGTGCCTGGTCTTGTGCTCTTACTTGCGTCGTATGACTTGAATCCGTTAAAGCTATTAATGCCAACGGCTTGGTTTATTAGGATGTGAAGAGACGGTTGGCTTATCCGTGGAGATCCACCGAAGCAGCATTGTTAGTTCATTCAGGTTTCTCAACAATCTCATTGCTGAAGTGCAATAAACATTTAGAGTTTCGTTCAGAGTTATGTAAATCATACTGAGACACACACACCTCACACACACACATGTTTATCTTAATATCCTTGTGAGGACCTTCCATTGGCATAATTATTAATGCAGCTAATTCATCCTATGCTACACCTAAAGCTAATCCTAATCTTAATCTCAGTAACCAAAAGGAAATTAAAGTTTTCGTATTAAAAAAAAAAAAAAGATTTTCTCATATGGACCAAGCCAAAGCTCAAAACTGTGAAATATTCATATACTTGTGGGGACATTTGGTCCCCAACAAGATATAAAAACATGCCCACACCCACACACACACACACACACACACACACACACACACACACACACACACACACTTTTTTTCTTAAATTTGCCTATAAATATAAATTCTTGTTTTCTTATATAAAATAGCCACAGAATTATGGGTTATTTTCTTTACAGCGGTATCGGGGCAAGGGATTAACTCTGAAAACGTGTTTCTTTCCTCCTGCAAAGCTATTCTTTAAAAAGCAGAGTGTGTGTAGTCTGTGTGTGTGTGTGTGTGTGTGTGTGTGTGTAGGAAAAAGGTCCACACATATCCCTATAACTTCAAATTGATGCAAGGGTTTCACGTTCTTAATGTAGTTTTCTGGGCATTGTGGGTATGGAAGGATTTTGAATGAAGAGATTTAGAGAAGAAACGAGAAGCTTGAGAGGCAGGAGAAGAAAAAGAGGCAGGAGAGGCGTGGGTGTTAGTGTTTATTTCACCTCACTCTAACAATTAAACAATGTAGTGTTCTTCCTCTTTTCACCTGATACCCTCTTCTCTGTATGCGGTGTGTGGATGTGGGTGCATGTGTGGGTGGATGTGAGGGTGTGCCTGGTGGTGTAGATGAAAGATCTACAAGTAATTGCTTAAAGTTACTACATGCTGATGTATAAATGCTGAAGCTCTTGAGTAATAAATGACCTCACTTCACTTATTTTTGTATTGCCCAATCAGGTCTACAGTTTTAGCGGCATGTTATAATGACAACATATAATCAAATAACAAAAAAAGCTTCCATTTAACACATCAAAATTTCTTAGCTAGATTTTTTCAGACGTTTTAAATGATCAAGTGGAGTTTAGCATGTTCTCCCTGTGTCACTGTGGGTTGTCTCCAGGTTCTCTGGTTTCCTCCCATCTCCCAAAAACTGGTGGATTGGCATCTCTAAATTTTTCCATGTCCCTTCTTAACTCCTCCCATGCCCAGGCTTTTGCTTCTGTAACACTTCTGTCTCTCCTACAGTACGTCTCTTATTTGGATCAGGAAAGCCCTCCATGAGCATTACTTGCAGAAGGCTTCTGTAACAATGGATGCATCCCTGTGCAAGAGTTTTAGTAATAATTGAGGTAGACGAAAGCACAAACCAAATATACAGAATGTTAAAGTAGGCCAAAATGCAAACAATCATACATATAAAAAGGCCAAATACAATAGTTGGATAAGTGGTACAAGTGGTTAACACTGTTGCCTCACACCTCCGGGGTTGATGGTTTGATTCCTGCCTCCCACCCTGTGTGTGCGAAGTTTGCATGTTCTCCCCATGCTTCGGGGGTTCTCTCCGGGTCTCCCCAGTCCGAAGACATGCGTTGTAGGCTGATTGGCATTTCCAAATTGTCCGTTGTGATTGTGCCCTGACCCTATGATGGGCTGGCCACTGTCCAAGGTGTCTCCTGCCTTGTGCCCTGAGTTCCCTGGGATAGGCTCTAGGCTACTCTGCAACCCTGTGTAGGATAAGTGGTATAGAAAATGGTTGGCAAGAATTCGCAATGAACGAATGCCCATGAACTGTCTTTATAGCAAAAACCCAAAAGTGACCCAGAAGTGTGTGACAGAATTAGGTAAGCATGACCTATGCCAGCAGGGAGAGGAAATGTCCTGAGTCCTCATGACAGCCTCTTTCTTAAACTTGATGGTTTCCCTCACCACTGGTGCCCACCAGCATGTCCCAGCACTAACACATTTCTAGCCTCTTGCAGTTGCCTCTGGAATTGAGTTAAACATTGTCCACTTAAGCTCAATATGCCTGTCCTCACTCATTAGATAGTCCCTTTAGAAGTGGAAATATGCCTCCAAGAAAGATAAATACTGTGAACTACTGTTTAGCCAGGGTTTCACAGAGACTCACAGTTTCAAAAAAGGCATCCGTCTTGTCCACCGGGAAAAACTCCAACCTGGGACTTGTAAGAATGCCTACACCTGCCTGGGCCATATCTCATAGGAAATCCAATGTAGTAGAAAGATAAGTTGGATATAGTCTGATTTAGGGCCACATCTAGTCCATACCTTTTCATCTCAGACACCAATTCTATTTGATTTGTATAATAAACAACAGATATTATCACAAAGCAGCTTTATAAAAATCAGGATTTAAACTTAGATCCCTAAAGAGCAAACCAGAGGCAGCAGTAGCAAGAATAAAATCCCTGAGATGACATAAACAAGAAACCTTACGAGGAACCAGACTCAAAAGGCAACCCATCACTTCTGACAGTGGGATTGTAAATCATTACAGTATCCAGTCATATAAAGAAAAGGCAAACAATATTAATTGCATTGAAAGGATATTGAATATTCAATATGAGCATATTGCGAATTCTGGGAGGATCATCAGAAAGTCTTCAGTTGTTAGAAGGTACACCTTCAGCTAAGATTATTCCCTAAAGCAGGAAGTTTAGGGTATCTTTAGGGATGTAACCTAATACAAATATGTTATTGGGATTGAACAGATAATGCCTTCTAAATAGATACATGTTTGTGTTTAACTGCCTTTCAAAATGTCCCCTGTCACTTCCCAGCAGAGCCGCCACTCAGTTTAGCTCAAGTATGCCACGCGGTGTGCACAGGAAGATCCAGCTTTGACCAGCTTGGATTCTTGGTTAAGCTCATGTACTGGTCAGGTTTAACTGGTGAGAGCTGGTTGAACTGGTACTCCAGCCTGGTGAAACTGGTTATGATCTGGTATAACAGCTTGGTGAAGCTGGCAAAAGCATGGTTAAAATAGTGTACCAACTTGTTGAAGTTGGTGAAGTTAAACTGATGTTCCAACTTGATGAAACTGCCAAACCATGGGGAAACTGGTGGACCAGCTTGGGGAAGCTGGGAAAACCATGGTAAAGCGGTAAAGCTATTGAATTGTGGTTAATCCAGAGGACTAGTGTGATGAAGCTGGTGAAAGCACGGTTAAACTGATGTACCAGCTTGAGCAATCTGGCCAAACCATGGTAAAAGTAGTGTAACAGCTTTGTGAAGCTGGTGAAAACATTGTTTAACTGGTGTAGCAGCTTGGTGAAGTTTTCTACCAAAAAAATAGTTCACACCTCTGGGTTTTTTTTTTTAAGGTTTTTTTTTTTTTAAATATGTGTAAACCACCTTGATTTATCTACATTTTTAAATTTTTGTAATCATTACAAAGGGTAAAGGACAACATTTTCCACCATAACGTTAGAATAACCCATGTAGTTAGTGTAGTTACATTACCTTATTACTACTGATGCACTATTTCACCTGTTACTTCACTACATTTAATTCACAACTATGTGATAATTTATGCATTTTTTTTTAAAAAATCAGTTAACCTATCACGTTACAGAACAACAGAACAGAAACCTAGTCTAGCAGAAACCAACATAGGGCCTGTTAAACCAGGCTCGGATTCAAGCTTAACCAGTTCAGGATCCAAGCTGGTCTAAACTGGATTTTCCAGCAAGGATTTGTATATTTGGAGCGTATTCCTGAAATGGACATCACTGACAATTTGGCAGTGATTTATCTAATTGCATAAGCAATGAATTGGTGGTAATTAAACAAGTAGGCCTTTTTTTTGCCTGTAATAATAATTAAAATATAGAATTTGAAGCCAGGCAAGGCTATTATATCTGATTATATCGATTATATATTGTGATGAATTATGTCACAACACACTTTTTTGAGATATCGCCGCTATCATGACATCTTTTTCTAACTTTGTTTTTAAATAATTACAAACTCTGGAAGGAAGCAGCTGATTTTATGTTAAACTTTTGTACTGAACATTTAAAATTATAAAATGTATTTTTTTATTCTTAGAATTTCTTCATACTGTTTCTAATATTTATCCATTGTAGTTTATTTATTTTTATTTTTTTATTTATATATATTGTTTTAGTAGTTTAAATTATCATAGTTTGTTTGTTTTTTTTCAATGCAAAACTACTGGAAGTTTGTTAGCAAACCTAAACCTCTCAAACTACTACTGTCTAGTTACAGCCAAAATACATTACTGTGCTTATTACATACACACAATTTAAACAATATTAAACTTTTAAACTCGGAACTTCCTAGGTAGCAAAATGACATTGGCCCAACTTCTATTTTATGCGGCTATGTTGGCCCCATGTTAGTTTCTGCTAGACTGTGGGTCTGACCTGTTAAGCCTACAGAGAGCTGCTTTAATTAAAGGCAGAAATGGCAGCTTGGGTAATTAAGGGCAGAGCTGTTTGTCAGGTGCCCCATTGTGATATGAATGGTGGTTTTTCACTCCCCACCTTCCCTAATGCTCCAGCTTACTCCCTCACTGTCTGTCAACCTGCCTGCCTGTCTGTCAAGCTGTCTGTCTTTAAGGCCCATACGCTAACATGCAGATTAAAACGGTACGAAAAGTTAAAAGAAAACTAGTGCTGGTGCTACACTTTTCTTAAAGCCAGAGAAATCACAATCACTGATTGACCGATGCTGTTCTTTAGGATTTTTTGGGAGTCCAAATCACTATATGTCTCTCTCACATTTTTCAAAAGGACAGTTACTCGGCTCTATTTCTTTCAGTCGAGTTACGTCCTGCTTGATTTTGGGTCCCACAGACATTCTGCACTAAAGTTTGTTCAATAATCACTTTTTTTTAATTACTCATAGACGCTTTCCCTCTACACACACTCCTTACTTCTTATCTCCCACCTCAGTCCCAGTTCTCCCTCCCTCTTCTTGGAGCAGTTGGGCAGTTAATTGCTTCCACTCTGGGCTGGTAATGAGAGTACAGGTGGAGATACCTGGGCAACGAACCCAGCGCCTCCCCCCTCAGCCCAGCTGTCCTGCAGCCTGGGCCCTTTCTGCCTTAAACACTCCCACAGAGAGCCCTAATGACCAGCCGAGCCTGTTCAGGGTTTGTTGGCCAACAACCAGCATCCACTGGGGGCCTGCAACCTATGCCTCCTGTGGACCCAATGACTGTGAATCACATATCGGCGTAAAAGTCAAAACAAAGTCATCACTCTTGACTTCTTCACAGGGGTCCTTTTTTTAACCCCGTTAACTTATCCTCCCCCTTCTTAAACCCTCATCTCATTATTAACACTCCCCCCCTTTAGAGAATTACACTGGAGATTACACTCCAGACGCGTGGAGAAGCAGACTCAGTGGCCTTACTACACGCGGCAATGCTAAGCCTCTTTTACGTGAACAATAGTCTCCAGCAGAGCCTATCCTGCCAATTAAGCCCAGGGCTCTCTCCAGCTTTCCAGCCTGCCCTGACTGCTGCACTCCTTGCCTAGTCGCGTCGCATCGGCCCCCTGCCAGGTTCAGGCATGCTCCATACACACACCTCAACTCTAAATATGCTCCTTTTGTGTGTGGGAAGGAAGGCATATTGGTTTGGGCAGGACACGTGTGGGCCCCCCACAGATAGAACTTGCCGCCAAGTGGCATCAAAGTGCCGCCGGATGACTCCAAGAGTTTTCCTCACCTCACCTTCTGCAAGTTCATGTTCCTTCTGCCACCCCGCTTTACAAAACACTTCCTGGCTATAAGAGACATATTAGTCATTTAATTTTTGTGCTTTTGTGAATGGCATGTTCTAGATTAGATTTTTTTTTTTTTTTTGGTAAAATGATCATGGAAAATAATATGTTCATTTATAACAGCATCCTTCAGTGCACTCAGATTACAATGCAATGAATTCGCAGTTCAGTTGAAGAAGAGGTCATGTGACTCTGTGGGTTAGGATTGTACTTTAGAGGTTGAAGAAGGGAATGTTGGGCGAGTATTCCTGCCAGTCAGTAAAGTTGGTAAAAATCCTGTATCTGAGTGGATTCTCTCCTGGAAGAATTTGGCTTTTTTGTTCAGGTTTGCAACTGTTATTGAATTTTACACAATAAAATACTGGATTTCAATCGAATATTAGGGCTGGTACCTCATTCCTTCCTACTAATTTTTACTTCTGCGTAACTAAACCTAATGTTACACACATGGCCCTGAATGAGGCAGACATTATATTAATACCCTGTGACTCAAAAATCATTAAAAAAGAGATTTAATCATCTACACATATGGTACATACTTACTTGATGATGGTGTGAATAATATAATGATATATATAGTTTTATATTCTTTAACTTTTTGAACAAAAAGTGAACATGAATGTAATACTCCGACAAGGACAGGTAATCCCGCAGGGCTTTTGTATTTACAGTGATCCCAGTTTCTGGTAGTCGCTAAGTTTCTGTAGGTGTGTGTGTGTGTGTGTGTGTGTGTGTGTGTTGTGCATGTGTGCAAAGCATGAGTGAAGATTACAGAAATGCGATCCTTCCTGAACCCTGCCACTTTACTTACATGGCAGTGTTTCATTTCTCGTCTTTGTCAATGAGACCATTAGATGGTCAGTGAAAAGTAGGATTGCGATGGAATGTTTAAAACCTTCCTCCTCGCCCAGTCACTTTCAGCACCTTCAATATAAACTTTACCTGCTGCCCCAAAGACGGCTCATGTGACACCCAGTGCCACGCAGCACGCCCCAACACCCACTCACTGCCCTTCTGAAACAATAGACCTGCCGCCTAAAGATGACCTCAAGTTCTGTTGAATGACTGCTGCTTTGGTCATGTGACCTAGCTAAAAAATTCCTTCTAGACAAAACGTTCTGCAGGAGCATAAGAGTGTGTGCAATAAAAAGAGAGAGTTCTTGGAAGAATGACGGATGACAGAGCAGAAGTTTTCAGTCTATTCCCTAAAGCAGGGGTGTTTAAAGAAAATTTGAAAAAAGGTCCAGCTTCATAAAATTCCTAGCTTGCTTTCAAAGGTCTGGATTAGTTCATGGCTCTAAATAACACTCATCTGTTCATCAGATTATTATATAAATTATTTACATAATGAGCTGCCAGTTGGTGGTCACCCCTGACCTGAAGTGTTCCTCCACATGGGGCATGTCACCTGACCAGTGCAGATTTGCCAGTTTCCAGCAACTGATTAAATGCAAAATAGTGCGACAAGAAAGAAGAAATTATCACTCAGCAATGGAATTCATAATACATAAACAGGGAAAGAATGGCAAGAAACGTTCACACTTCATCTAAACTTTTTCACGCAGGTGCATTTGGGTTTAAGTGAGAATGCAGGATTGGGTTACACTGTGGAAAAGTGAAAGAGAGGTATTTCTCTCTAATAGTTTTATGCCCTCTGCTGTTCTCTAAAAAAATATGTAATATGTTCTGATCCGCAAAAGAATGTTAAACACTTTAAAATCTGCCCTAAAATGTCCTGTAAAAGTTACCCTGTAAATTTACAGTAATTTACCAACAGCAGAGTTCACTCGTAGTTACTATGATTAATATTTACAGCATTCTTACAGTAAGGTTTGATTACACTGATAGCACATTGTACTGTGTTGTTAAATAGAGCAGAAAACTGTATTTTTAAAGGACTACATGTTGGTAACAGCATATTACTGTGAAACAGGGGTTCTCAAAGTTCTCTTTTTAAAAAAAAAAATCCAAAACTCCTCTTTGTATGGATGTAATAAAATATGTAATTTTCTATTCAGATATGTCATTATTTAAATTTCCTGTTAATACTTAAGTTTTAGCAGCTATAAACAGTCCTTCCCATCACCAGCCTCAGTTTTTTTAATCTTTCTTGAATGTAATAAAGATATATATATATATATATATATATATATATATATATATATATATATATATATATATATATATATATATATATATAGCTTGTCATGTTGTCATGTTCTGTCCTGAAGAAAGATGGAAAACGTATTGATCACTACAAACCACTGACACTGGAGACTCCTTCCATAAATGTTAATTAAACATCTCCATACAGAAAAAAATCACCATATCAACGATTGCACATTTTTCTTCATTAAATAATGACACGTTTTCATCCGCTTATTATTGTAGATATAGATTATGTGGAGCGTCCGTCATACAATCCCCGTGTATGAGTTGTTACTATGGAAACCATACCGTATAAGACAGTGCATTAATATAAACTTGTCATTTATGTTACTGTCGGAGCTGCTGTTCGAGAAAATGAATCCACGCCTACTGAGTTGAGAATTCAACAGTGCTGTGGTATAATTAAAAAAACCAGCAAATTAAAAGTAAATAACAATTAAATAATAGACATTAAGGTGGATCTTTTAATAGAATATGAGTATAGAAGTATAAAGATGTCAAATTATACAATAAGAAACTGTTAAAATGGACAATAAGAACAACAGCGAGTCACTGTCCTGGAATCGAATAAAGACATTAACGCATTAAAGATTAATGTGACACAATGCCAGATTTACTAATCGTGATATTATTAAAGAAATCAGAATCATTCATTTACTAGAATCAAATGACACGAAGTTGCTGAAAAAAATTTCAAGTTTAGACTTTATTCAGAGTTTCAGGTTACATTAATATTAGCATTGAGTCTAAAAGTTTAAGTGTCCCAGCCAGAAGTGTGGAAAATAGTGTTTGCATGTATGAGGTGTGTGTGTGTGTGTGTGTGTGTGTGTGCGTGCCAGATGTCCCCACAAGAATAGGAACATTTGAGTTTTGACCTTATGGGGGACATTTAGCTGCTCCCCATAAGGAAAATGCTTCTTTTTTTTTTCTCAAAAACTGCAGCTTTTATTTATTTATTTTTTTAATTAGTGCTTTGTTTGTGTGTGTGTGTGTGTGTGTGTGTGTGTGTGTGTGTGTGGGTTTGTTCGGCAGGGATAGGAAGGATATGAATAGCTCAATTTTGAAGGTGTGGGGACATTTTTAACTTTTTTTAACAAACCTGCATGTTTAAAAAAATAAATAAATGTGTCCTTTTGTTTAGTGAGGTTAAGGTTAGGGTGAGATTTAAATACTAGCATAGCATTAATTATTTGCATTAATAACATCCTCACAAGGATAGTAAGACTGTGTGTGTGTGTGTGTGTGTGTTGAGGAGGCGGGTGGTTGCACATATGCACAAGACCTTTGTCCAGTCACAGTGCTCTTGCTTTGAGGGGGCCGTGGCAAGATCCCAGGATTCAGCCGAAACATCACTGAAAAACCAGTCCAAAACACACGCAATAGCCCTAATCTGAATGCATGAATGAATGAATGAATGAATGAATGAATGAATATTCTTTCCAGCATTCCAGTTCCCCAGGTTTTGCAAAGTAATGTGTGTTAATTTAATCATGTCCTTCACTGGACTGTGTGCTCTCTGAACTATCTCTGATTTCTTCTTCATTTAGAAACCCAGAGACATACAGCTACATCAGCTGCCTCCTCTAAATGCATCACACAGAAGTCTCACGTAGTTAAAGTATAAACTCATACTACAAGTAAAACGTTTGGATGCATAACTACTTACTAAAATACATTATGATTCAAAACTATAGTTCTACACAGACATTAACTTTAACATTAACACTCACATTTGTCTTAGAAACAAATTTCAAATGATCATAATGTCTTGGAGGAAAAAGAAGATATATATAAAATCAATCCAGCTGACTTTCCTTCTGAAACTAAGAGGAAAATTTTATTTCTTTCCTGCCTCCACTTGTCAAAATGAAGTTAATGTCAAGTCCTATCTCAGACAGAACTGCATAATGCAAAGTGAAAACAAAACAAACACAGAAACAGCTTGAAGTTGGGCATGTGTAAAGAATGTGTGTGTGTGAGAGAGAGAGAGAGAGAGAGAGAGAGAGAGAGAGACTCAACATAAACAGTGCCAACATCTGGACAAGAGCCAAGCCTGGAGGGGTGACACTGCAGAAAGAGGGTCCTTATTGCTTTTTATCAAAAAAAAAAAAAAAAAAAAAAGAATAAAACCCAAAAGCTGAAAAAAAAACCTCTCAGTCACATGATTACTCACAATAACACCCAATGAACAAATGTCCAGCTTGTTTTTAATTTACGTGGATGATTCCATAATTAGTTTTTCATCGTTTCTTTGGCAGGATTTTGCTTTTAAATGAGTAACAGGGTTGAGGTTTTTTTTTTTTTAGAGTAGAATTGCCAAATTGTCAGGGATTTGTTGAGGAGGTGGATGCAAGGGCAGATTTTATTTAAGTAAAGTGCAGCCAGATAACCAAAACAGTGAAAACAAGAACTAGAACTATAACAGAAAATACTAGGCAAAAACATCCAGACAACACACGGGGCTGTAAAAGCCACGACAACACACAAACACAACAACAACAGAAGCCTGACAATCAGGTGCTGAAACACAGGAACTTATATATTGGTGTTAATCAGGGTGCAACGAGACACAGGTGCATGTGACATGCAGGGGCTGATGGGTAATGTAGTTCAGTGCTCCTTTGGCGCCATCATGACAGAAATACACAAACTGTAGTAAACCTGCATCCACACTAATGGCATTAAGGGCATGCTAATGATTTGTTTATTTTAAATTGTTTTAATTAATAATGAATTCTCAGCCTGTAATTAGTGTAACAGGGTTGTATTTTCATTGTGACCTCATCTCTCAATATCACAATATCAGTCAAAAGAATGAAATCATTTTCTTCTTCTCACAATCCTCAGGAAATTCATACGATCCAACTTCGTGTTGAACATGTGACTTGAGGAATGCTCTAAATATTTCACAGGGGTGAATGTGTTAACAGGTAACAGTGATGGTTGAGTGAATGTTGTGTAAATAAAATCTACATTTTCTTTTTATACCCTGTAATGGACGACTTGTAGAAAAGAATGTTGCAAGTGTAAGATAAGTTATATGGATTCACATGTTAATGCAAGAAGAATTATTAGGTATATTTCAAGGTGGAGTGTAGTTGTAGTGAGCTGGGACAGGCCATGGTGCTGATTTTATTAATATTTTAGGTTATTTATCCGAAACATGCACATATGTTTTTGGGAAGGACAGTTTACATGTGTTTAAAATGTCTTTTACCTTTTACCTTTACTTCACATACAGATTTAAAGATGTACATCAGTGGCACATCAGCCGTTGAATGGTGTCTATGATGGTATTTATTAGTTTTTTAAATGAATTTACTCAAAATGATCCAATATAGACATGGAAAAGGGGTTTTGCACTGCTTCTGACACTTTTGTTAGAGGACATAAGTGACTTAGGACTAGTTTTCTGATTTGTGGACGGCTGTTTATCATCTGCTGCCGACTGCTGGTCAAAAACCATATTGTCACTTTTTACACAATTTTTTAAATAATGTCCCACTTTGGGCGTAAAAAACATTTTAATAATAATTTCAACCATTAATAAAACCTCTATAGCCCTTAGGCAATATAATCATTAAAACACTTCAAATGTCTTATTATTGTTGCATTAATACTTGAATCCATTTAACATCTCAGGCTTAAAACATCCTTTTCTACAAGTCCTCCATTATAAGTTTTTTTTTTTTTTTTTAAATGTACGTTTTATTCCTTATGTAACCCTGTTACCTGAAAATATTCAGCCCTATTAAATATGTGGAATAATCCACAAGTCACAAGTCACATGTAAAGCAGGATGTTGCATTACCTGAATTTTCTGAAGATCACAGGAAGAAGAAAATCAAATTATTTCATCCTTTTTTTTAAAATTTATTTATTTTCGGTTACAATGTGATATTGAATTATGAGGTCGCTTTGAAAGTACAAGCTTGTTACACTGAATTTTTGTCCAACTTGCACTTCAGGGTTTCTGTAGTAAATAATCCAAAGCCATAACAAAAAAATCATTACTATAGAATACTATAAATATATGTAGTATTGTTCTATGTATAGTTCTATAATCATGATCGTATAATAGTATATAAACATATACTCCTATGTGGGCGATAAAAGGAACCCAAAATGTTTTGATTTGATATCTCATTATCTCAGTTTCTACTTGTTTTGACTTATGTATGTCTTTATTTCAGCCTATTTTCTAATTATTTCAATTTTACATTTAACACCCTACAATCTATCAATAAGACTAATTTAATAAGTAATAATGAATATTATCTTATAGTAATAATAATTCTTATTCCCTATGCTGTTTCCCAGATAGTAAGTAAGTAAGCCAGACGTTGCTTTAGTGGAATTCACATACTTGCCGGACACTTTAATAGGAACACCCTTACCTCTTCTCACATTCATGCAATTATCCAGTCAGCCAATCATCTAGCAGCAGCGCAATACACAAAAACAGGCAGATACAGAACATCGTCTGGTATTTTTCTTTTTTAATCTGTCCAGTTTGGGTGAGTCTGTGCCCACTGTAGCCTCAGGTTCCTGTTCTTGCCTGACAGGAGTGGAACCCAATGTAGTCTTCTGCTCCTGTAGCCCATCCACCTCATGGTTTATATATATTGAGCATTCTGAGATGCTTTTCTGCTTACCATGGATGTAAAGAGTGGTTATTTGAGTTACCATAGCCTTCCTTCCTGTCAGCTTGAACCAGTCTGGCCATTCTCCTCATCAACAAGGTGTTTCTGCATACGGAAAATCGCTCCTACTATCAGAAACTGACTTATCAGTTGTAAATCTTTAAGTCAACACTTAGTGGCCAGTGTATATCAGTGAGAGACTAATCAGGTTTGTGAGATTCTCTTTTTCAGCAACAAGTTGTAGATGATGAAGGTCTTCAGACATTGTTTTGTGAGGTTGAGGCAATTCTTAACAACCGCCCAATCACCACTGTATCTTCTGACGTAGACCCTCTAGGTCAGAAGATACTAGATCTAGAGCTTCTTACCCCAAACCACATTCTCTTACACAACTCACAACCTGTTTTACCTCCTGGAGACTGGAGAGTTTTGCAGATCTGACTCATACACCAGGTGCTGGTGGAAACAAGTGCAGTATTTATCAGACTTCTTCTGGAGGAGATGGACACAAGAGTACGTAACACCCACGCAAGAAAGACAGAAGTGGTTCAAGGTGAGAACAAATCTGAAAGTTGGAGACATTGTGGTGGTGGATGAGCCTACCTCTCCACGATCATCATGGCCACTTGCAGGAGTAGTGGAGACAAAGCCCGATTCAAATGGTTTGGTCCGGTCAGTTAAGCTTCAGACAAAAACAAGCATCCTAGAGCGACCAATCACGAACGTGTGCCTGCTATTAGAAGAAAAAAGCAGGAACCAGATTAAAGAAAACAGAAATGGGTGATGTATGTCTTTTTCTTTTTCTGTTTGCTATTGGCTCCTTTGTGTATACGTTAAGTAATTGATTTATGTTAAGACATTAAAACATTTATTGGCTGGTTATGTAGGAGCCAAAATGGTGCAATGTGTATTTACTGTAGTATACTTTTTGTTTGAGTTTAACCCCCTCTAGTGGCTGGCTGGAAAGATAAGGCCTGCTGCGGGAATAAAAGACAGGAGATGTTACCTGGTGGGTGTGGCGGCAACGGGAAGAGACAGTCTTTGACCTCACGTCATGACTCCATACTATCCATGCTATCTGCTGCTGTGTAAAAAAAAAAAATCCACCAGATATCTTGTCAATCTAATATCTATTTCAGTGTTTGAAGTTTTATTTTATTTTTAATTTAACAATCTTTGTGGACATTGGATTTTATTCCAAAATGTTGAGCGTCAAACGCTCATAGTGCAGCCACCATAGTGGTTATCAATAAGAAAAGAAATAAAGAGACAACACTACACGAATAATTGGTGATTCACATAAACGTGTTCAGGTATAGTCAATGTTTTGACTCTTAAGACTTCATTTGATTAAATTCCATAATGGTTATTGCAGTCTTTTTGGAATAAATGCAGATATAGTCAGAAAACGTTTGTGAAAATGTATGAGAACTCGAGTGAAACTTTAGAGAAACACTGAGGCAGGAACATGGGAGGAGGGCGGGCTGTTATCCAGACAGTGCAGCCAAAAGTAAAGAGAAGCACACACACCTGCTTTATCTCACACACTCTGCAATCATGAAAGTGACTACTCTGATCTGTGTTTCTCTTCTCCTTTGCCTCTCTGGTGAGTACCAGCTTATAAGGTAATCACACAAAAATAAAGGTTGTGCTTCTAACCAAGAAGTAGCATTAATCGAGAGGTGTATATAAATTTCTGGCATGATACAGGTTCACAAATAATCTTTCAATAAAGCTTGTCTCTGATTTCTGCATGAGGAAACTGTTAACTATTCATCGTACTAGAGCAACTGCTTGAATATGTCAGCACGCCTACTGTTAATAATGACTGCGTAGTGAATTCATCTTAAATCTTCAGCTATAATATCTAAGATAGTATTTAATATTTAATATTGCTGATTGAGATCTTACTCTAGGTTACAGCTGCTATATGTTTCTGGTTTTCTGGTTTTCAATACATCGCATTTTTCCTCCTGTATTGATGTGCAAATTTTCCTCTTTGTGACAAAGTTGTCTTTTCCTAGTAGGCTATATTTCTTATATATTCCCAGATTGGAGATACTAAAGAAATAAGATCTCATCCTCAGGTTTCATTTAAATGAAATGTTTGTAAGCTCACTTCACTCTCTATATACTATCTACTTTCTAAAATCCTACTACGATTGCGGACACAAATAAAGGAACGTACACAAAGAGAACAGGTGTCCATATCAGCGGCGTTCCCACGCCTTTTTGTGACAGCAGGCATTTGCCCAGAAAATTTCCCTGGTCAACACAGTGACCTACAAATTTAGATAGGTTCATGATACCCATGATACACATTGCACTTTTAAAAGTTTATAGTTACATTTAGTTAGTTCCTGTTATCACTTATGTTATAGCTATAAACAATCGTTCCCTTTCTCCCTTTTTCTTGAAGTTTATAAGATGAATTAACACAGTTTGGTATGTTACTGAGAAACTGCAAAGCACAAATTCTTCTGTCCTGAAAACTCTCCCTGACAAAACTGAGTGAAACAAGCTAACAAAACTGAGGGGGTTTGAGTTAACAATACTGAGTGAACCAAGCTAACTAAACTAAGTGAACAGGCTAACAAAACTGAGTGTACAAAACTAACAAAACTGAGTAAACCAAGCTAACTAAACTAGGTGAACTAAGCTAACAAAACCGAGTGTACAAAGCTAACTAAACTGAGTGAACTAAGCTAACAAAACTAATTGAAGCAAGCTAACAAAACTGAGTGTACAAAGCTAACAAAACTGAGTAAACCAAGCTAACTAAACTAGGTGAACTAAGCTAACTAAACTAGGTGAACTAAGCTAACTAAACTGAGTGAACCAAGCTAACAAAACTGAGTGTACAAGGCTAACTAAACTAAGTGAAACAAGCTAACAAAACTGAGTGGACCATGCTAAACTGAGTGTAGTGAACTAGCAAACCTGAGTGAACCAAGCTAACAAAACTGATTTGCCTGAGCTAACAAAACTGAGGGGGATTGAGCTAATAAATGTAAATGAACTGAGCTAACAAAACTGAGTGGACTTTGCTTACAAAACTAAATGTACTGAGCGAGCAAAACTGAGTGAAACAAGCTAACAAAACTGAGTTCTGTCAGCTTAGCACTAACTAGCTCTGTGTTTCCACTCTGCGCAGCAGGTTTGTTCTTTGTTTTTGTGTATCTGAGCTAATAAAGGTTGTGCTGCTAACCAAGAAATAGCTTTAACCAAGAATATAAATATCTGGCATATTACAGTTTCATGAATAATCTGTAAATAAAGCTTGTCCCTGAATTCTGCTGAAGGAAACTGTTAACTATCTGTCCTACTATAGCGAGGCTACAATAGCAACCACTGGAAGATGTGAGCGTACCTATCGTCCAGCTGTAACAAATGCCCTTTGTTTTGTCATTTTATAAACCACATAGAAATTTGTGTTATGATCAGAAAAATAGGTTTTATCTGTCTAAGCTGCTTTGAATGCTACACCAAAATATTTGTTTATCCTCAACTGTATTATCTCTGTGCAGCTATCATATCAGCGGATCAAAGGTCACAGCCCAGAGAGGTAATCTCTTAAACTCATCTCGCAATGTATTGTATGATATGATATTGATAAATGGTGTTGTAAAGGAATAAAATACTTCGGGATGCTCTGTTATAAGAAAATAATCAATGTCAGGGCGGTGTGATGGGGCTGGACGCACAGATCGTCCCAAAGTGTTTTATTCTTCTTCTAAGACAGCAATTTTCCAATAATTACACATTGTTTGATTTATTATTTATTCATGTATGACACTGTGATCTGTAATAGGCTGAGTGCGAAAAGTATGCGACTTTAATGTGCACCCGTGAGTTCGACCCAGTGTGTGGTGATGATGGTGAAACATACTCAACCGAGTGTGTTCTCTGTATGGAAAATAAGTAAGGAAATAAAAAATTTAATGTTAAATAAACAACAAGTGCATGTGTAGCTACATGTCTATGTCCTGTCATGCATGAAAGCATCAGAACAGGAATTTAATTTTCTAAGTTTTTTTTTTTTTTATGTGTATGTGTCACCTCAAGGCAGTTGTATTTGATTTCATTCTCCTTCATTTTTTTTTCCGTGCAGAAAACGAAACCAGCATGTGAAGGTGATGCACAAAGGAATGTGTTAAGGTCCTTAAGTCTAACACACAGAGGAATTCCTCTGCATTGCAATGAGAAGACCAGGAGATCTACTCACTAATCACTAATCATAATAGCTCACCATTTCCAATAAAGCCAGGAATTCCTGTGATACTGTCATCTGCCTACACTGTAAATTCTGTTACAATTAAAGGACCTAAGCATGATGATTGTCTTGTTTCTTTAAGAAAGCACTATGCTCAATAACATGCTGCCTTTTAACACTGAAACATCTAAAACGAATTCCTAGGAGGTAGCAGCGGAAAATCGGTCAGTGACAATATAGAAGAGAGACTGAGACAATATGGTACCTGTAAATATCATATCACTCACATGAGTAAGTACTGTAATATAAGTATACAATAAATATAAGTATACTTAAGTGAAAGTATAGATAATGTGTCAACATCTTATGTATAATGTGCATTGCTGCGAATGTATCCCGGAACCATTGTTGGGTTGGATGTTTACAACACGAGTGCTGATGGGGATACACACGATGGTCTCTTTTGCATGTACGGCACTTTGCATGTACGGCACTAGTGCACTTTGACCCTGACAAAGACATTGTTCGCTCTTGCAATGCATCACCCTATGATGTTTGGGGAAGTTTCAAAGTCCACAGTCACTCTCACAAAGCAGGAGTGTCTGTAGCCAAGCTGAGGCTGCTCAGAGTATGGTGGCTTTGGAGATGTTTCAGAAGACATGGGACAGGTTGGTCTGTGGTGTAAATAATGACAGCATACAACAAAGACAGCATACAACAAGCAATAGAATCAGCAGCTAACAACACCAAAGCCATTCAAAAAGCTAACGGAAGCGGTCAGTCATGCACAGTTGATCAGGTGTCAAAAGAAAAATCACAAAAGTATAAGAGTATAAGGAGATCTTCATCAGGCATGATGTGCATGGACCAGAACTGCTGCACCTAGAGAGGAGAGACCTGAAGGTAACCAGCTCTGTGTGTGTGTGTGTGTGTGTGTTTGTAGTCCACAGCATGCTGAGTTCAGTATTTTCACTGTGTGTCCTTTGTCTATCTCAGGACCTGGGTGTAACGAAGGTCGGTCACATGAAGCGGATCCTGCAGGGAATCAGAGATCTGAATCGCAACAGCACGGCCAGCGAGGCTTAGACTCTCCAAGCCAATCACACACTCAGAGGGGCGGGACCAGTCTCAG